>JZKD02S1674974.1:249349-272122 GCA_000966675.3 Picea glauca
AAGTGGATTCCGAACCTCCCTTGCCATTCTGCCTTTAATTGGGGGGGAGGTCCAGAATAGTGGGGCGTGTGAAGTGGGGCCCTTCCTATCATGATGACCACCATGTCGTGTTTCCCTCTTTGCCACCTGTATTCCACCTAACCGTGCAACGGGGCTGTTTCTGATTGGTTGTTCTCTGGCCCTGTTGGGAATTGTTCCTATTAGACATTTACTAACCCTGTAGGGATTCGCCCCATTGGCCGATCGCTAGCCCTGTCAGGATTCGGCAGTTGCCAAGTCAAACGACTCGACATCACTGTAGCACTGAGGCATGAAATATGAAAGAGGTATTACGTTTATTCAGTCTGTGATCGTGACCTGCGATCACCTGAGAGAGAAAGAGCCAGCTTACGCTGGGCCTCCATGGATATTTAGGGGTTCTGGTCCGGCAGAAGACTAGAAAAATTTAATTTAGGTAGTGGGTATGTTACATTGGCAGTCTCTGTTGTTGAACTCAACATCAGCCTTCTGATATCCTCTATCACCTCGTCCACCTGCTCCAGTAGTTGGTTCTCTGTATGTAGTCTTCTTGGATGCATTTCTGTCTTCTCAATGGGTAGATCTGCTCGATCTCCCCTACTATCTTTATCTACCTTTGTGGCACTAAGTGGACACTCTGTTGCAGACTCCAGCTCTGCAGTCTCCTCACTGAACTGTTGCTCAGCGTCTTCCTGTGGAAGTTCTGTTGCTGCCATTTCTTTTGCTGGCATACTTCCAACTTATTCCAGCTTAGCTTGTCGGATGTGCAAACTTTGCACCATCACCCTCTTCTTTAGGGCTTCCAATTCTTCATACAGATCAACAAATTCCATACTGTCTGCTTCCTCTTCTGTTGCAGACTCCAGTGTTGTAGTCATTTCTGTTTCAGCTTCATGGCTAAAAATTTTGAGCAACTCGGTTGAATTCTCCTTCTTCTCCTTGGGCAAACATCAGTGTCTACTCCACTTCTTCCTCTTCTTTGACAATCTCTGTTGGTTGTCCTCCTTCTGTTGCTGCATCCGCAACACATTCTCTTGCCTCAATTAGGCTATCTAGTAGGAATACCCGAATTCCCCCAATCATCATAATGCTCTTCTGATCCTCCTTCTGGATGGTGCAAGTTTTTAACTTGTCATCATCTTCATTCACACGGTCTACAAAACCACATGAATCTTCACTTATCAACACTCCTTGCTGACCTAAACTCACTCCTGAGTCCCTGAGACTTTCAGACAGTCTCACTTCTTTTCCCCTGCCCACCTGGCAATTTGAGAATTTTCTGTTGCCCACCTGACAGTCTATGAGACCAATTAGTCCCATCTCATTGCCCACCTGGCAATCTGAACTTTCATCACTGCTCCCCTGGCAGTATGTGAGACCTCTTACTGATCTCTTCCCATTGCCCACCTGGCAACTCGAAAGTTCACTTCTACCCACCTGGCAGTTTATGAGATCCTATGCTAATCTCATATCATTGCCCACCTGGAAATATGAATTTCGTTGTTGTCCTCCTGACAGTCTATGAGATCCTCCAATGATCTCATTTCATTGCCCACCTAGCAATATGAAAATTCATCTCTACCCCCTTGGCAGTTTATGAGATCTAAAATTGATCCCTCTTCCTCATCACTGAGGGTTCCTCCAACTTCTGTCTCATAGATGCAAACTAGCTCTGTGTCACTGAGGCTTTCAGCATACCTTAGCCACTTCTTTAACTCTTGTTGTTGTTTCCTAGCCAACAACTTTTGAACAGGCCATTTGGCTTTCCTGTTTAGAGGCCATTCATACCTCCAGTGTACCTTTGCCTCCTGCTTCATCTTCAATGTCAGTTGTTCCATTCTCGCCCTTATCTCAGCAAGTTCTTTGTCAATATCTGCTTTACTCATCTGTTGGTGGTCTCCTCTTCCACCACGTTCACGGCCTTCAGTAGCCATTTCCATCTTTCACCTGCCCCCCTGGCAAGTGTATGGATCACTCTATGTCTAAGATCATCTCCATGTCCTCCTACAGCTCGCCTGGCTGTCTATCATTTGCTGCACACCTTGCAACAATCACCACAGAGCTTTAACACTCTGCTTCTTTCACCTGCTGTATACAGATGAATCTTTGCTTCTGATTCCACTTGATGTTACCATAATTTTTCCCACCATCTCTCATTTATCTGTGAACAAAGTAACCGTCTCCTCTTTCTCTTTTGTCTAAAATCTACAGACAAAAATTTGCTATGATACCACTTGATGGTATCAGAATGTATCCCTTCACAGTCCTCCTCTTGTCTATGATATGCAAACATAAAATCTGTTGTCTTTGATTCCACTTGATGGTGTGTATCAGAGTATTTTCTTTATCTACTCTGCTTCCCTCTGCCTACAGTTTTCAGACAGAAAGTGGCTCTGATACCACTTGATGCAGACCCCCTACCTCAATAGGGTTTTGCGACCTCCCGGTCTCTGGATCGATCTTCTTCTGAGCCGAAATGGCTCTTCGGGCTCCTGCTGGAACCCTTTGAACGAATCCACAGGTCCTTTATTAAAACCCGCCCTGTGCAACTTAACACCAGGCGCGAGCCTTACATCTCCATGTGACCACAACTTGGCCTTAGCGCAAGCGCCTTTCGCAACTCGCGAGTTCGTGAGTCAAAGACCCTCGACTCCTCTTTCTCCAAACGTCGATACCCGAGATGCGATACGGGTATGGCTCCTCCTTGTTAGCGCCTTCCACACATAACCACTGACTAGGGCTAAGTGCTAGCACTACTCGCAACTCGTGACTTCACGAGTTGGAGTGTTGAACCCTTGTGCTCCTCCTTTGCGAATCCCCAAAACGCGATAAGTCAACAATGGGTTGACTCCTTCCCAAGCAATGTGTGTCCACCACTTCTCACCCGCTTCCACCTTTCTCTAGGCACTTGTTATTACACCACCTGTCAACCATGCGGTCCCACCTAACAGATATGCTACATGTTCATACGATCCCTCGACGCTCGGCACTTCGCGACTTCTGTAGTGGAAAAGAAATTCTTTCAACCCCCGATACGCGATACCACGCAGAGGTTCTAATCCAACGGTTCTCCTGTGGCTTGGATCCAATGGTCTGGATCTCCTTCCCTGCTCCTCGCAACTCGGGACTTCGTGAAACCAAGAATTTGGTCTACCCTCCAAACTCACGAACCCCGAATTCACAAAATGATGCAGATCTCTGCCACCTGTCCTCCAAAATGGACGGTCCTGATGCTTTCAGGACTTGACGAGTCCTCTTCCTTCTACTGTTACAAGGTTTAAACCTTGCACACCTTTTCTGGATTCGATGACTCACAGCAACTCGACACTTCTCCCTCAAAGTTTTTGCCGTCCATTCTACCCTTCTGTGTGGCTTCCCAAGGATTAAACCCCTCGCACCTTCTCCTGGGCTCGACAACTATCAGTCCTTGGTGCTAGATCTAACGGTTCATATCCTTTTTCCTGTGCACCTCCCAGGGACTAAACCCCGTGCACGTATCCTTGATCCAGTGGCTCTCAGGGCATTGTGCTCTAGATCCGACAGCTGGCGTGATTTCGCGATCTCGATGATTGCAAGTACGGGGTGCAACCTCCTCTGCTCCTCCAACTTCTGATTGCTGAACGTGTGGATATCCAATGGTTTAAACCTCGTGCACCTTCGCTTGATCCAATGGTTGTCGAGTATTGGCGCTAGATCTGACTGTTCAAATCTATCCTCCTTGTGCTCTCTCCTCCTGTGTGCCTGGACGTAGATTCAACTGTCTAGATCTTTCCTCCCAGTGTCGATCCAACGACAATTGTGCTCTTCCTCCTGAGCTTCTTGGCTTTTTTTTTAATTAGAAGATTTTCTAAGTCTCGAAGGTCTCGACCTTCGACTCTTCCTCTTGCGAGCCCGATTCCTTTGGGTCTCGTCTACATTATAGAAACGCTATCCTTTTTTAGCTTCATCCTCTTGGAGATTTACTCCTGCACACACTTTGCGTTCTAGGATCTCGAATAACTCAGATTTGAGAAGTTTTCTGGAAAAGAAAACTCCTTACGCCCACCTGGCGTTCTTCTGCTCGATGCACACCTTGCAGAGCCTACAGAGTATTCAACAACCCTGTGAGTGTCTTCTCTTCGACACTTCTCTTTTCTCAGAACTCAAAATAGAGTTCCCTAGTGCACTCTATGCACTCGCTCGATGCCCTCTTGGCAGAGCTCTACAGAACCTTTAGTAGTTTTTTCTTCCTTGAACTCGAGATAGAGTTCCTTCCTATGCACTCCTTGCACCTCTACTGATGAAGGTTCAATGCCATCCTCTTGAGCTTTCCTGAGGTTGTCTCATCTCTGTCAATGCACACCTTGCGGACTATGTGCACTCCTTGCACTCGGAAACTCCACGACGGGAAGAAGTTGAAACTTATGAAATACTTCACCAGTTATGCATTCAAAACACGAAATACATAAAGACATGAAAACACATAAAAACAATTCATGGCAGGAAAAACTGCTCTTCTATTAATTCAGAAATGCCTATACAAGGTGTTTACAAAGGATGGACCGTAACAAGTCTCAGCTCTCTCTCGAGACCTCTCTACTCTAGTCTCTCCTCCTATCTCTCTCTCTCTACTCTTAGAGACTAATTACAAAAGAGGGCTCTCTTGAGCTTATCCTCTTCACTGCCTCTGTGCTATCGCTATCTCAGAGCGGTTCCTACCTCTATGGTTACATTACCCCAAAGGAAGTCGCAGACCTGACTGATCTGGACTTAGCTCCAGGTAACCATTAAAGGAAACCTCAACCACTACTTGTACAAAGGTGCGGCTTGGCATTAAAAGCCTTACAATGCAAATCCCCAAATGGGATTCGATTTCAAAATTTTGAAAAATGAGAGGGCTGCGCCTCTCCCTTTCTCCATTAAATGTGTGTTGGATGTGTTGGCCGGTTGGCACGCTGCTGACATGGAGCGATGCTCCTGCATCACAAATCCTCTTTTGTTTGATCACAATTCCAGATCAACGTATGCTCATTTTACCCTTTCCCTCTTCTCTGGTTTTCTCTCCAATGATTAATCTTCCTCTATAATTATTAGACCCCTTTCTTAGGTTGCCCGACCTCCACTAGTCATGCACTGCGACCAAGTACTCTTTTAGAGTCACCTATCCAAACTTCTACCTCACTTCTCACTTATTGTTTCTCCATAAAATCAATGGCTATACTCTTGGCTTGAGGCTTGATCCCTAATCACTCGTGCTTCCCATACAACCAAAGCTCATGACTAAATTTAATAACTGGCACTTAACCATTAGTTGGTTCCTAGTCCGACTAAGTCAATGATGCAGACTCAATTGCATGTTAAATGGATTATTAACGCCATTTTGGGGCTTGAGATTTAGTTTTGCATCCCGAGACGTTGACCCCCCCCCAAATACATCATTTGGCGATGTGTGTATTATCTATCAATGATCCATGTTATTTTGCAACCAAAACTCACAATAACCTACACATCTCTTCATTGTGTGAATTCATCACAATTGTCGATCCTCCATCTGCCACGATTTGGGGTTGAAATTACTCCTCGCTTCCACCTGAGATCCAATGGATACAAATTAAACAAATGATGAGCGAACACCTCATAGTCATAGAGACCTTCCTCTTATCTTTCGGATCTATGGATCTTGTAGGTTCCTTCCATGATCAAAGGCCCAAAATTTTTCTCGGATTCTCTTGGATTACATAGTCAACAAATGTCATCGATCGATGATCACTTTGTTGATCAACAATTAATGACCACTAAGGAATTTTTTCATTCAATGTATCCACCTGCAATATGGATTTATATCATCGATATTACAGTGATCGAAGATCATTGTTTCATTGAATGACCTAGTTTAAAATCACCATCTCCAGAGGGAGTATGTTCAGATTAGACTCTTTCTCTTTTTCATATTTATCCATTTCACGAACCAGGGACCTACAATCATCCATAAATAGATGTATAGAAAGTATAATATCACTCCACAAAGGCTTAATTCACACAATATACAAAGATTCATCAATCGACTAACAAACATGGATACTCTCATCAATCAATCATGTAACACTCGAGACAAAGTGTTTTCTATTAATATACAAAGAATTTACATAAGATCTCTCCTTAACCTTTTTTGGCTTGATTATACATTTATTGGACTCTAATTGAGCTTTTGGCTGTTTTGTCCTTTTTTTACACTCTCAATCCTTACTACTATTCTGCTACCTCTATTCAAACCCCTTCTTCTTCTTGGCTCATACAATTATACACAAGGGAATTTTGGTCTGAATTTAGTTCAAATCCACTAATTATTCAACCAAGCCCTAAGGATCCTCTCAGATCCACAAGGTCCTCTAACAAAATCCTAACTTTAGGATCCTTAAATAACTCATGAGATATGTTATCCTAAGATCTCTCTCTCTCTCTCTCTCTCTCTCTCTCTCTCTCTCTCTCATGTTCTCATACATTCGAGAACTTATACAATTCATTCCTCACTTACATTTATCAAACCATATCATATGCCTCTCTTCTAGAAACCCATAAAACATAGAAAAATGCATTAAATCAACCCTTAGGGAACCCATTCCATAGAAAATTAAAGACCCCTAGATCTTCACCCAATGTACAAGATTTTGGAAGCAAGATGCTCTTGCATCAAAATAACTCATATTTAAAACTCAAAGTTATAAGATACAATTGAAATCAATCTCGAAGCAATTCTTTGTGGAGTTTATTCATGAAATATGTTCTTCATTACAAAAACTTTGACAATCAAGTATATGGTTGTAAATACTCCATGATCATATAAGAAAAGTCTTTAGAAGAAAAAAATAAGAACACTCAAGAACTCAACCTTGTGCCCAATGTTGAGGAAAAGGTATGGAAAACCTTACTCAAGCATTTTTAGATCTTGCCGGGCTAAGACAATATAGTTGAGAATGTCACCCAGGGTTTATAGCCTAAAAATCAATCGCTTAATCCCCAAGTATTACGTATAAAGGATCAAGGATGGTTTTTATGTGCTATATATAACAATGCAAAATAAATAAACTTAAACAAAGCTACATGAATGTGGTCATATAAAAGTGCAGAAATGTGTACATGGAGATAAAAGCAAAAGAATGAACCAGATCATTAAAACACATGTGTTAGACTGAAACAATAATCTTATTTTTATATTTATTTCATTCTGAGATACAAAATTGAGTTCTCTTTACAAACCCCTTCAAGGGTAGGGACCAAAGTCATATTTAGAAGCCTTCGATGGATGCCATACAAAAAGTCTCTGACAACTAAAAGAAAACTAAAGCTAAAGATTTGGATCAACTTGCCACAAAATGTTGTCACTTGACTCTACAAGATATTCTTTATCAGTCATGAAATTCAATTCATAAACAAACAAGAATACACAGACTGCCAAACATGAATTATACACTTTTAAAACAAGCTGCTAAAATATGTGATTCGGTTTTTGAATCTTGCTGCCTTCAATAAGACCCATCTTTCATCAAGAGGATTAAGTCTTCTAGTAAACTTAGAATGAATGAAAATGAAAGTATCTCACTAGTATAGAGAAAACCTTATGGTTGTAGTTCTCGTTCCATTCATTCCCCTTGTCTATTCATTTCATTGAACTTTTATTCCTTCTCAATAAGTTATGGTAGTTTAACTACCTTTCTTTAGTTAAGCCAAATTATCTTAACTAATTAGTTGAGACAAATAATAATACTATATATAAATAAGGGTCTAATTAATAATAACTAAATAGGTGGGATCCCTTGTGACTCCCAATTATTTCTTTTAATAATCATCAAACATGAAAAACCCAATCATTTGATTCAAATATACTCCTTGTGACTCCCGTGCTCATATTTATAATCAAATATTTAAATATCAACAAAATATAACATGACCATATACACAAAAATATCATTATATCTATGTTTTCCAAAAAAAATACCTAAATATATGCTTGTTATATGAAATATTGTTAGAGGAAAGGACTGTATTCAACATAAAAATAAACATTTAAACATCATCAAATACCATATTTACTGTGAGAGGCATTTGGCCTCTTTTCATTGCTATCCCCTTTTGATCTTTCTGTGGAAGCCTTAGGCTGATTGGAACCTTTAGGATGAACTATGCTAATAACATGAGAACAATAATTTTTAAGATGAAGGCGAGAGGACACGGATTCAAAGGACTCTTTGTATGATTTGGAGGTAGTGGCCACCCCTTTTCCTTTATTCTGCATAGGCTTGGGAACGTCGGTTTTTAACCTCTTATTAGCATTAGATGATTGCACGAATTAGACAATATGTTCAACTTGGGAAATTTGATTCTTTGGTGGTGGTGGAGGGGGTAATGGAAAAGAAACAGTAGGCCAATCATGGTGATGAAAAACAGGTTGGTGGACAATATCTTGCCAACCATCGTTGGTATGCAGTTCTAGTTGCATTGATACATGAGGAGGGACTCAGATACAAGAAAAGTTTTGATGTGCTTGGAAGGGAGGTCTTTCAAGTCGGGGCTGGATGATCCCATGGACTACTAGGTTGAGGAACCCATCTTGAAAAAGATGATTCAATTCTTATGGATCGACATCAAAATGTATGGAAAACCAAGGTCTTCTATGTATAAATAGAGGTCTAGGCCATGTAAGAAAGGAGGCCCTGTCTTGTCGATGGCTTAGTGCATAAGTTGGATCTATGTGATCAAAAGTTTGTGTGACTGTAAGAGCTTTGTGCATGCTGGTGCTGAGTACATAGAGTGTGAGAAGTCTTAGTGCTTGGATCTACCCGGGGAAAGAGGATCTAGTGAGCTACGTAGATCTCTTGTCCCATGTGGGGTAGGATCCTTGAAGCTTCGTGTTGTAACTGCTTGACCAAGATAATATAAAGAAGACTTTGTGGACGTAGCCCTAGGGTGGGGGTGAACCACAGTAACTCTGTGTACTGTGTTGATGTGTTTGTCTCTCTCTTGCTAAGTGCTCTGATATGTTTAGATAGATCTATTGATGTTTTGTACTTATGAGATATGAATGCATGCTAGATATGATACATAAGATGCTAAGTGCTTAATCTATTAAGTATAACATGTTTATCATTGCTAAGTGCTAGATCTGAGTAATTATTGTGGTGCTTTGTGCTTTCTGCGAAATGTATTAATGAATGTATGTTAGGAAATAACTAATGCTAAGTGCGTTGTAAGCAAGACAATCATATATCTGTGTCCCAGCTAAGGTTGCAGACACTCGAGTCCTGTAACCACCCCCGCCTCTACCTCGGGTGAGACTTCATCTTCTTCATAGGTGTTTTCGAAAGGGCCGGTAGTTAGGGTTTTGTTGGTGCGCTCTTGAGCATTGAACCCTGGGCCTGCCCCTGTGCCAACAAATGGTTCCATTGCCGGGGCTGGAACTGTGATTGTTGGTAACTAAAGAAGAAGAAGAAGCTTTGTGTGAAATAAGCTCTATGCGTAGATCTGTTGCCCTAGTGTGTAGTGTTTTGTTTGACCTGTGTAGCTTTGTGCCAAGAAAGAGGTCAGATCTGAAGAGAAAGAGGTCAGATCTGAAGAAAGAGAAGTCATATATGAAGAAAAGAAGTCAGATCTGCAAATAAAGAGGTCAGATCTGCAAGAAAAAGGTAAGATCTATGAACTCTATGCCCCAATAAAGGTAAGAATAGTTAAAGGTCTTAGATCTGGAAGCTTTGTACTCTATAGAAGTAAGATAAGTAAAAAAAAAAATTCTAGAGCATGGATCTAGGTATTTTTGATAGATTTTGTCCTAGCTTGAAAACTAGGGCATTGTTAGATGAAATAAAGTTTGATATGAATAGATTTGATAAGTATAGTGATAGATATGTTATACCTATGCATAGAAAGAATGTCTAGACTAACAAGTGGATGCAGGATCCTAGAAAAAGTTTTTTGTAGGCTAGCTACCATGATCCTGGTGCTTAGTGCAGAAGAAATTGGGGATCATTTAAGAGAAAGAGAGGATTAACCCTCTGTTACAGTTGCAGAGGGTCGGGACATGTTGCTAAGGAATGCCCTGGTAGGACATCTAGTTGCCTATGTTGTAAGGCTATGGACCATGAAGTATTGGATTTCCCTAGAATGATTTCTAGGCTTGAAAAGATGAATATGGAACAAGCAAACCCTGAAGGAGATCAAGAGACCAAGATTATATCAGAAACCCAGAAAGAATCATAAAAGATATACTACAGATGATAGATACCTTGAATGACCACCGATATGTTAGGTCATCGGAGATATTCAAAGAAAAGGAGCAAATCGAAGCAAGAATAGGGGACTTCGACATTGACTGTACTCTTGATGAAGGAACACAAGTGAACATTATGCCAGAAAGAACTTGGGAAGCTATAGGAAAGTTTTTCATGACCCCTTCCCTAGGAGGAACAAGTTTCTTCATAGAAAAGCTAGTAAAACTATGTGGAAGGCTTGCCCGGATACCTATGACTGTCAAAGGAACTTCAACAGAGGAAGACTTTGAGATCATTAAATTTGTTGAAGACAATGCCCCGTTTACCATGCTCATAGGGAAACCCTAGATTGAAAAAGAATAGGCCAGACGAAGAGAAGAAGCAAAAGTTTTGGAACAGAAGAAACAAGAATTAAAAGACTTTATGGCCAGAAGGATCGTGCACTTGATGCAAAAACAGAAGAGCAAATCACAGATATTTAATATTAGTACCTCCGATGGAGAAGCTGAGAGAACACTTGAAGAGTCGCAGAAGATCGAGTTACCTATTGTTGATACAAAAGATGTATTATCAAGGAACCCTAGGAAATATTTTCCAGAGCGCGAAGTAACTAAGACCACAGAAGATAAACACTAGACTGGTAAAAGCATTATTGAGATGAAACTCACCAGGAAGAAGGCTAGGAAGTTAAGAAAGAAAAGGGTTAATACTGTAAGGTTATAAGAGGTTCTAGAGGACACTTCGTAGCAAGAAGAGTTTCATAAATGGAGCTTCGCCAAGATATCAAAACAACGACATCGAGTACTTTGCCATGATGAAGCAATATAGCCGTTGGAACCGATATACCCGTTCGACCGTCGCTTTGAACAGATCAAAAAGCAGTTATGGGTTACCATTAGACCATTGGACTTCACCTTAATGGATAGATCAACGGTCATGGAAGTTTCATATCCGTTGCAAGAAGCCTATTGCAGAGTTACTTACTTATTCCGTCGCACCATGCCTGGAAGACACTTTTGCCAATTGAGAACTTGAGCTGACAGAACAACCAATGATTACTCTAGCTTTACTCTCTATCTAATTATGGTATCGACAGTCCATTAACAACCCGAGATAGTCATCCCAAGATTACATGTTTGACGAGCTTAGTGCAACAGAAGAATCAGTGAGAGAAGTACTCGCTAGCTTGAGAACCGAAAGAGTTATGTCGGAAAGAGGAATGTCCACCGAAGTCCAAGCCTCGTTGTCAAGAGGAGTAGCAGCTTCTCCATCCACTACTCGAGCTAGACCATCTTGGAAGACCACTGAGAAACGTACTAAACATAGAGATGACATCGTGAACGCCAAACTAATCTCGAGCATCTTGCCCTCTTACATACCTCCTCTGAAAGGTGCAATCAACCGTGACAGTGTGCCCCGAGATTACGACTATTCTATGATCACTACATACCTACCGAAGGGTGTGCATGCAGTTCGCACTGAGCAAACCAAGCTCGTAGCATTGAAGTTTTGCGACTTCAACCTTGGTGACCGAAAATCCTACAGTATGCTTGGCCCACACAAGTATCTGACGATGACAAAGGTGAAGAATTCCAAGATCATCCCTCAGCAATGGACGATGAACCTCGCGCAGTCCACCTTACTTAATGTAATGAAGATTCCACACTTTGGCAGGCACCAGGAGGTGAACTCTTCCATAAAATTTCTACTGGCGAGCCACCATGGAGGATATCTTTGGTTGAACTAGCGTATAACGATTGATTCGGTGTTGATCAATCAGATCACCGGGCTGAGCATGCAGGGCCCTAACCCGCAAGACTATTACCCTGGAAAGACCGCAAATCGCGCTCTTTCACAGAAGATTAAAGAGGCCTATGGAAATGTTGAAAAAGGTGCACAAGGTTACAAGGTAACCTCTATTGACAGTGGCGCAGTGCGCCTCGCCTATCATATGATCGCAGGAAAGGTAGTCTGCAAGAACAGACCGACGCAAGTATCTGGGTTTGTAGTTGATCTCGCAGGAAAATGCGTAGAAGGAGTCCAAATGAACTGGTCGAAGTACTTAGCGGATCAACTCAAATTGGATTGTAGAGAAGACCAAGGATATGAGTTCCACTTTAGTTGGATTCTCATCCTGATCGCCTTCATAGCATGGGAGATGTCAGAGGATGTCGTTTTTCCAAAAACCCTACCATTTGAACCATTGGTTGCGAAGTTCAGTACATTATGGTACACGACAGATATGAACAAGCAATGGAAGTTGAATACCCTCTTTCACAGATACTACATCTAGTTGAAGACCGCGATACAAGCCACACCTCACATTACTCCGAACACACTTTACAGATTCAGACCCTTAATGAAGTTTAGCATGGACCGCCACTTCATATACCTAGCTCCACGTGCTAATGAGCACTAGGAACAACTGTAGTCCTATTATAAACTAACAGAAGAAGACCTTGAAGAGATCGCCAAGGAATGGTCGGTGGACCTCCTCGTTGCAATAGATCCAGCGGATATTTCAAATATCAGTAGCCTAGAAGCTGCGCAGGACACACCTGCTCCTAGTAAGATGCAGAAGAAAAAGAAGACAAAGAAGACAAAGGAGACGAATTAAACTGAAGAGGTTCAAGATGTGGATAGCCGCTCTGTAAGGACAACTTCTGTCACACCAGATGAAGAAGGTAACGACGAAGACCTAGAAGAAGTTGAACAACAACCAAAAGATGACGTCGAATTCTAAAGAAAAGAAAAGGGTTGCCTTCGAAGTCCTCCGTTAAGAAGAAATCCAAAGCGATCGTGACCAAGATGAAGACCACGCTCAATCCAGATGACTTCAGCTTTCTCCTTGTGACTTTGAATGAAGCCATAGAAGAAATTACAGAAAAGAAGAAGGCCGAGCAACAGACGATGTACAACAGAACTGAAGTCGAGATCCAAGGAGTACAACGATCCCTCCAGTCTAACTGTGCAGTCTCCACTGCGCCTATGCCAGAAGGAACACCCAAAGCAGGAGACGAGTCAGTTCAACTTCACAGGATTTCCGACCTAATCAAAGTATGCCTTCGGAAAGCAGAAGAAGTAACAGCGCAGGCCAACTAGGCCCTAAAGCATGCACATGAGGAAATCATAGAGCAGTGCCAAGCTACACAGCAAGAGAAGGAGGCCATCCAAGAGAAGTTTGATAAAGACCACGCAAATATCCAAAAGGAGAAGGAGAAACTTCTCGCGAAGCAAATCGGGATCGAAGAAGTTGTCAACAGAGCATTTCGCTCTGTGATCAGCTTAGAACAAAAGGCCGAAGAACCCTTAGATCGTCAATTAATGAATCTTGTTGAAGTCATTCAACAACTGCAACAAAGAGTAGTAGAACTAGAGCTCCAAGATATACCGATTACTCCACAAGAAGAACGTGACCAACGAGAAGTGAATGCCCAAAGTACAATAGAAAGGATTAAGGCACTCACTGAAGAATGTAAGCAATTAAGTAGTAGAAGTGCGCAGATACATGAGAACCTATCCGAGAACCCTGAATTGCATAAATTGGAGTCACACCTCCAGGAGGCGAAGTCCCAAGCCGAGAAGTTACAGGTACAGCTGAAGGCCCTGTCGACCATAGAGAAAATGAAGAGGTCCCATGAACAACGCATTGTGCAACAACAGATTCATATGATCCAGAGCAAGGCCATGGAAGTGATGCAACAACTTTAACCTTTGCAGGATAGGGCATGTCAACTATTCTTAGAGATTGAGAGCCAAGGGACAGACCTGGAATAGTTCATGAACACAGCAGAGCAACGCTTAGAAGGACCAGTTAGTAACACACTCATTCAGGATTTTTCTGAGCAAGAAGAAGTAGAAAAGCAACAGGTCAAAGCTACTCAAGTGAAGCTTGAGGCCTTCGAGGCAGAGTTACCCAGAGAAGAGTGACTCGGGATGAGTCACAGGTGAGTGTTGGGGGCCTGTTGGCCCTCAACCAAATTTTGAATAATACTTGGTCGTAGTTGACCATTTGGTACTTCGACTGCCTATCAAAGATGGAGCGCATGGCGAAGCGGAGATCACGGGATCTCGCCACCTTTTGTGGAACCTTTTTGGGTTTTTTGGGAATATTGTAACAAGAAAGGGATGTCGACCCTTGTTTAGGCCTTTTTCTATGTATAAACAGAGGTCTAGGCCATGTAAGAAAGGAGGCCCTGTCTAGTCAATGGATTAGTGCATAAGTTGGATCTATGTGATCAGAAGTCTGTGTGACTGTAAGAGCTATGTGCATGTTGGTGCTGAGTACACAAAGTGTGAGAAGGTTTAGTGCTTGGATCTACCTGGGGAAAGAGGATCTAGCAAGCTATGCAGATCTCTTGTTCCATGCGGGGTAGGATCATTGAAGCTCCATGCTATAACTGTCGAGCTAGACTCTTGGACTCCATAAGTGGACTTGAAACAATAAACCAATCCTTCCCTTCGAGCGAGTTGACAAATAGATGCATGCAAGTGTCGTTATCGTTATCCCCGATATTATAACAAGCATTAGAAAATGCTACTAGGTGTTCATTTGTAGTAACAATATTATTTCCTGAAAACCTAGGTAAATTATCCTTAAACTTTGGTAATGGGTGAGTAGGAGGTTCCAGATTCAAGGGAGAAGACATGTGCCATGGGGTAGTCGTAGTATCTTCCTCGAATTTGAAAATACCATATTTCTTTATCACTTTAGTAGGATTGGTAGTGGATTGAACAAGGACCTGATGACTGTATATACTACCAATTACTGACGAAGCAGAAGGTTGGGAGGAGGAGGCACCTCTGGTTCCACTACCACTACCTGCAGATGTCTTGTTGAAGGTAATAGGTATGGGTGATGAAGGTGAACCAGAAGAATCATATAAAATTCTCTTTAGAGCACTTTCTTGTGTTGATAAAACAATTTTCCTCCTTCCTATTTCAAAAATAGGAGTAGCTTCAGGGGACAATCCTCTTCTCCTTCGAGAGATGTGAGGATTTGAGGACATGAAAAATAAAACCAAGGATTTAGGAAAAGAGAGGTTACTACTGATTTCTGGGCTACCTTTTCCTAGCTTCCCAGTGTTCACAAATACTTATATCTCTTTCAATTACTTCCCAAGAGCGTTCAAGTTCATCACAGGTACTAGCAATTTCTAAAATAGTGTTGAATAAGGTCAAGAAATGCTAGCTTGGTCATCAAGACCATTTCCAATATTGGGTTGTCTTGTAACAGGTACTATCATGGGAAAAAAAAGTCGAGTATTCAGATAAATCAGAAAATGAAAGATAATCATGATACAATCAACCAGAGAGATATGGAAGATCTCCCCCGTATGGTCACCAAATAAATGTTGAGGAAAAGGTATGGAAAACCTTAATCAAACATTCCCATATCTTGTCGGGCTAAGATAATATAGTTGGGAATGTCACCTGAGGTTTATAGCCTAAAAAACAATCACTTAATCCACAAGTATTAAGTACAAAGGATCAAATATGGTTTTTATGTGTTATATATAACAATGCAAGGAGAAATAAACTTAAACAAAGTTACATGAATGTGTACAGAAATTACACAAATGTGTACATGAAGATAAAAGTAAAAGAATGAACCTGGTCATTAAAACACATGTATGAGATTGAAACAATAATCTGATTTTTATATTTATTTCATTATGAGATACAAAAATGAGTTCTCTTTACAAACCCATGTGAGGGTAGGGATCAAAGTCAGATTTAGAAGCCTACTATGGGCACCATACAAAAATACTCTGACAACAAAAAGAAAACTGAAGCTAAAGATCTGGATCAACTTGCCACAAAATGTTGTCACTTGACTCTGCAAGATATTATTTATCAGTCGTGCAATTCAATTCATAAACAAACAAGAATACACAGACTTCCAAAGATGAATCATACACCTTTAAAACAAGTTGCTAAAATATGTGATTCAGTTTTTGAATCCTGTTGCCTTCAATAAGACCCTGCTGTCATCAAGAGGATTAAGACTTCTAGTAAACTCAGAATGAATGAAAATGAAAGTATCTCACTAGTATAGAGCAAACCTTATGGTTGCAGTTCTCCTTCTATTATCTCCCCTTGTCTCTTCATTTCATTGAACTTTTATTCCTTCTCAATAAGTTATGGTAGTTTAACTACCTTTCTTTAGTTAAGCCAAATTATCTTAACTAATTAGTTGAGACAAATAATAATAGTATATATAAATAAGGGTTTGATTAATAATAACTAAATAGGTGGGACCCCTTGTGAGTCCCAATTATTTATTTTAATAATCATCAAACATGAAAAACTCAATCATTTGATTCAAATATCCTCCTTGTGATTCTCGTGCTCATATTTATATTCAAATATTTAAATATCAACAAAATATGACCATATCCAAAAAAAATATCATTATATCTATGTTGTCCAAAACAACTACCTAAATATATGCTTGTTGTCCAAAATATTGTTAGAGGAAAGGACTGTATTCAACATAAAAATAAACATTTAAACATCATCAAATATCGTATTTACTGTGAGTGGCATTTGGCCTCTTTTCACTGTTGTCCCCTTTTGATATTTTTGTGGCAGCCTTAGGATGATTGGAACCTGGAGGCTGAATTGCACTGATAACATGATAACAATCATTTTTAAGATGAAGGTTGGAGGACACCGATTCAGATGACTCTATGGATCATTTGTAGGCAGTGGCCACCCCTTTTCCTTTGTCCTGCACAGGCTTGGGAACGTCGGTTTTTAACCTCTTACTAGCATGAGATGACTATGCGGGTGAGACAATATGATCAGCTTGGGAAATTTGATTCTTTGGTGGTGGTGAAGGGGGTAATGGAAAAGAAGCAGTAGGCTAACAATGGTGATGAACATTAGGCTGGTGGACAATCTCTTGCCAACCATCGTTGGCATGCAGTTCTGGTTACATTGATACATGAGGAGGGACTCAAATATCGAAAAAAATTGATGTGCTTGGAAGGGATGTATTTCAAGTCGGGGCTGAAGGATCCCATGGCCTACTAGGTTAAAGAACGCAGCTTGAAAATTCTTGTGGATCGACATCGAAATGTATGGAAAAATGAGGTCTTCTTTGACCTCTTTGCCAATTTCCTCTGCCTCTATTTCCTATTCCATTACTACCTCTGCTGAAGAAACTCATCCTGAAGCATTTTCCAATCAGTTATGAAAACTCTTGACAGTTCATGCATCAACCCTACCTAAATAAAATCAAAGGTTCGCTCTATCATTCACAACAGAAGCACATGCAATCAGTCCATGCATCATACTATTAAAATCAATGATTAATTGCTATTGAACAAGGAATGATAGTGCTATTAGCAAGGTGAGGGGTTTATAATGAGAGAAATGTGGTAGCATGGATAAGAACCACCTGTGGATACTGTTCAAAAAAACATAGATGCAACTTCCATAAAACAATATTTCCATTTCCAAATTTCAAAAGCTAGTCACTTACTTTTCCTTCTTTTGAAATGCAATTCAAAATAACAGAACAAGGAATTAAAATGAATTTGGGAAGATGGTGGGCTTGTAAGGAGCAAAAAGTGGTATAATTAACGAGACATGAGATGGATATCGTTCCATTATATGAAATAACATTCCTTCTTTAAAATGATATATCCTCAATTTCCAAAGAAAACATTTTTAACTGTAAGCAATCTCAAGGTTCAAGACACAACAACTTCCATATCAAACCCAAAATAGAACTCAAGGATTTTCAAACTCTGCCATTTAATTTCCACCTTTTTTTTCATATATGTTTCATCGAACAACAACACAATTTATAGACAGACTGTTCTTAATTCCAACTAACAACGACCATATCCAAATCGCTTAGAACAGACATGGGGAAGCTAAGGAAAAGAACATGTTGTCGACCTTAATCATTTATATCAAACCAATTTTAAATGTTGCACAATGGACTGGGTTTGAGACCCTCTATATATTAGCTGGTTACCATTTCCTTTTATCAAAAACCAAATGAATCCAAAGATCACCGAGCCAAAACCATTACACACAATTTCTTCCCACTGTGCAATTTTATTTTTTTTTATTTGCAAAATTATTTTTTATACGATAGACCATCAACATAATCATTCCAACAATTAACACCAGACCACATCAAGTGCACAATGGGGTGTAACATAAGCCAACACACTTCAACATACGAGACTGATATCAGCACTTTCAATAAGCTATGTGATAGGTTGGTTTTGAAACCCTGGTTCTCTTTTATTTACTCACTATACAACCTTCAAAATCAACTGAAAATCCCCGTAGGTAGTCAACCAATGAACCCAGAACAATGTAGGTAACAAATATCTCTACTGCCGCGTCAACCATAACCATTTCAAAACCCAAGTTCGAGCTTACAACAGTCACAACAAGGTCTCAATGGTCAGGTGGGCGAGACAATTTTGCAAGTGGGGTTGATAAAATGAAACCAAAAACTCCATCATTTTACAACAAAGTTTGACACAATCGCTTCAAAGGTGGTCGCAAGGAAAAAACCTGACTTTGCATAAAAAAAACCATGGAATGGTAACTCAACAGGGTCACAAGCCTCTCGTGGATTGAGCAGGAGGTAAGAATAACCACATTAAAAGAACCAAAACTGGATTGTCTCTTTTTTTTACCATGAAAACCCTCCAGGATTCTACCGCGAGACATGGGTGGAAACAAAACAAATTTGCCACAAATTCTATCAACAACAAGGAGAAATAATAACCAGTCATCCACCTGAGGCACAACCATAACCAAATAACTTCATCATGAAAGAGCATTAAACAAATTCCAACATGCAATATTCAAAACGCCAACCATATCATTTGCAGAGACAGAGCATATATTCAACCACTGTATCTTTCAAAAATCAAACACGGTAGGATTTAATAACTTGGTATGAGTGTTCCTATTTGCTGCTATTTTTTCCAGCTGATGTTGGTGTTTCCATCATTTATTCACTAACATGAACTCAATGAAAACCCTGTTCATCTTGGGAGTTTCCTGTTTCTGCAGATGTCTATTCCATAATAGTTGAATGAGTTTTATGCTACTTCTAAAGTGGGCCCTATCCATACAAATGCAGGATGGTTAAGTTCAAAAAGAATGTTGAACCATGTGTTGTTTTTATTTTCAAGGTAGGATATAATAACTTGATATGAGTTCTTGTTCCTACTTTAATTTGTCATCTTTTGGTTGCAGTTTAATGACTTCCAAAACACCACTGACAATTGCACTAATTATTGTAGTATTTATAGATAACACTCTAGAAGTTGAAGAAGCCAAGAGGGACAGAGGGATGTTGTGGTGGGTAAATTTCAGAAAATTCAAAGGGGACAGTCAGCATGAGAAGTTTTCCCATTCAATCTCAGTAAATTTCCAACCTTCCCCATCCCAAAACATGATTTTGAGGATCTGTTGTACGATTGAATAATGCTTTCTAGAAAATTGTCGACTGACTATACCATTATGCTATTTCAAATCGGTTCATGAGTTGGGATATTCAATTCCAAGGAGATGGTGAAAAACATGCTTCTCCCAATGGTTGCGTCATCAATGAAGAAAATATGAGGTCCTATGAGGATGCCAACTAGGTTCGTCTTTGACTTGAGATTCGCTCTAAGTTTCAATCTCCAAAACTGTCCTTTTCTGCCTTTTAGGACAACACACAGTCAATATAATTTTATGCTCATAAGTTGTATGGTTATGTGTTCTTTGAGGTGCCCTTGCAAGTGTTTTCATAACCCAATGTTAGCACATGCAATATAACTCAAAAAAAGTAACATTCCTCTACTCTTTACAATACAAATAAGTTGATCTACACTCTAAGCATACATGAAATGGACACATGTATTTTTGGTCAACATGACCCTGGATAACCCCCCCCAGGGGAAAACCAGTTTGGAATGGAAGTATATATAAGTGGTGTCTAAAGCATGCGATACAAAAATAAATAAAATATGATAGAACTTGTATACAAAGCAAGCTCCTCTCGAGAATTTCCAAAGGAACCAAGAAGAAATGCACCCAAGCTTAGTGCACCTCTTCCCCTTGTTGCCAAACTCACTCAAGTGATGTGCCCTTGACCTTTGTTTCTTTGAAGAAGAATCCCTTGCACTACAATGTGATATTGCATGCTACCTCTCCACTGAAACAAACCAATATGAAATCCCTCAAGTCTAGCTCATACCTGCTAGGTGTGCGCCCTCCTCCTATAGTGCACCCTCCTCCAAGCAATATTGATCACCAAAAAATAATAGGGGTCCAAGCTCCCATATCTCCTCCATCAATAGAAGCGCCCAAGATGCCCTCTTCCAATGCTTCCAACCTCATCCTCATGCTCTCTCTCAAACTCTCCAAGTGAGCAAATGGATGAATGAGCCTCTCTTGGCCCCTTTCTCCTCCTTGAGAAATCCATAAGGAAACCAAAATGTGGATGGCTAGGATCATCCTAAGCCATCCCTAATCAATGGTTGAGATCATCCCACAATAATCTCAACTCGAAACCCACTTTGGTATAAGTTCCCTAAGTTCACTTTATGTCTCTTAATTCACCGAAAAAGTGAATTGATAGTCACTTTAGGCTAAAATGAGCAATTTTCACTTTTGACTTAAATCTCCTAATTCAAGTGAAATTAGACATAAATTACAAGGTGCAAAGGTACCAACATCTCCCTCTTGTGGTTAGAGGCTCAAAACCACATGGGAACCACTTCCCAAGGTACATCAAAACTCAACACTCCCTCTTACTGAGGAAAGTGTTTCTCACCAATCAATCTCGTCCCAACTGTGGACTTCCTTGCCTCATGGCAAGGACTAATTAAGTATGGTTGTACCCTATCATCAAAGTGGAATTTGTCTTTGATCTTCTCGACATGTCTTGACACTGATCTTCTCAACCTGTCCTAACACTGATCTATTGACCTGCCTAATCTCTATATGAAATTCCATCTCCACCTACCTGAGATCACCTAGATCTTGGCATCTCACCAAAGATCTCTCTCTCAGCATCTCACCAAAGGTCTTTAGGTCTTGGCATCTCACCAAGATCCTCTCCTTTGTCTCTCACCAAGTTCCTATACTCATGGCATGCAAATTAAACACATCTCTTGGTATTTCACTAAGAGTCTGTTGGACACACTGACTACACTGAGAGAGAGGGTGGGGGGCGGGGCGGGGGGAATAGTGTAGGGCTCTTTTTACAAAACTTCCCCTTCACAAACTTTTTAGTTAGCAATCACCATTTACTCATTACTTATTGTTTTCATTTATAATCAGTTAAATGTGAACATGCATCAACAACATATATCAACAATAAATCATCACCACAAAGAGCACAAGATGTATGTACAATTTTCTTTTTATTACAGACTACAATCCTTGGGTTATCAACAACAACTGAATAGAGTACAACTCTATAAGAGCATCGACTCTATAATGCAAGACTCATCTTACACACTTAGCACCAACTGAGATGAGGCAACAATCCTCAACAGATACCAATCTGTCAATAGGTACGTGACCTGTCGGTAGTGCAACACATGTATGTATGCACCCTATTAGTAGTACAGGTCGCGTATGTACATGACCAGTCTGTACTACAACCTGCGTATCTCTTCTGAGTTACTTAGGGTTTTCTTTTCAAGATAAACTCAGATCCTCTGTAGCCTTCAATCACATTCACTTATGTCTTTCATTGTCCAATCTGAACCATAACCAATCACAACACATCCAAGCTCTCCAACAACTTACTTATGCTTCTCAACCATACAATATGAATGCTACTCAATTATGCATAAGCAACCAATATACTATAGCAATCATATCAGTACTGAATTATGAGAGTGCTTCTCACTCCATCAACTAACACAAACCAAATCACAACAGCCATACCAAGAATTCCTTAAGCATTCACCATACAACAAGCAATAGTATCCATCAAGACAACTATGTGACCATACCTTTTGAACCAATGGATATATCTGATGTATCTGAGCACTGTATACCTTCTTGGGAGCTTGATCTTAGAATCTAGAACCTCAACATCTTCATCTTCTCAAGTTTCATGGCTTTACCAACATGTACACACCCTATACACTGCCATCCTGCGTATGCCTCGGTATGTATGCACGCTATACACAGGCAGCCTGCGTACGCCTTAGAAAATAGGGTTTCTGAACTTTTGAAACTTTCGTCGTCAAGACCTTAGACTTACAAAAACTTTGATGCGTCCATGAGATCCTCCACTCAATATATCTCTCAGAATAGATCTTCAATATATGCTCAAGAGATACATTTCACAAGAGACCCTTACCTCTTATTTATGCTCTCCAAGTTGCTTCCTTAGAAGCATCTTCTAGGTCACTTTGCCCACATAGCAACTTTGTCCACATAATCACTTATGTTCAACTTTTCCCAATTTTCCACTTGTCCATGTATCCAATAGCCACTTGACCACTTAACCCTATTTCCTTGTTTT
>JZKD02S1674974.1:310334-323019 GCA_000966675.3 Picea glauca
AATGTATTTTCATTGGGCATATGGAGTCAAACATGCAACACTTGGAGGTTGAACTAGATGAAGTAAGAAGAGGTAGAGTCTAAACCCTAAGGTACAAGCACGTTTGGGCCTTAGGCTTTAGACTTTGAGGAAGAAGGTACCTAGGGTGCAAGCATGTTTGGGCCCTAGATGATGTTTTTGTTATTTTATGGGGTAGCTCTGATAGTTACTTCTGCATTGGTAATGCCTAGCATGTGGAGGTGTCTGAGTGACACTCTCTAGAGTGGATTTTATTTAAGGAATTAAAGTGAATTTTTAAAGTTGAGTGACTTAAGTGATTTAAGTCATCTCAATGAGCGATTAAGTCACCACCATTAATATCATAGGCGAAATATCTAATATTGACCATTAGAGATCTAGAGTTATGGTTTTAGTTGTTAAAGGAATTATAAAAGAAGATATAAGGAGAGTGAGAGGCACACAATGAGTGCATAGGAACAAGAGGGAGTCTTGCTCATGTACTTGTGTCTAAGTGGGCAGGGATGAGGAAAGGATGCATGGCGCAATGAGGGAGATAACAACTAGGTGGTCTAGGATATTAGTTGTAGCATTGCAATCCTTTGATGGGCCATTATCCCAGGACGAGGATTTTATCTAATAAAATCAAACTCAAAACTAGTTTTCTCGCAAGGGTTTTTCCAAGGGTGTTTACTCGAATATCGTGTGCAAATGTGTTTGGTTTGTTATTTATGCTTCCCCTGAATTTTTGTTTATAACCTAGTTGTGCATTTGTTCAATAAAGTGATTTTATTAGGAATAATTGTTGGGTTCTAGGTTTAGGTGAAAATCAATATGGTATCATAGTTTCAGTTATGAAGGACAGAAGATAGATTCACACGAGTTCAAGATATTTGTAGCACAGGAAAAAAAATTTCTACAAAAGTTGCGAGGTTAAAATTAAAAAAAAAGGAAGGATAGAAAATCCATACCGTCATATGTATGACCTTTGTATGGATGTGTGGGTTGAGAAAGTATATTGTGTTGGATCATTCTAAGATCGATTGAAGATCCACCATCTGAGTTAACGGTTTGAGTGTGTATTCAACAGTGAAAGGTGGATCGGGCCAGTAGAGGAACATGGTCACGGGCGACTAAAGGTGTACACATGGGGATCATAGCAACTTGCGCAGAGAAAAGTTCCAATGAGTGAATATTGGTAGTTGTTAGAATGATCTAGGTGGATATCGGGGGCCACCCACCTTTTCCAACTCACTCAAAACAATTTTCTGGCAATTTTGACAATTTACTATTTTTAGCAGTTTTTAACTTCTGGGGCCATTTTGAGGGTCTGAATGAAGGTTTTTCAAGATCAAGCTTCTCAATGATAGCCAAAGGATCTGATTGAGCCCCCAAAATGAATATCCTCAAAGATACCTTTCCAACGATCTATTTACGCCCCAAACGGAGATCATATGCCAAAGTTACGCCCCCGGGAAGTTGATACACCAAACTACCCAAAACGGGGTCCACAGAACTGTTGGCTTTTCATCTTCTAGGGTTAGGGTTTTGGATTTTATTTATGATAAAAGGCCTTTGGAGCCTTATTGTAAGATCATCTTCTCATGGATGTGAGTAGTCATCACATCTCTTCTTAGAGATAAACTTCCACCATTCTAGAGAGTCTTTCACTCTGTATTTTTACAGTATCTGTACATTTTTGCTCATTAATAGAAAATTGTGTATTACTGTATCTTTGTGTTTATGTTTTCATATTTGATACATTTCTATTATATTATTGGATATACGATATATCTTTGTACATTTCTCTATTATATCTCCGCTCTCATTTCGTGCCGAAAATAATCTAGATCAGTGGTATCAGAGCAAGCTACTCTTGATCATTTTTTTTTTTTAGTGCATGTCCCCGATGAGGTCCGAGTATAGAAAGTTGGCTATCGAGCTTGTATCTCTTGAATTTAATTTCTCTCGCACGCCCAATAAACTCTCCATGAAGGAAGAAAAGAAAAATGACAGAGCATACGATTCTATTAATCTGTTGCTTGAGCAAGCTCTCACGCGACAAAGGGACAAAATGATGGAGAATTTTTCCCACATCCTTCAATGCCTGTTGATAGAAACCAACACATCTTCATCAAACAACCACTTTGGAAGCACCTCTCCTTTCAAGGTACATGTTAATTTTGATATTCCCGTATTTGAAGGTTAGATAGATGTGGATGCCCTAGACAAATGGTTAAATCTGCTAGAAGGTTATTTCTCTGTTCACCATTTTTTCGACAGGGAAAAGATCACCTTCGCACTCCTTAAATCTCTCCCCCATGTCAAACATTGGTGGGAAACTTACTGGGATCAAATTTCCACAGAAGAGTCTGGAATATATGGGGCCAATCCCACTTGGGTTTTTTTTATGGACGCGGTAAAGGAACAATATTGCCCTGTTGGAAACTATGAGGACTAGTATATGAGATGGGCCACACTGCGACAAGAGAGGGGCCAAGAAGTTTTAGAGTTCACCAATACCTTCAATACCTTATGCACCAAGCTGGGTATCAAAGAATCTGAATGACATTTGGTTCTGAAATACTATGGGGCTCTACATAGATACATCCAAACTGAAATGGATTTTATGGACATCTCATCACTCATTGTCACTTATCGATATGTTGTTAAAATTGAGCAGAAATTTAAGCACCAGAACAAACGGGAGTTCGGGTCTTCAAATTCGCAAAAACCAAAGTATGATAAGGACGTCCCTAACAAACAGTCTCCCAAAAATCAGTCCAAACCACATGAAAAGAAGGGTCACTGGAAGACAAAGAAGGACACTGGAAAATGGTGTGATTTCCATAAAATCCCCTCGCACAACACCAATGAATGTCGCTCAAAACAGTCATTGGTGGCCAAAATCAAAGATAAGGAGTTGAACCCTAATTTAGAATCCGATTAAGAAAATACTAACAGAATACATATCATTGACGCAGACCCCACTGTTATTGTCGCGACCGCAACAATTCAACCAGAAGAACCAACATATCCTGAAGAGGGGGAACACCTTTTTCATTCAAAGATGTGGGTGAAGGGGACCCCATTGCATTTTATTGTTGATAGTGGAAGCCAAAAGAACCTCACCTCAGCAGAGGTCATCAAACAGTTGGGATTTTTGACAACACCACACCCACAACCATACAACATCGGGTGGCTTCGCCAGGGACGAGATCTTCGTGTTAGCCAACAGTGTCAATTGTAATATGACATCCAACCCTTCAAGGATGAGGTATTATGTGATGTTTCCTCGCTAGATGTATGTGATGTTCTATTGGGCTAGCCTTATATGTGGAAGTGCCATGCTATTTATGAGTCTCAACCTCGTAGTGTCATTGTTACTCTGGGGGGTCATCTCTACAGGATACCAGAGGTGGTTCTGACTACAGTCCCACCTAAATAGTGACGCAAGGTAGTATCTCATATTACAAAATTTATCTTCTTCACAATCTGTTCAAAAGGTGAACAAAAGGATACTTCAACGACTATAGCCTATTCCCAGGCACCTTCTATCCAACATAAGCAAGTCGACAAAACTGCAACAAAGTGCAAAGATTCCTTTTTAGAACAGACATCTCATGTATCCAGACTAGTTAAAAAGGTCCAACCCTTCCAACCATAGGCTCATGACAACCTTCAAAAATCTAAGCAACGCAACTTTTTCAACAAGGCAAGCAACTCATCAAGATGTAGATTCATCAAACTCTTTTCCCTCTCCCTCGGGCACTCAACACAATGGAGAAAATTTCTTCCTAAGGAGGTAGGATTGATCCAGGTATATATTGGGGGCCACCCATCTTTTCTAACTCACTCAAAACAATTTTCTCACAATTTTGGCAATTTACTATTTTTAGCAGTTTTTAACTTTCGGGGCCATTTTGAGGACCTAAATGAAGGTTTTTCAGGATTGAGATTCTCAGTGATATCCAAAGGCTCTTATTGAGTCCCAAAAATGAATCTCCTCGACGATACATTTCCAAAAATCTATTGTGCACCCCAAACGGAGATCGTATGCCAAAGTTACGCCCTCGGGAAGTTGATACACCAAACTACCCAAAACGGGGTCCACAAAACTGTTGGCTTTTCATCTTACAGGGTTAGGGTTTTGGATTTTATTTATGATACAAAGGCCTTTGGAGCCTCATTGTAATATCATCTTCTCACGGATGCAAGTATCCATCACATCTCTTCTCAGAGATAAGCTGCCACCATTCTAGAGAGTCTTTCACTCTGTATTTTTACAGTCTTTGTACATTTTCGTTCATTAATAGAAAATTGTGTATTACTATATCTCTGTGTTTATGGTTGCATCTCTGATACATTTATGTTATATTATTGGATATCCTATATATCTATGTACATTTCTCTATTATATCTCCGCTCTCATTTCGTGCCGAAAATAATCCAAATCACAGAGGGGATTGGGGTTGTTGTTGTAGATAATTGTGGCAGAGGTGTGATGGCTAGAATCCACCAAACATAGTGAATGTGGAGTGTCGATCACACTATTAGGGAGGAGAAGATTTTTGTGATGGTTGACAACAGATAAATTAAAATCTGATTGAGGTGGACAATGCCTGGACATAGAAGACGACAATAATAAAGAAAATGGGTTGTTAGTTGCACAATCGTGAAGCATGTGTGGATGTGTTGGCAGCCAATTCACTTTTTTTTATGATCCTATAAGCTGCCTACACCTATGTCTTGCAAACATCAAGTTTTTTGTTGCATTTTTCAAATAGACGACATTTTCATTTCTTGCGACATTTACACATTTGTCTTGGTTTTGTTTTCACGACTGTAAGCGTGAAAACTTCTCCTTTCGAAGTTGTTTTTCGATCATTATCTGAACTGTCATTATGCCTATCGCGCTTACCTTTTATTGATCATTATACAATTGGAAAAATCCTCTAATCGGTTCTCATACTTCGATTGATTGTATAACTTGGTTTTATTGAGTTTGTAAGGGATTTAGCATTTGGATCTGCACTTTATATGACTTGCCTGATCATTGATTATATGAAAATGCATGGGGGTTATGATTAATTTTTTTTTATATGTATATTTATGATATAATCCTTATGTTAAACTTTTTATAACTTTTGGTTTGTCAACTACATGAGTATCGTTTTGGCACCTTGGTTAAACTTTTGATTTTATACATTGGCGCATAGTTGATTTTGGGTTTTGATTTATATGTCGGATCTTTGAACACTATGGTATAACGCTTGCGCGCATTGGTATACACCTTTGATTTTATTAGTTGTACACATGACTTAATGGTTGAACTATTATTATGGAGTGAACAACTATGAAAATTGGCGGTTGTACTTGGATAATGAATATTATGCATGACAGACTCCACCACCTTCGCATGCTCGCATTTATGCTTACCCCTTTTGGCTCGTTCATTGCTATTGGCTCGGGTAGCTCTGCTCCTGTGTGTGTTGGTGAATTCAAACCCTTACCTTACCATGAATTCGGCTCCATTTAACCCGTCGTGCGAGTCGAACCCAACGATAATAAAGCTCTGTTAATGTTTGACAATTCCCGCCAAGATTTGGCAAACAGTGGATGGCTTACCTTCGTAAAACGATTTGAGGGTTTTAACCTTTGTGTAGCACGACAGTTTTCCATGAACTTCGATGGATGTCAAGCCAAGGTAGGTGATATACAGTTAGAGATTGTTGAACAGTTTATCAGCTCGACTACGGGGTTACCTACTTCGGGACAGCGCTGGTTTAAGAATTGCAAGGTCGAGGAAGTGCCATGGACATTGTTGTTTCTATCCTGCAAAGTCACCTCTTGTGACAGAGGTATGCCTATCTCTTCACTTAAACCGCGATGGCACAATACTTTGATGATAATCAAGCAGTTCGTGACCTGCGAAGGTCGATATGGACTTGTGTTCCTTTACCACCTGCGTCTGCTGATGATTTTTATAGGGTATCCTCTAAACATGTCTTTCTACTTTCATCGAAGCTTGTATAAAATGTCGAAGAATTTTAAGAGGCACAAGGCTGACAACAACCTGTTTCATCATGGGCTTATTAAGCTCATCGTTGTTTATCATTTGAGTTTGCTTGGTAATAGTTGGAAGGCTTTCATCGCCCGTAATGGCTTTGAATACACCGACCCTGTACAGGTTGATAAACCTGTGGTAATTGAAACCAAGGCTGAACCGCCTGTACCCTTACACCTCCTACTGCCTAAACCCTCGGCCGACCCTCCTAATGACTTACCCGACACTGTAACTAAGAGTGCAGAGGCCATTAAAAAGCCTATGAGCAAAAATCCCAAGGAAAACATTACTGCAAATGCCAAAGGGAAAATGAATGCTCGACTCATTTCGAGAATGGCCTGAAACAAACGGAAACCCTCTGTCGAGTCAAACCCTATCATCCTAAGTGAGGATTCTGATTCTGATATTGAGTGTTTTCTAGCCAACGAATACACCTACTCGCAAGGTTTATGTCCCAAACCCTCTTATGATTTTGTATCAAACCTACCCCCCTGCCTAAAGGACGACCCTAACTACCCGGGTATTGAATTGCCTCGTGAAACCCTCGGTCATTTGGCCAAACCCTTGAAACCCACACAGTCACCCTGTGACCAATGCAATTCATGGTTAGAGCGATATTATATTGATGTTTCGATACTCCAATCAAGGATTCAGTCATTGGAAGACCAGATTGCAGTGCTAACCAGTCAAAAAGCCAAGCTCCAAGCGACAGATAAAAAGAAAAAGACAACCGGCTCCATCCTGTTCAAAAACGTGGAATCAACCACGGTTTTTGTAAATTCCAAACTGGCATAATCAAGCAGCCTCGTCGCTACACAGGTATGGTTTTGACAACGTTTTGTTTTGTAAATAATCTAGTTTTCTATAATGATTTGTATTCAGTTTTTAAATAGCCTGGTCACTCATCCAAATGCCTCTGTCATTCGGTGATCATCCTGTACATGACTTCGTTTTGATAAAAATAGAAGGAATTTCGATGTGATATATGATTTGCTCATAGATTTTTGTTTGGATTGGAATAGTTATTCGTTTGGATTTCCTTTGCTAAGTTTGTCTGAGTGAGGTAACGAAAGTAATGGTGTGTTTTCAATACAGTTCATCTTGTATCTACTCTGCACAACAAGTTTTATGCTCAATTTAGAACACGATTTTGCTCGGATTCGATTTCGTTATCATTGGTATGCTATGATTAGTAAATGTTTTCGGGGAGATACTTGTTACGATGCTGTGTCATGTGATGTTCTATATTTGATTGTTTCCAAGTTAAGGATAATGACTCTATTTCTTTGATGAAAACAATACGCTCAAATAACATTTGCGCCCGAATCGGGAAATGAATTTGAATCATAACAACTATGTGAAAACCTTAGCTAATCGATTCGCTCTTATTCTAATTTGGCAAGTTTGTCCTATGATTCGAGTTTAGATTACAATTGATGCTCTGTTTAATTTTAAATTTGTGAAATGAATCGGTCAAACCCTATTATGATTCGTTTGATTGAAACAATTGTGATCAATCAAATCACAATTCCACATGATGGGTTCGATTTGTTGGGAAATGATTACGATGCTATTCCACATGATTTCATTCAGCCAACTTATGATAATAATTGAAACAGAGTATTCCTATTTTTGTGCTCGATTGAATGACGCGGATCCTGTTGGTTCAATTATTTCAAACTGAATGATTCGTTTTCAGATATTTCTTGGATGATGATTAAATTTAATTCTTTGAAAAGATTTGAATTAATTTCAATTCTGATTCTGTATCTTATTTTAGACTAGCTACAGAATTAGATGATTCTGTAGCTAAGTCTGTAGAATTAGATTTTTATTGTTTTACTAATAAAATATCTCTCTAACTTGTCTATTTCTGACCTGTTTCGGGTAAAATCGAATTGCATGATACATGTTGGGCAATTCAAGAGATATTTGGGTGTTTTAGTTTTATTGTAGTTACTTAGTTTAGTTAAAATTGGGATATCTCCCAGATTTCATGTAAATAGTTTTATAACTTCCACAGGGAGGTTTTACCCTGTGGAAAAACTTATAAATACTTATTATTTTTGTAATAAGGATCATCCTCGCTTGTGGGAGAACCAAGATTATGGATATCTAATACAGACTGAGACATAAATTGATGTTCTGCTACAGCTTTAGCTTTCACAATATCAATCTTTTGTTTCATGTTTATGTGTATCAATTTGCATTTGGTTAATGACTACTTTAGCTATCTTAGTCTTTTGCAAATGATATGATTTAATTAATATGATCCATATCTGATTTCTTCCAGTATTTAAAAACATAGAAAGTACTTGATTCAGTTTGTGAATCACAGATTTCTCTTCTTCATCAATTGAATTATTAAGTATAAGTTTTTGCATAACAGGTTCACCTAATTGCAGAGATTTATAAATAATATAATTGTTATGATTTTTTATGTCTTGTTTGTCCTGTAAACAAACTCAAAGAGAATTGCAGATATCGTTTACGAGAAGCTTCTAGATTATTCGGTGCGAGTTTCCTTCCTCCGATCTGCTAGCACAGTCATCATACACAGGGCAAATCTGGAGCGTATTTCCAGGTTAGTTTGTCATTATTTTTGTTGATTTGATTAGATATATTTATAATTTAGATTAGTGTTTCAGTTTAATTAGCTTTCTATTTTATTTCTTGTTCATAAAACTATAAAAATCAAAAAATATCTTTCACTGTCTTAGGGCAGAATGCAAATGAGTTTTTCAGGTTTTAATTAAATCTGTAAATTGTCAATTTCGTACATTTTGTGAATAAGTTATATTGCAGTTAGTAGTTAGTATAGTAGTAATTAGTAATAGTTAGTTTAGTTTAGTTTGTTTTAATAATTAGTTTTAGTTCAGTTTGTTTAGTAGTTAGTTTTAATTAGATTAGTTTATTAGTTAGTTTTGTTTATTGTTAGTTAGTTTAGTTGTTTTATTTAGTTTTAGTTAGATTAGTTAGTTTAAATTAGTTTTATTTTTTGTTTTCTTAGGAACTTAGATCGGCTAACGGAGCTGCTAAACCCGTCAGGGTGGTTCATTCCAAACGGCTTGGGTTATTAGACGACCCCAGACCGGTTCCACTCTCTCAGTTGACGGACGATCATTTTTCGCCCGTCAACAAATGGCGCTAGAAGGAGGGCCTGAGCTTAATTAATGGCACGAGGCGGTCGCAAGACTCCTCCCCCCCCTAATCGCTCACCTATAGTGACTATAAGCCGTTCACACAATAATATTCCCCTTCAAACAACAACTACTTCAACCGACGATCCACAGATCATAGTTGAGCCAACAACCCCTAATCCTACAGGTGGTGACATACAAGAGATTGTTCGTCAATCTCTCATTAAAACACATAGTGCCTTAACTCGTCTTAGGCAACCAAACTGTCCGTGGGGTCAACCTTTGGACTTCTCTGATATCAGAGAACAATTAGGTGACACTAACCTCGCTGTGAATCCCATAGATCCAATCACAAATCTTGCTGCAGTAGGATATGGGAGACCTCCTTCACCACCTCCCTCATCTCCTTCCTCTTCTGGAGGAGATTCTTCTGACGAAGGCAATTCACCTTCTCAGCCTTCCACACCCACTACCCCAATGGCAAATCAGAACAATCCTGCTATACCCTGGCTTGACCAGGATGCTGTAGCGGTACCTGGAGCTCAACACCCTCTACCTAAACACCCGGAGAAATGGCTTACCAAGTTTGATCCCGACTCAAAACAAATAGCTGAAGATCATATCAAAAAATTTATGTTAGCCATTAGACTCCGCAATGTTGAACATGAAGACGTTGTCTGTAGGTTGTTCCCTTATACTTTTGAGGGTAATGCATCCACTTAGTACTTTTCCCAACAACCCCATACCATTGTGTCTTGGGAAAAGTTTGAGTCATGCTTTTTGGAAAAGTTCGGAGACGGTAAACCTCCAGAAGTCTTAGTCATGGATCTTTCTAGCTTAAGAATGAACCCAAAAGAAAAAGTTAAATATTTTAATCAAAGATTCTTAACACTTAAAAACAGAATCCCTATAGATTCCATGCCTGCTGAGAGTCTTATAATAGCTTACTACACTAAAGCTTTACATCAAAGTATAGCTATTTGGGTTAAACGATCTAAGAAAGCCACATTGTTAGAGGCCTTCGAGGAGGCCAGTCAGATTGAAAAAGACATACCGAGTCTTAAAGACTCTTCTAGCAACGATACCGAGACTAGTTCTTCTTCCAAAAAGAAGATTGAAATTCTCCCCAGACCCACTCAAAGTAAATCACAACCTGAAAACTCTGATTTGGAAAATTTAACTAAAGTTGTTCAAAAACTGTCGAATCAAGTTATAGACTTAAAAAGGTCAACCGAAGAAGCTTCCTCGAGTAAAGGACCCTACAAACCCCCTTTCTGAAAGCCTTTTCCTACCAACCGACTTAATCCAAACCCCGAAGGCTTGAATCTAGAAAGTTTGCAATGTTCCCTTCAAACAATTCTAGAAGTCCAAGATAACTTAATACCCCCTGAGACCCCTCAGGAGGTAGTTGAACATGAAACAGTTCAAGAAGAAGAGTCTTCTCCAAACATATTTGGACACTTCTTGGACAACATCTTTCAAGCTAACTTCGAGACTGTTCACCCTTATAACACTAGGAGTAAGACAACAAACAAGCCTTCTACCGAGAACACTACAACTTCACCTCCAAAGCCATCTAAATCAGCCGAGACTAAACAGAGTAATGTGAACCCCAACTTAGACTATGATGTTGTTGAAGATCTTAAAAAATTAAGGGTTAACATTTCTATTTATGAGTTATTGAAGTTTCCATTTCTGCTTCAAAAAATGTTGCAAAATATTTCAGAGAACGACAAGAATGGTAATTCAAGTGGTAACAAGTTTGTGCAAAGCAAAGTTCTGCAGAAGACGTCCACTAAAAATAATCCTGATCCTCAAGATAAAGGAAGCCTTCCTGTAGTCCCTGTAAATAATGTAAATAATGTAAATAATGTAAATAATGTAGATAAAGTAGCATTAGAAATTGCGAGTAAGAATCCACAAGCTACTACTCCTAGTACTCGCAAAAATGTACCTCCTTTTCTTTTAACTTTCGAGATTTTCAACAGAAATGTGCATAATTGTATGGTGGACTCAGGAGCGTCATCCAATGTGATGCCTTGGTCTGTTTGCCAAAATATTAACGCTGAAGTGGAACCATCTACTTTAAAAACCATACAACTTGATCGGACAAATGTCAAAGTTATAGGCGAACTAAAAAATGTATTGATTAGATTATCGTCTAACCCCAAGGTTCATCAGGTTATTGATATAATCGTTGTGGATATTCCAGAAGTGTATGGTCTGTTTTTAAGCAGGGATTGGTCGGAGCAGCTACATGGTTACTTCGTGACAGATTGGTCTCACTTATGGCTCCCAGAGAACGGTAAGCCTAACAAGATCAGGGTGAATCATGAGCGTTACCTTAAGTTCACGGTCATAGATTTGAACGATCCTAACGAACCATATACGCCTTCTGCTGATTCACCCGAAGTCCAAGGGATGGACACCTTCTTCGGCAATTTCATGGCCGAGGTTTCACCTATCATCAATCCGGAACAGCAGTCCGAGATCGTAGCATATATGCAACCAATAGCTTCTATGCAACAGTCCCATGTGCCCAATGGAAATCAAATTTGGTCTCTATATTTCAACGGTTCTAAGTCTAAAGAAGGAGTTGTTGCAGGCTGCATCATTATCGATCCGGCAAGTAACAAGACATTAATGGATTGTAGACTAGAATTTGAATGTACTAACAATACTGCAGAATATGAGGCTTTACTACAAGGTCTCAGAAAAGATCTGGATATGAACATTCAAAACCTGGTTGTATTTGGCGACTCTGAAATAGTGGTTAGACAGGTAAGAGATTCTATACACTGTCTTTCCCCGCATCTCAAAAGTTACCAGTCTGAGGTATGGAGTTTAATGAATAAATTTTCTGCTTTCAATATAAATTCCATTCCTAGATTAAATAATGCTGAAGTAGATCTACTAGCTAATGTAGCCTCTAAACTTCTTCCTGCAAAAGGCTTGTCCCCAGACGCATTCTCCGTCGAGCTATTGTTTCGACCATCTGTTCCTGACAATATCAAAAACTGGAGAGTATTTGACGATGATCAGCAGATCATTAACTTTCTACACATGGAAGAAACCTTCCAAGGCGCGGTGATAGATGAACGCACGCACTACGACAATTTGCATGATTTTACGGTAATACCTAATCCAAAATCTCTTGAAGCTCTGTCGGACATGGTAAATTCCATACCCAAATCCATTGTTAGATTAGAGAACTTTTATGATTTTGAAGATAAATTTAAAAAGACGGTCAATTGTAAAACCAATAGTTCCTCATTGTCTTATGAAAAACTCAATTTAGGAACTAGTGAAAATCCTCAGTGCATTAACTTAGGCTTGGGATGTTCTAGACAAGAAAAAGCTGCTTTTGTTAAATTATTTAAAGAATTTAAGGATGTCTTCGCATGGACATATGATGATCTTAAAACGTTCGATCCTAATATCATACAGCATGTCATCCCGATGAAGCCCCAAACCTTACCCT
>JZKD02S1674974.1:323417-351318 GCA_000966675.3 Picea glauca
ACTATCCTGTCCCACCCATGGAACAGATCCTTCAACAGGTATCTAGTTCCAAGAGGCTATCTTTATTGGATGGTTTCCCTGGATACAACCAAGTCTTGATGTCTCCACCAGACCAACTCAAAACTACCTTCCGTACTCCGTGGGGCACTTATGCTTATCGCAAAATGCCCTTTCGATTGATTAATGATGGTGATACCTTTCAGAGAGCAATGGACATTTCTTTTCGAGGCTTAATAAATCACTCCGTCGTAGTTTACTTAGATGATGTGACCGTTTATTCTAAAAACAAAGACGATCATCTAGCTCACTTACGAGCCGTTCTGCTACGATGTCGTAAGTACGGCATCTCCTTGAACCCCAAAAAGTCCATCTTTGTAGTAGAACAGGGTAAAATCTTAGGTTTCATCGTGTCTAGTGAAGGAATGATTACTGATCCCGAGAGGACTCAAGTCATCGCTAAACTTCCCCCTCCTACATCCAAAAAATCTATGCAGTCTTTTTTAGGCTAGATTAACTTCGTGAGAATATTTGTCCCCAATTTCTTCGAAATGGTCAAGCCTTTACAGAACCTGATTAATAAAGACACCCAGTATCACTGGGGACCCACAGAAAATCAAGCTTTTAATGCCATAAAGAAGGCCATAATAGACGCTCTGTCTCTCATGAGCCCTGACTTCGCTCAAGATTTTACACTCTATACTTTTGCCTCTGATCGTTCCTATGCTGCCGTCCTAACTCAGAAGAATGCCGATAACAACGAAGTACCCATCGCCTTTATGAGCTCTGCTTTCAAAGGTGCTGAACTTAACTACCCAGCGGTTGATCGGCAAGCCTACGTTGTTTTCAAAGCAGTTAAGAATTTCTAGTCCTATCTTTTGAAGTCAAGGACAAAAGTCATTGTCCCCTACCCTGCCGTAAGGAACTTGTTAGTGCAGAAGGAGTTAGGAGAGAAGAGAGCTAACTGGGTCACCTCCTTGCAGGAGTATGACTTAGAGATCACCTCAGCCCAGATCGTGAGAGGCTAAGGGTTGTGTAAATTGCTTGTTGATTCGGAAATAGGACAGCAAGAAGATAGTGATACGTCAAACCCAGGACAAAGAGATCAAAGTTTGATCTGTTGCGCACAAAACCTCGTTAGTCCCTAGTACGGCAATATTAGATTCTGTCTTGAACATGGGTCAGCACCCCGTCACCTTGACCCCGCCAAGAGAAGAGCATTGAGACTAAATTCTGCCTCCTTTCATCTAGTTAACGGTGTACTGTTTCGTCAGAATTTTGACGGTGTACTGATGCGCTGTCTTGAGAAAGACGAAGCAGAAAAATTCTTGCTTGAGTTGCATGTAGGAGAAGCTGGTGGTCACTTCGGTGGCGACACCACTACTCATAAGGTTTTAAGAGCCTATTATTACTGGCCCACTCTTTTTAGGGACACCCATGCCTTGTGTCGTAAATGCATCATCTGTCAGAAAGCATCAGGGTGGTTACAAAAACCAGCCTTTCCCTTGCAACCCGTTTCAGTAGATTCTCCTTTCCAACAATGGGGCCTTGATATCATAGGTCCAATTAACCCTCTATCCTAGCAACAACACAAGTATATTGTGACAGCCATAGATTACTTTACTCGATGGTTTGAAGCTGTTGCGCTAAGAACTGTCAACACTAGTCAGGTAATCACTTTTCTAAACTCGAATATTATCACTCGTTTCGGTATCCCTGACTGTCTAGTCTTTGACAACACTTCATATTTTTCTTCTCTTGAGATGAACGAATTTGCTTTGGAGAAAGGAATAAAGCTGAAGTATTCTTCTAGTTATTACCCCCAGGGCAACGGATTAGTAGAATCAACAAACAAGAACTTGATTAAAGTTATCAAGAGAACGGTGGTTGAAAATCACAAGAACTGGCACAATGCACTGTTGAACGCATTGTGGGCTGATAGGGTAATGCCCAAAGCTGCTATAGGTAACTCCCCCTTTTTTCTCGTTTATGGTAGAGAAGATTTTCTGCCACCTCACATTCTTCTTCCTTCGCTTCAGTTGTCACAAAAATTCCAAGAAGAAGATTGTCCCCCTTTAGAAAACTGAATTAACGCTTTGATGAAGCTAGAGGAAGTAAGAGCCCAAGCTAAGCGTAAGTTAGATCAACATCAACAATTGACTAAAAGCTGGTTCGATTCTAATTATGCTTCTGATAGGAATTTTGAAGTAGGCGATCTCGTCTTAAAATGGGACAAACCACACGAAGGAAAGGGTGAGCACACTAAATTTCAAAACTTATGGCTTGGACTATTTTTAATTGCTGAAAAGTTGGGTCCTAGTTCCTTTCAATTGCATAATCTTGAAGGGCATCTTGACACCTATCCGGTGAATGGCCAAGCCCTGAAAAGATACTTGCTTGATAATTACCCTTGTATATTATGTAAATACTTCTTTTTTGTTTGTATTTTTGTTTGCTTTCTGTTTTTTATTTTGATTTGAATTTATCAGTTTGTGTTTTTTGAAAAATACACATACCTGTACACTGAGCTATTCAGACAAAGACGATAGAAAATTTCTTCGCTGAAATAACTTCTGCAAAATTTGTACAAACATCAATGATATATTGCTGAAATTGATATCTGTGTTGGAAAATTTTGAAAGAAGTTTACTGATTTCAATCTCTGAGCAAAGCTTGTCATGATCATCTATTATCTTTTTACACTGTCCCTTTTCCGTAAAGGAATGACTCAAAAGATGTCTCCCTGTCATAGGAAGTTGTTTTGTAAATAAAACATCTCTGGAGCTAAATAAAGGACAGTTCTAATTTTTTTTTTATGAGGTCTAAAAAATATGTTAAAATATCAAGATTTTCAGTGTCACCCCGCTCAGCTATATACATATGAAAAACAAAATAAAAATTATTAATAAGAGCTGTGGGAAATGCTTGTAAACCCGCCGAGATACTGAACAGGTCTGCTGGCAGCGGGTAAATGCATGCATGGCGCCAAGACAACTTCGCCGGGGTACTGAAAAGGCCCGCTGACAGCGAAGCAATGTCGGGTACATGAAAATTTGCAAAAAGAAGAGAAGCCTCTTTAATGTCCTTTATTCTGATCCAGAACTTCTTGACATGATACATATGTCAGAGTGGGTTAAATGGCAACCCTGTCGAGGCTATGAACGCCTACTGGCAGCAACGGCTATGCCAATAGTATTGAAGATTTTATCTTTAATATCGTGACTTGCTGATCTTAAGACTGTTATTGGTTTTCATCTTTTAAAACACTGCTGGAAAAAATGTTTAATGATGATGTTTGTACGATTTTCTGGTTGTTATTTTTGAGTCGGAATTATCTTTGCTGTCTTAATCTGAATTTGTACCTTTTGCAGAGATAACTGCTTCTTCCAGTGTGTCGCCATTGTTGGCAGCCAATTCACTTTTTTTTATGATCCTATAAGCTGCCTACACCTATGTCTTGCAAACATCAAGTTTTTTGTCGCATTTTTCAAATAGACGACATTTTCATTTCTTGCGACATTTACACATTTGTCTTGGTTTTGTTTTCACGACTGTAAGCGTGAAAACTTCTCCTTTCGAAGTTGTTTTTCGATCATTATATGAACTATCATTATGCCTATCGCGCTTACCTTTTATTGATCATTATACAATTGGAAAAACCCTCTAATCTGTTCTCATACTTCGATTGATTGTATAACTTGGTTTTATTGAGTTTGTAAGGCATTTAGCATTTGGATTTGCACTTTATATGACTTGCCTGATCATTGATTATATGAAAATGCATGGGGGTTATGATTAATTTTTTTTTATATGTATATTTATGATATAATCCTTATGTTAATCTTTTTATAACTTTTGGCTTGTCAACTACATGAGTATCGTTTTGGCACCTTGGTTAAACTTTTGATTTTATACATTGGCGCATAGTTGATTTTGGGTTTTGATTTATATGTCAGATCTTTGAACACTATGGTATAACACTTGCGCACATTGGTATACACCTTTGATTTTATTGGTTGTACACATGAATTAATGGTTGAACTATTATTATGGAGTGAACAGCTATGAAAATTGGCGGTTGTACTTGGATAATGAATATTATGGATGGCAGACTCCACCACCTTTGCATGCTCGCATTTATGCTTACCCCTTTTGGATCGTTCATTGTTGTTGGCTCGGGTAGCTCTGTTCCTGTGTGTGTTGGTCAATTCAAACCCTTCCCTTACCATGCATTCAGCTCCATGGCACCCGTCGTGCGAGTCGAACCCAACGACAATCAAGCCCTGTTAATGTTTGACAATGCCCACCAAGATTTGGCAGACAGTGGATGGATTACCTTCGTAAAATGATTTGAGGGTTTTAACCTTTGTGTACAACGACAGTTTTCCATGACCTTCGATGGCTGTCGAGCCAAGGTAGGCGATATACAGTTAGAGATTGATGAACAGTTTATCAGCTCGGCTACGGGGTTACCTACTTCGGGACAACGCTGGTTTAAGAATTGCAAGGTCGAGGAAGTGCCGTGGACATTATTGTTTCTATCCCACAAAGTCACCTCTTGTGATAGAGGTATGCCTATCTCTACACTTAAACCACGATGGCACGATACTTTGATGATAATCAAGCAGTTCGTGACCTGCGAAGGTCGATACGGACTTGTGTTCCTTTACCACCTGCGTCTGCTGATGATTTTTATAGGGTATCCTCTAAACATGTCTTTCTACTTTCATCGAAGCTTGTATAAAATGTCAAAGAAGTTTAAGAGGCACAAGGCTGACAACAACTTGTTTCATCATGGGCTTATTAAGCTCATCGTTGTTTATCATTTAAGTTTGCTTGGTGATAGTTGGAAGGCTTTCATCGCCCGTAATGGATTTGAAGACACTGACCCTGTACAGGTTGATAAACCTGTGGTAATTGAAACCAAGGTTGAACTGCCTGTACCCTTACACCTCCTACTGCCTAAACCCTCGGCCGACCCTCCTAATGACTTACCCGACACTATAACTAAGAGTGTAGAGGCCATTAAAAAGCCTATGTGCAAATATCCCAAGGAAAACATTACTGCAAATGCCAAAGGGAAAAGGAATGCCCGACTCATTTCGAGAATAGCCAGAAACAAACCGAAACCCTCTGTTGAGTCAAACCCTATCATCCTAAGTGAGAATTCCAATTCTGATATTGAGCGTTTTCTGGCCAGCGAATACCCCTACTCGCAAGGTTTATGTCCCAAACCCTCTTATGATTTTGTATCAAACCTACCCCCCTGCCTAAAGGACGACCCTAACTACACAGGTATTGAATTACCTCGTGAAACCCTCGGTCATTTGGCCAAACCATCGAAACCCACACAGTCACCCTGTGACCAATGCAATTCATGGTTAGAGTAATATTATATTAATGTTTCGATACTCCAATCAAGGATTCAGTCATTGGAAGACCAGATTGCAGTGCTAACCAGTCAAAAATACAAGCTCCAAGCGACAGATAAATAGAAAAAGACAACTGGCTCCATCCTGTTCAAAAACATGGAATCAGCCACGGCTGTTGTAAATTCCAAACTGGCATAATCAAGCAGCCTCGTCGCTACACAGGTATGGTTTTGACATCGTTTTGTTTTGTAAATAATCTAGTTTGCTATAATGATTTGTATTCAGTTTTTAAATAGCCTGGTCACTCATCCAAATGCCTCTGTCATTCGGTGATCATCCTGTACATGGCTTCGTTTTGATAAAAATAGAAGGAATTTCGATGTGATATATGATTTGCTCATATATTTTTGTTTGGATTGGAATAGTTATTCGTTTGGATTTCCTTTGCTAAGTTTGTCTGAGTGAGGTAACGAAAGTAATGGTGTGTTTTCAATACAGTTCGTCTTGTATCTACTCTGCACAACAAGTTTTATGCTCAATTTAGAACACGATTTTTCTCGGATTAGATTTCGTTATCATTGGTATGCTATGATTGGTAAATTTTTTCGGGGAGATACTTGTTACGATAATGTGTCATGTGATGTTATATATTTGATTGTTTCCAAGTTAAGGATAATGACTCTGTTTCTTTGATGAAAACAATACGCTCAAATAACATTCGCGCCCGAATCAGGAAATGAATTCGAATCATAACAACTATGTGAAAACCTTAGCTAATCGATTCGCTCTTATTCTAATTTGGCAAGTTTGTCCTATGAGTCGAGTTTAGATTACAATTGATGCTCTGTTTAATTTTAAATTTGTGAAATGAATCGGTCAAACCCTGTTATGATTCGTTTGATTGAAACAATTGTGATAAAAAAACGATCTCATAACTGATGGGTTCGATTTGTTGGGAAATGATTACAATGCTATTCCACATGATTTCATTCACCCGACTTATGATAATAATTGAAACAGAGTATTCCTATTTTTGTGCTCGATTGAATGACATGGATCCTGTTGGTTCAATTATTTCAAACTGAATGATTCGTTTTCAGATATTTCTTGGATGATGATTAAATTTAATTCTTTGAAAAGATTTGGATTAATTTCAATTCTGATTCTGTATCTTATTTTAGACTAGCTACAGAATCAGATGATTCTGTAGCTAAGTCTGTAGAATTAGATTTTTATTGTTTTACTAATAAAATATCTCTCTAACTTGTCTATTTCTGACCTGTTTCAGGTAAAATCGAATTGCATGATACATGTTGGGCAATTCAAGAGATATTTGGGTGTTTTAGTTTTATTGTAGTTACTTAGTTTAGTTAAAATTGGGATATCTCCCAGATTTCATGTAAACAGTTTTATAATTTCCACAGGGAGGTTTTACCCTGTGGAAAAACTTATAAATACTTATTATTTTTGTAATAAAGATCATCCTCGCTTGTGGGAGAACCAAAATTATGGATATCTAATACAGACTGAGACATAAATTGATGTTCTGCTACAACTTTAGCTTTCACAAATCAATATTTTGTTTCATGTTTATGTGTATCAATTTGCATTTGGTTAATGACTACTTTAGCTATCTTAGTCTTTTGCAAATGATATGATTTAATTAATATGATCCATATCTGATTTCTTCCAGTATTTAAAAACATAGAAATTACTTGATTCAGTTTGTGAATCACAAATTTCTCTTCTTCATCAATTGAATTATTAAGTATAAGTTTTTGCATAATAGGTTTACCTAATTGCAAAGATTTATAAATTATATAATTGTTATGATTTTTTATGTCTTGTTTGTCCTGTAAACAAACTCAAAGAGCATTGCAGCTATCGTTTACGAGAAGCTTCTGGATTATTCGGTGCAAGTTTCCTTCCTCCGATCTGCTAGCACAGTCATCATACACAGGGCAAATCTGGAGCGTATTTCCAGGTTAGTTTGTCATTATTTTTGTTGATTTGATTAGATATATTTATAGTTTAGATTAGTGTTTCAGTTTAATTAGCTTTCTGTTTTATTTCTTGTTCATAAAACTATAAAAATAAAAAAATATCTTTCATTGTCTTAGGGAAGAATGCAAATGAGTTTTTCAGGTTTTAATTAAATCTGTAAATTGTCAATTTCGTACATTTTGTGAATAAGTTATGTTGCAGTTAGTAGTTAGTATAGTAGTAATTAGTAATAGTTAGTTTAGTTTAGTTTGTTTTAATAGTTAGTTTTAATTAGATTAGTTTATTAGTTAGTTTTGTTTATTGTTAGTTAGTTTAGTTGTTTTATTTAGTTTTAGTTAGATTAGTTAGTTTAAATTAGTTTTCTTTTTTGTTTTCTTAGGACCTTAGATCGGCTAACGGAGCTGATAAACCCGTCAGGGTGGTTCATTCCAAACGGCTTGGGTTATTAGATGACCCCAGACCGGTTCCACTCTCTCAGTTGACGGATGGTCATTTTTGCCCGTCAACATGATGCTACGAGATGTATTTGTCAGCTAAATGAGAACCGACGCATGTTTATGGGATATGAGGTGGGCTAAGAAGAGTGCAATGGTAGCATAAGGGTGAAACAATTTAGTTGTTTTCAACCATCGAAAAATAAAGATAGCAACCAATCGCTAGGGAACAACTTTCGACAGAGGCCAAGTAGTGGTTGCTACAGAAGAGTATTGGGCCATGAAGGAGGTTGTTTCCAACCAGAGAAGTTGTTTGGAATCCCAGAAGGATTGTACAACTGCCTATAAGGATTTTTTCCATCGTCAAGAAGCAGGGTAGATTGTCAGATGACCTAAACAATTTTTGGAAAGCCTATAAAGTTGTCGAGCAAGGCCTAGAAAGCCTTAGGAAACACCCTTAAAAGATTTGGGTAGCCCATAAAAGGACCCGGGTAGTGGAAAAATATCTTGGGAAGTGAGCAGGTGCCCTAGGAAGTGAGAAGGAAACCTGGGTAGCAGGATGGTAGAACCAGGTAGCACCCAGAAAGGATCTCGGCAACGGACAACGAATCCGAGCACCGGGAAGTAGGTCTGGGAGGCCAAATTTGAGTTTGGGGATGAGTTTTGGACAATGGTTCATCTCTCCATATGATGGGAATGAGGTTGATGTTCCTTAGTGTTCCTTAGACTCAAACTGCTATGTGTAGAGTGGTATGCATACCAGGCATGCAGTGAAGGGGGTTGGATGTGTCAGATTCCACCAAGAGTCAAGAGTTTCTCTAGAAGTGGCAGGTGTGGTGTATGCCCTAGAGCTGAAGGTAAATTTTCTCTCAGTATCAACCTTGGAGGACATGGGGTATGGGGTTACGTTCAAGGATGGACATGTACTCATACATTCAAAGGAAGAAAATACCTTGGATGCAACAGTGAGGCTTGGCATCAAGAACGGTATGATGTACAGGGTGTTGAGACAACCTATAGTGGGGTCCAAGGGGATCTTGGATCATACATCAGATCATAGTGCAACAAAGGTAGCAGGAGGGTCTTCTATTTCAGAGGGATAAACTACAATGGCAATAGATTTGATGGGGTCAAAGATTGATCTAGAAGGAGGTTCTTCCAAAATAACCTTTCTCACTAAGAGGGAGTGTTAGTTTTTGGGGTAGCTCAGACATGTACTTCCACATTGGTAGTGCCTAGCATGTGGAGGTGTCTAAGTGACACTCTCTAGAGTGGATTTTATTTAATGACTTAAAGTGACATTTTAAAGTTAAGTGACTTAAGTCATGTAAGTCATCTCAACAAGATATTAAGTCATTATCGTTGATCTCATAGGGGGGAGATCTAATCTTGACCATTGGGCATCTAAGGTTCATGTTTTATTCATTAAAGGAATTATAAAAGAAGATCTAAGGAGAGTGAGAGGCACACAATGAGTGCATGAGAGCAAGAGGGAGTATTTCTCATGTACTTGTGTCTGAGTGGGAAGGGTTGAGGAAATGGTGCATGGGCTAGCGAGGGAGATAGAATCCATGTGGGATAGGCTATCAAATACAACATTGAGATCCTCTAATGGGTCATTATCCCAGGATGGGAGCCCACGATTTATCTAATAAAATAAAAATGGGAACTGGTTTTCCTACAAGGTTTTTTCGAGGGGTGTTTACCTGAATCTCGTGTGCAAATGTGTTTGTTTTCTGTTTCATGCCTCCTCTTATATTTTCTTTGAAAATCCAGCTATGATAATAATTAATAAATTGATTTTATTTGGATTGTTATTCGTGTTCTAGGTTTAACAGGAAATTCAACAATTTTCCCTTCTTCTAGCTTCACTTAGGTCTAGGATCAAAGTCCAGGGTTAAAACCCTAAAGTGAAAGAACTTTTGGGCCCTAGGATTTTAACCCTAACAAGGACGTTTCACAAACTTGGACAATAAATAATTTATGGATATAAGCACTTATGTCTCCTTCCCAAGGTTTCAATGAGACAAAGAAACTTGCAACAAGATAGCAATTAACACCTTTAACATTAGCAAGAAACTAGTAATTAACGTAAACTTCTTACTCCTTCCAAGTGGCTAAACCATTCAAACCCTAGTTGTAGAAAATATTCATCCGGGAGAGAAAACCATCCACAAAAATCATTCTCCAAAAATGGTGCATGAGTTCCAAGAGCCAGAAAATTTTAGACTTGTTGAGGGGAAAATCCCTCAAGTTGTGAGAATGAAAATGAGTGAAGTGCCTTTCTATTTATATGGGAAAGTCTCAACTTCCTCTTACAATAAAATAATATTTTCTAAGCTAAAACCCCCTAATTTTTCCTATGGAGCGGCAACATGCCCTCTTCAATGATTAAAATATTCTAAAAACTACAAAAGTTGGTATTTGCATGTCACGTGTACAATAACCAAGGGGGAAAATCCCTCAAAAGTGACCAAATCCACAAACAAAGGAATTGGGGGTTGATGGTGCAACACCCAGCCTCCAAAGGTCCTTCAAATATTACTTGCTCTAAAATTCATGTATTTGATGACCCCTCCAAGAGTGGAATTTTTTCACAAGGGTCTCCATCCAATTGCCAAGTGTCTTCAAAGGTGGGCACATGGACTTCCAATAGGGGGCAACCCTTCCAATTTCAAATACAAATGATGTCGGCCCAATCAAGAAATTATATTACAGGACATCCCAACATCTTTTTACCAAATTCACTTGAAGGTTGCCCCTAATTTGTTTTATTCAAACATCATGCATATATATAGTGCCAACCTCATTCATTAAATTCTTATCAATTAGGGTGTTGGAAAGACCCATTTTTCCCTGTGGTTGGCCTGCACATCTTGTGCCACCAAACTATGGATTTTCTCCTCCCTAATGCAATTTGGTTTATTGCAATTGCCAGTCTTAAAGAACTGGATCACCACCATCTTACTAGAGATATTTCAATCTTCGTTGTCCCTCATTTTTATGGCTTTATGACATGATTGCTAGATGTCATTTGTATTACAAGATAAACTCCTTCCTATAGTAGCAATACATGGCCCTATCCTGTAGCTATTTATCCACATGAATGTGTTACAAGCTAAGTTTTTACCCTTACAAAATTTTGTTATAATTGCAACACTTTCCTCCCCTCTTTCACACATAAAGGGCATAATGAAATTGTTGGTATGCATATTTCCTGCTACCCAGTTAGCACTCATTTGGAATCTGCAAAAATATGACATTATGAGTGATGGTAGGAAGGTCACTACAGATCACATGCGGTGTCTAACGTGGCCTCTTCTTCAACAACCACAGAAGGTCATTTAATCTACTCCAGTGTTAAAGGATGACCGACCCCTTTGTCGCAACTCCCTTTTAAGGTTGAATGGTATAATTGATTTTACCAACCCATTATGTTTTATCCGCCACATTCTCTTGTTGTTGTAGAACCATCGATCAAGTTGGGATTTCTTATTAGTTTTAGCATATAAGCCTCCCCTAAGATACAACATTTCCTTCCACAAACCAAAATTCAAAGCAAAGATAGTAGTGATCAGATCAGGGTTGCAAGCTACCTTGTACCAGTAATCCAAAGATAAATCCTCCTTCAACTAATCCAATTCCCAACTTTCTTTCAAAAAAAATTCATCCTCTGTAACATTTTTTATGACAAGCAATTGTTTGCCAAACTATACAAGAAACACATTTTTTTATTGCTGGAGGGAAAAAGAAACTTTTGTAGGCTAAGATATTTGGGTGCCCAACGATATGGTGGGTAACAAATCCTAGTGAAGTGAGCCAATATTATGATGTTTATACTTCATATAAGAAGCAAGAGAGATATGTTGGACACACCGACCACACTGAGAGGGGAGGGGGTGAATCAGTGTAGGGCCCCTTTTCAACTTTCCTTCACAAAACTCCTTAGTTATCAATCATCATTTACTCATCACTTATTACTATCATTTATAACTAGTTAAATGTGAACATATATCAGAAACATATGCCAGCAACATATATCATCAATAAGTCATCACCACAAGGAGCAAAAATAACATAAGAGGTATGTACAATTTTCTTTTTATTACGGATTACAATCCTTGGGTTATCAACAACAATTGAATAGAGTTACAACTCCACAAGAGCACCAACTCTACAATGCAAGACTCAACTTACACAACTCATCACCAACTGAGATGAGGAATCAATCCTCAACATATACCAATCTGTCAATAGGTGCGCGACCTATCAGTAGTGTAGCACGCATATGTACGCGCCCTACCAGTAGTACAACTCGCGTATGTACATGACCTGTCTGTACTACAACCTGTGTATTCCTTCTGAACAATTAGGGTTTTCTATCCATGAAAAACTCATATCCTCTGCAACCTTCAGTCACATTCACTTATGTCTTTCACTATCCAATCTGTACCATAACTAGTATCAACACATCCATACTCTCCAACAAATTACTCATGCTCCTCAACCATACAATATGAATGTTATTCAAACATAAGTAACCAATATACTATGGCAACCATATCAGTATTGAAACATAAGAGTTTTTATCACTCTATCAATAAACCAACATAACCATATCACAACATCCATACCAAGAATGCCTCAAGCATTCACCATACAATAAGCAAGAGTATCCATCAAGACAACTATGTAACCATACCAGAACTTTTATGGCAGATATGAGTCCATAGAATGCAGATATAGAACTTTCTTCATACTTCAAGAACCTGGCATAAACTCACACTCAATTCTTCATGACTTCCTCCAACTATACATGCTTTTTCCTCCTTCAGCCCACGTGTGTACGAGCTCTGACTCACTGTAGCCCACATATGTACACTCTCTAGCCCACAACTTCTTGCATACTCCTTCATAAATTAGGGTTTGTGAACTTCTGAAACTTTCACCTCCAATATATCAAACTTACGAAAACTTTGATTCTTCCATGAGATCCTCTAGTCAATCTCTCCCTCAGAATAGATCTTCAATATATTCTCAAGAGATGTATCTCACAAGAGACCCTTGCCTCTTATTTATACTCTCCAAATAGCTTCCCTAGAAGCATCTTCTAGACCACTTTGCCCACATAGCCACTTTGTCCACATAGTCACCTATGTCCAACTTTGTCCAATTTACCACTTGTCCATATATCCAATAGCCACTTGACCACTTAACCCACTTTTTTCATTTTAGGTTTAACCCTCTTATAACCACTTTCCATAAATAGAAATTTCTCCATTCACTTTATTATTTAAATAATCCTCTTGAATTTATCACTTCACTTTATTATTTAAATAATTTCTTCTTTGTAATCACTTTGACTTCTTGACCTTTTGGGGCTTCTAGCCATCATATGAGGGTCCTCCAACTTCGTAAGGCCATAACTCTCAAACTGTGAGGAGTTATGTGATGTTCCACATACCACCAGAAATGGCATGACAAGCACTATCCATATAGAATAGTTTCACTAACAAATTCATTGACCTTCATCTCATTATTCCACAATCAAGCATGGATTCTCTAACCATACTACTAGGGTAACTCAACTGCAAAGCATATTCCCATGAGGGATTTCACCATAAGGGGACCACTTTGGAGTTCATCCATTTGTACTCCCTATCAACCATGACAAGACAATAATAAGTCATATTTACATCAATCCAACTAGAATAACGCATGACAATACATTACTATGACATTGTCCCTTTGTCATTGATTCTATGCATGATCACACAATGCAACGATCAATACATGAATGAATCAACCCATCAATGACAACACATAAATCCATCTTCATCTATGCAACACATTGATCAATCAATCACTACATCAATATACTATGACAAGACATTGATCCTTTGACATAAATCCTTTGACATTTGACATCAATCCTTTGAAATTTGACATCAATCCTTTAACATTTAACATCAATCCTTTGGCATCAATGACAACATGATCCAACAATATAGCCCTTTGGCATTGATGGAAATACAAACATTGATGTCAACACCAATCATTGATGGCAACATGTAGACAAGGCATTTCTCTACATCAATAGTCATCTCAATCACATCAATGTGACTATCTCTCCCCCTTTGACATCAATGGAAAAGGGTAGTTCTCTCCTTGGGGCTGCTCCCTGTGCTTGAACTCTCCTTGGGGATTCTCCCCTTGCCTAGATGCCTTTGATATTTCTTTGAATAATATCTCCCCTTTTGAACAAGGGATATCACTTTGATGTAATGCTGAAAACATATCGCTCATCCTCCCCCCGTGACCATCGCTCCCCTTGGAACTATGCCTTTGTGATTTTTCTCCAAGTATAGGGATCTTTTTCCAAGTATTTACCTTTGTATCTAATAAATATCTCCTCTTGGAATCATGGGAAGAATAATGACTCCCCCTATGGGTATGTCTCCCCCTATCTTCTCTGCAATAAGAACAATATGCTACCACTGCAATATGCTTCTACTGTAAATGCTACTGCTTAATCGGAACATAGATCAACCGCTCTTTCTATGGTGATCCTTGGACATGTCTATGCATCAAACTCATGCCATACCATACATCATGAAGCAAAAGATATGTCAACAATGAAATAGAGAATCATGAACAAAACATCAACCAAGTACATACTATGCCATATTGTGTGCCAACCATGCACAACACCCATGTACATAAATACCATAGAATATGCCATAATATATCATCAATGGATTGTATCAACCATATTCCTCTACCAACATTCCAACAATGTGCCACAAACAAGTGTCATGTTGGGCCCTTCATTTTTGGATAAGGAATTGCACAAATTTTGACAGAGCACGAGTTGCGCAAGATTGAACAGAGATTTGACAACAGAACGAGAAAGAGAAACATAAAGAAGTTGCAAAAGTCAGCACAATGCCAGATAAGCAACAAACGATTGAAACAGAACAAGGAAGCATGCAAGCTAAAATAGTAGACACAACACATCTATATATAGGGTTGAACACAAGTGTAAAAGGGTTGTTGCGGTTACTGCTGCTGATCCTATTGCCATTGTTGTTAGTGTTGTTGACATTGTTTTTGTTGTTGGGAGTTGATTCAAGTCAGGTATTGAGTTTGTGATGAATTTGATCTATCAGTTTGGTAATTGGAGCTCTGCGACATGAGTCTAGAGTCAAGAGTCTGTACAACGCACTACTATATAATTCTGAGTCTATAATCAGAGAAAGATTATGAAGATAATATGAAGATAATATGAAGAAGGACCTAAATTTTCAAATATGATGTATCTCTGTGTGTTTACTTATGCATTATAGTATTTCTTTATGGCATATAAGTCCTATTTGATGGTTATACGTTTAAATGCTTGTTTGCAACATAAGTAGGTTCGATTCTTGCACATGTATGTTTCAGATCTGTTCATGTCTCTTACGCAAGATCAGGAATGAGTCCTGAAGGCTCTATGGATCCTCTTAAGTCTTTTCCCTACCCTTCCCTATCTATCCGTCTCAGCAACTCTTCGGGTGAGACTTCTTCTCTTCGGAGGAGATGAAAATGCCAACGCTCTAGACTACATGGTGCCTTTTTTTGGTAACCTGAGAAGGATCCTGGTCTGATCAAACTTGTGCCAACAAAATGGTTTTGTTGCCAGGACCTACATTAAAAGGGAACCTGCAGAGAGAATGCTTCCGTGGATCCATAGATATGGTATTGATCAATGGTGGGAAAGAAATTGTGACGCCTTCATATGGAAAGAAGTAGAACTGAGGAGAAAATCGGTGGAAAACACTCGTGAAGCAATCTTTTACTTAGAAAGATCGAGTGACCAGTACGAGATTTTCTGGGTTAAATTCCCAAAATAATTTTTCCGCTGGATAAAGAGGCTCCAAAAAGCTCCAAATTTCCAAGGACAAGTCAAGAGGATCTGCACGTGGGATACCGAAAATCTAGCAACACTTCAGAGGTTGGATTGTCTAGTCACGCGAGTAGTTGATTTTTGGGTCAATACCACATTAGAGGGATATATCATTGAATTTGCAGCTAAGAACCACCAATATTTCTCGTGAGCAGAGGAAATTTTCAAGAAATATGCAAGGGGAAGGATGTTGAGAGAAATCCCCCTATGGATTAAGGTTTTATTGATGGAGGAGGGGATGCTGACTATGTCCTCGACTGAGATGGTAGCATAAACACCCTTGCTTTGGGTAGGACGAGGTGGGGTGAGTGTCATGGCATGAGAGAGGGGAACGTTTCTTTGAAAAATGGGGGGGAAACAACAAGAAATGGACTCAAGATATGAGCGGGCCTTGAAGAGAGTCGCTATAGTTGAGAAGTGGTGGCGAGGCAAGATCATCAAAGCAACTAGATAGTCTGAGAAGTTGAGGAAAGAAGGCAGATCAGGAGAAGTAGAGAAAATATAGATGGAAGAGTTGTAGAAGATGAGAATACAAGAATGACTGGCCAGTCAAAGATTGAATGAGAGAGAGTCTCGGAGAGAAAAAATTCCCCATGAGGTAGGACAAGAAGGAGAAGGTGCAGACATAAGAGAGGAAGAAGTTGGCATGAATCTTGGAGAAGAAAGAGAAGATTCAGCCTCGATAACAGAAGATACTAGGAATCCGACCGAAGAGATCGTCCTAGTGGAAGCAAATGAGACCCCCTAGATCAAATAAAACTACCCCGAAGCTAGTGGCGCCAACCTTGAATCACCCATACCCCAAGTGTCTTCTATACAAGCAGTAAGTTTGATACTACCTTCTCATGCTATTTCTATTCCAGTACAATTAATTAGTCAGTCACAACCAGGAAGTGCGAGTATAGGGAGAATATTGGGATCCCATGGTAGATCAGAAACATGACCGTTAGGATTCATATTGATAGGAACAACAAGATCAACAATGGTTGGACATGCGAGAGGTTTGATTGCCCGATACCCATAATTTTGGGGTAAGGGAGATGAAGACATTGAGCAACACTCATTCTTGTGTGAAGCAATCTAGATATCCAGAGGGACTCCAGATGCAAATAAGATGGTCGATTTCCAGACAACCTTGAGTGGTCATGCTCTCAAGTGGTACATGAATATCATTGAGTCGAGAGTTTCAGGAACACAAGGTCAAGTGTTCACACTTGGCTAGGTACGGACAAGGTTCATACCAGAGTTCAAATTACTGCATTCAGAACAACTGGCTCTATTTGAGTTACATGAGATCTAGTAGCAAGAAGGTGAATCTGCCTAGGAATACAACCAAAAGTTTAAATATTCCATAGGGAGATTAGCACATCCAATCAATAAAGAACATCAAAGGGAGTGGTACATTCAGGGGATTTTTCCTCTGACTTGGATTCTGCTAACGCAACAACGGATAGCCACGTTAACAGACGCCTTGGAACAATCAGTGAAGATCAAATCCATGGTGGGATACCCTGGGAGCCTGAGAGTGACCAGACCCTCAGTAGATGTGAATCTAGTGCAACTACAAGGGAATATATCGACACTTACAAAAAATATTCAAGAGCTGACGATACCCAGACAAGGACGACCACAGGTTTGGTGCACTGGATGTTATATGGAAGGTCATTTGGCGAATGCATTTTTGTGAATAAGGGGAATGGGACCTCCTCAGAATTTGATGGTAACCCCTCCAGGACCCACGGGAGGATTTGCGCAAGTGTCGACAAACTTACCATTCCATAACCCCACCTAGTATCATGATTTTCCAGGAGGCTAAGAAGCACCAACAACCAAGTATTGTGAAATCTGTTGAATCCATGGGCATGGGCCAAGACAGTGCCCCATTATGTAGAAATATTCAACAGTACCAAACACAGTACACTATGATTTATGCGCGTCTACCACACATACTACCAATCAATGTAGAGCGTTGGATGCACTTGCAGACAGGTTAGACCGAACAACATTCAGGGTGAACGAAAACCCTCAGGGACTAGGAAGAGGTTGAGGAGGTGGATCCGGAGGAGAATTCCGAGGAGGAAAAACTGGGGGAAGAGGGCCAAGAAGATGTTATAACTGTGATGAGTAAGGTCACATGGCTAGAGATTGTCCTCATCCAAGGTGACCGTGGTTCTCTCATTGCAGAACCAACGGGCACACAACTAAAGACTGCCCAGAGTTAATTGCAAAGTGGGAGGATAGAGCATGACAAAGAGGAACTAACCTCACCAGATCATAAATCAAGAGGGTTATTGAGGGACAATTTCCAAACCTTAATATCATTACTCGAGGCAGAGCGAAGACAAGAGCTGATGCTGATACTCTACCTCAGATCCAGAAAGAAGCACCTAAATAAGACAAGTATGACCCTCTAAAACAAAATATATTCTTTAAATATGCCATAGAAATGTTTCAGAGTATTCCTAGCCCTGAGATGCAAAATAAACCCCCAAAGTCTATTGTTTATCCTAAGATAGTGCAAGTTGATGCTTCACCCCCTACACCCAGAAACCCTATAGCCATGTCGAGACAACCTGAGAAACCTCAAAATGTAGCTGGCCTTTGGTTTCAATTATTCTCTGACATTATGGGGGATGATCAACTAACAAAAAATTTGTGCAATGCGCTATACCTATTTTTAGGGAATGAAGAACCCCTAGAGGCAAAAATAAGGACCAATCTTCATGAGAAGAGTACTCAGAGAGTGCAACGAAGAAAAGTATGAACCAGAAAAGAATTCAGACTAGTAGCCCAGTTAGATGAATTTGAAATTAAGGGTGTCATGTTGGATCTAGGATCCGATGTGAACATTCTGCCTAAGAAGACCTGGGAAGCCTTAGGAAAACCTAGGCTGACATATTCCCCAATTTAGTTAAGAGTGGAAAACCAATATTGTATCTTCCCCATAGGAAGACTGGAGAATGTGGAAATAGATGTTGCGAGAGTAAAGACAGTGGTTGACTTTGAAGTCATTGAGATCATGGGAGATAAGGACCCCTACCCTACACTACTTGGAATCGATTGGGCCTATGAAAATTATGCAGTAATCGACTAAAATAAAGACACCATGACCTTTGAGGCTGAGGGAATCAAGGTAGTTCAACCTTTGGATCCATATGTAGGACCCAGGTATACATAACCAACAGATAATAATATGGAGGGAGAAGACTTGGACCAATTGTACACTGTAACAATAGGAACAAGAAATGATTATATAAATCCTATTGTTGATGGATCAGTAAGTTGGAGAAGCATATAGTCAACAGACGAAGATTCAGAATCGGATTTTGACAGTTGGAAACAAGGTTCACACGAAATAATCTCAAGAATATGCAAAACTATCAGAGTGACTAGATGGGTTGGGACTAAAGTTATAGAACACCCAGTATACAATGGAACCTCAGATCTAGATAGTTTTCTAGACAACATGGAAGAAAATGTAAGAGAAGATCAAAGAATCTCGGTACTAGATGTAGCTTTTCAGAACACCCCTTCCAGATGGTGGGCTAATCATAAAGTCATATTCAAAACTTGGGATGAGGTGAAGCAAGCTATCAAGTACAGGTTCTAGAATAAGGAGAAGATGGAATTAGAGATGCAGATGGATCTCCAAGTTGTGAAACTATTCAACAGAGAATCAGATCCTAGAATACATATTGAGCAGTGCATGTCACAATGGCAAGCTGCGTGGATACCCTCTCACTTCTGGGTCAAGGTATTTCCCCACTCCCTAGGTCCAATCCCAAAATATTGGTTTATACATGAGGAAACCAGAAGACAAACCAGCGACTGACAAACATTGGCAGCTCAATTTTGCAAGGACTTCTCATTTACAAGTAAGTACCTTGAGCTTGAAGTAGTCGTGCAAAAGATTAAATAATTTATTTTTACAGATAGTGGTAATTAGAAATCAAACTTAGTAGTCTATTCCAAACATAACCAAGAACTCTAGACTAATATCCAATTTCCCCCAACAAAGAAACCTATAGAATGCTACCAGATTAGCAGAGATTCAGAAATCCTAGATGACTTAGGGGAATTGAGGAACCTAGCCATCAAAGAGACAGAGGGGAGAAGAGAAATTCAAAACACCATACCCAGCCAAACTGATAGTTCCTACAATCACCCATTAAAAGTGTGCAAAATCAATATAGGGACCAAAGAGAAACCCAAGATAGCTATGGTGGGAGACTACTGGGATGAGCAAACCAATCAAGAAATACAGAGTTTGCTACGAGAATATGAGGATTTGTTCCCAAAGACTTTTTCAGAGTTAAAGGGAATCAAAGGAGTTATGGGAGAAATGAAGATTGAATTGAAACTAGGATCCAAGCCTGTCATACATAGACCATACTATCTTAACCCTAGATTAAAAGAGAAGGTTAAGAAGGAGATAGACAAGAAGTTGGAAGCAGGTCTCAATTTTGCAGTAGAAGAAGCAGAGTGGGTTAGCCTGATAGTATTCAAAGCAAGAAAGGCACATGGGATATTAGAGTCTGTGTAGACTACATAAGTCTCAACTTTGCCTATGTGCATGACCCTTTCCCAACACCCTTTACAGATGAGGTGCTAGAACAGGTTGTGGGGAAGGAAGAATACTCATTCATAGATGGATTTTTAGGATAACACCAAGTCAAGATTGCTAAAGAGGACAAAAACAAAACCACTTTCATAACAGAATGGGGATCCTTCACATACAATGTGATGCCATTTGGCATAAAGAACGCCCCTACAGTTTTCTCAAGGATTGTGATATCATCTTTTAGAGAGTTCATTCACAAATTTATAGAAGTATATATGGATGATTGGACAATATATAGCCTACTCAAGGAACATGTAGCATTGTTGTGAGTAATGTTTGACAGATGCAGAGAGTTGCAGATCTCTTTGAATCTCAGAAAGTGTATCTTCTGTGTACCACATGGGAATTTGTTGGGCCATATAGTCTGCTAAGAAGGAGTATTGGTAGACCCAGCCAAATTTGAAGTCATTGTGAGTATGCCTCCACCCACGAGTGCTAAACAGTTGTGCTTCACGCTGGGACACACATGTTACTATCGCAGGTTCATCCGAAGATATGCCAACATTACTACACATCTGGAAAACCTACTGAAAAAGGATAAAACATTCCAGTGGACCCCAAAATGTGATAAAGCATTTGAGATACTTAAGGAGAAACTCATCACAACACCCATCCTGATATTCCCAAACTGGGAGAAGGAATTTCACGTCCATGTAGATGCTTCAGGAATTGCCTTGAGATCTATCTTAACGCAACCTGGTGATGGAGATATGGATCACCCTATCTATTTTTTGAGTTGGAAGTTGTCACAAGAAGAACGCAACTACACAATGACAAAAAGGGAGCGTTTAGCCATGATTTATGCTTTGCAGAAATTTAGACACTATTTGTTAACGTCTCATTTCAAATTCTTTACTGATCATTCTGCATTGGAATATCTAGTTAACAAACCTGTGTTGGAAGGGAGAATTTGTAGATGGTTGTTGTTATTTCAAGAATTTTCATTTGAAGTTATCATCAAGTCGAGAATATGCAACATAGAGCCTGATCACTTGTCTAGGTTAGATTCAGGGGAAATTGGTGGAGTAGTAGATGATAAACTCCCAGATGCAGACTTGTTTAGGATTGAGGCCATACTGGAATACCTGGAGGACATAGAAATATTCCTAAGTACATGGGCCTGTCCAGAAACATATTTCGCAACCCAGAAACACCACATGGTTGTTAGTGCAGCAGATTACCAGTTGATCACCAGAAAATTGTATAAACTAGGACTAGACAAAATTCTTAGGCGATGTGTCCTGGATCATGAGAGACAGGATATACTCTCGGAATGCCATAGTGGAGTTGCAGGTTTCCATGCAAGAGGAAAGGCCATTGGAAAAAAAGTTCTCCAGGTAGGAATTTGGTGGGAAACACTCTTCAAGGATGCGAAAGTATACACTAGATCGTGTGATGTTTGTCAACGAGTGGGTAAGTCGTCACACCGAGATGAACTACCACTACAACCAATTAGAGTTCTACAAGAATTTGAGAAATAGGAAGTTGACTTCATTGGACCAATCAACCCTATCGCAAAGTATTCAAAGGCTAGGTACATCATTACCGCAACTAACTAACTTACCCGTTGGGCAGAAGTAGTAGATGTACAAGACTGTTCGACAGATACCGCTGCCAAGTTCATTTTCGAGAATATCATTACTCGGTTTAGATGTCCCAGGAGCCTAACTAGCGATCAGGGAGCTCATTTCATTAGCAGCACTATAGGAACAGTTACAAAAAAAAATTTGATTCAACATCACAAGAGCAGTCCCTATCACCCACAGGCCAATGGAATAGTCGAAGCCTTCAACAAGATTCTAGAAAGGGGACTGACAAAGGTCTGTTGCACAAACTGGGAGGAATGGGATGACAAAGTTCCAGCCGTACTATGGGCATACATGACAACCACAAATAAACTCCATAGGTACACACCATTCCAATTAGTTTATGGGAAAGAAGAAGTGGTGCCAACAGAATTCATCACTCCAAGTTTGTATATTGCACAAGTCACACGTATGTCAGAAGAGGAATCCATTGCGCAGAGACTTATGGAGTTACAAGAACTCGAGGAGACCTGATTTCTAGCAGAATTCCATCAGTCGGTTGAAAAAGCAAGACAAAAATCTTGGCACGACAGACACATTAAGACTAAGGTATTTACGCAAGGAGACAAGGTGCTACTCTACGATAGTCGCTACCAGAAGCATCTTGGCAAGTTGTGCATGCACTGGTTAGGACCATTCATAATTACAGAGATCTGACCCTCATGAGCATTTAGACTCACACAAATGGATGGTGTTTTGTGACTAGGATGGGTGAATGTCACTCGCCTGAAGCCCTACCTGTCTCAAAACTGAGAAAGAGGGACTGTCGCTCTAGTCCGAAGGAGCTTGTACATTAGTTAGATTTGAGTTTTCTTAAATTTTTGTAAATTCAGTTAATAAAGTCGATGTGCCCAGTGTTGCCCCATGACACATAGTTCATTTTTTGTTTAAGTGGTGTTTGATATAGAACTGATGACTCAGCAATGCAGGATCCGAAGCATAAGAGAATCCATTAATGACAGTCATTAATATGATGGGAACCTCCTTTATGGTCGGAGGGAGAATGAATCTGAATACAATATGAGTCCATGTAATACACGAACCCAGTCTAGTCACAGCCTTTATTTTCATTTCAATACCTCATCTGAGGTCATTTAAGACATAAAGACGCGTTATGAAAATATGCCATCGAATTTTGCGCTGAGATACCCAGCCGTCAAACAGAAAGGTTTGAAATCGGCCACATCCCTATTCCACTCACCCAAGTAACTAAATTCCAGAATCTCTCAATAGGATTTACCCCATTAAATCGTCCTGTCGGAAAACTCAGATCTAGTTGCGTCCATATGGCCATGATGAATAACAGTTATTGCTAAACTTTCCCGCTAAGCCAAGTATAAGGCCTAGAGAACTCACTCGAGAACCCATCATTTCCAAAAGAACATAGCCATTTTCTGAATTCAATAGAGCGAACCAGCTTGTACCATTGTGAAATTTGCAGTTGTAACCCCAGTCCTTAGCTTCTGCAAAAGTGTGAATGTTGAGAGCCACAACAAGCCAAAGTGCCATGTCTAAAGAAGCGGTACCAGACGAGCCCTATGACCCACGAGTTGAGATCATAGGTGATCTCAAAGGGAAGGTGGAGCATGTTAAGCTCCTTGATCTTGACCTCACAGATTCAGTCTTGTTTCCTCAGATGAACACATATGTCTTTTGGGAGATGGCTCTAGACGGATTCAGAGGCATGCAATTTGTACCAAAATCAGACTTTATCAACTTATTCAATTAGACCATCATGAACCTGAGAGACCTACTAGTCTTCGGTACCACTGGTGAGGTTGCACGGTGCACAAAATTTCTAATAAGAAGGGTGCATGACATAAGTCTATGGTTGGATAAGCAGTATCCAATCCATGTTGAAGACATCCAACAACTTACTAGACTATCCTCCCAAGGAGAGGATGTGTCGAAAGGATTCCAGGGTCCTAGTAAGCACAAAAAAAAGAAAGGTGAGCTTAGCCTGTACGAGAAATTCAACACAAAGAGGGGGGGATGCACAACAATACTTGAACCCATACTACTCGAGATAGTCCAGACTGGCTGCTACATCATAGCCATCAAGGTTATGAGATCATACTACAAAGGTGAATGCACACTAGATGCACTATTAGTAGCTGACTTTTGCGCCAATGGAGTTGCGTTCAATTGGTGTAGTTACCTGGTAGAGGAACTCCTAGTGGCATGCGAGGAAGAACAGGAGAAGGGAGGAACCTTCACTTATGGATATCTACTCGTGGAATTCACAATGTTCAAATGGAATCCACTTGTGGGAAGACAACCAGTGATACCAGACAAGGGGCGCATGGCGAAGATGTTTGAGCCATGGCAGTCCAGGCCAGATTTGGAGAATATAGCCTTCAATGCCGCAACATTTGCTAAGTGGTACAATGGTCTGATAGACGCAACACAAAGGCTGTGTATCCTGCAGGATCTCCTCAACTGCAATACGAGAAATATTGCCTTAAACATGAACCAACACCACACGCTTGTCTAGCTGAGACATGTTAGTAAGGAATATTTCCACACAAGGATGTTGTCGTTCTATTTGGACGAGGAGGCCTTTGACAGGGAAGTCATGTCATGGCCAGGAGTCAAGTGTAATCAACACAAGTCAGGAATGCATTGTATCCTACCTGTGGAGCTGTAGAAGAATAAAGACAAAGAACCAGGAGCCAAACCAAGCTAAGGTCCAGATCCACAGAAGCTAGATGCTCCAACACAATCAGACTCCAAGGAGGAAGAAGAGATGCAACAATTGGAGCGGAAGAAAATATCGGCCCTCCGTCACCTGCCTGCCGATGTCATGTTTTCAGGTGAGGATGTTAACTAGATCCTGAGCATTGTGTTTGGTATCGAACCATTAGTGAAGAGGCCCATAATCGGGGTCTTTCCGAACAAACCTATGAACCCACAACTCCTTGCATCAATCGCTCCCTGCACCTGCTCAACGGTCAAATCCAACACTATCATTGACATTCAGGATGACCCGGAGCCCAAAACATTTTTTTCCACATTCATCACTAAGCACCCTCCATCACCACCACCACCCCAATCACCAAACCCTGTCACCACCAACCCACACCAGACCACAAATACAGAGCCGATGCAGCTCGATCAACCAAAGATAGTGGAGCGAGGAATCCCAGAAGTAAGCCAATATCAAAAGTTTCTACCCAGACCCCAAAGCACCAAAGTAGAGCATGAATTTGAATGGCCTTAATCTAGACAACCAAGAACAAAATCCTAAGTCTTCTGCGCAAGGAACAGACACCCACACTGTGGAGGAGTTGCACACCCAAAGAAAAAAACAAATCCCCTCACCGACCAAGGGTGAGGATGTACAAAAAACCACAATGCAGGAAGTGGAAGCAACAAAAGAGAAGGAGATACCAGATGCTCACAAAGAAACAGTATCAACAACCAGGTAGAGCGCGACATCTGTGCATGAACAAATGGAGCGGGTTCTCCAGGACCCCCAAAAATGCGCAAAACTGATGCAACTTTGCATAGCCAAAGTAGAGGTTCTGACTCTTTTGCCCGCAACGCTAAGGTCGAGGATTGCAATAGGACCACCAACAAAGGAGGAGGTAGAGACCCTCTCGGAACATTCAATGACCAGTGGACTTCCACTGCAGACACGAGCCCCCAGAGATGTAGCTCCTTCATTCGTTGATCTCATACAGTGGCCAACGACACACTTATTTGGACTTATTAGAGCATCAATGGATCAATTAGAGCAAATGATCCAGGAGGCCAAGAGGTCTACCGAGGTTGCAAGGAAGGAAGAGTTTGTCATGCAAACATGCAGGATGCAAGAAGCGCATGACAAAATCCAAGTTTAGCGCAAACTAGAAATAGTGCAGGAAAGACTTTCTGAATCCTGGCCAGATATTCAGAAGGTTGTGCCCGAACTACTGAAAGTCAATGATGCAAGCGAGCTAGAACACCAGATTGAGTTGCTACAAGGAACATAGACACAACTCGCTACTCAAGCTGAGAAGCTGAAAGCACAGTTACAACAGGCCCAACAAGAGGTAGAACAACAACCTCAGAAGTTGCAAGAGTAGATGGAGAAGATAGTATTACAAGGAAACAATTCCCGAGAAGCACTACACAAGCACACAATGGACTGCAAACAGATTTTCAGGGAAGTCAATGACTAGATGGGAATCATCGCTCGATGCAACCAAGTCTTGGAGGAGTCGCGCAAAAATATCCAGGTGTTGAACGAAGAAGTTGCAGCCACAATGGATCCTATAGAGCAACAACAGAAGTTCGACCAAATCCAATAGGGGGACAATGAGCTAAATGCCCTCTTTGAGGCACAGTCCATAGCAAAGAAAGAGTTGCAAAACTTCTGACCTGTTATTTAGGCAATGTACATGAAAATCCATCAAGTTGACACAACAACTGTTTCTGAGTGGAACCTGTTGGTCGCGTCCAAGACAAAGGCAAATAGCAAGGAGACAACCCAACAATTTTTTGTAGAGGCATCACTCCTTTCCAGGAAATGGCAGGATAAAGTGGGAAACTTTCAAGGAGTCAAACAACAAGCCTTAGAGTTGGTACCAGAGTTGGGCCCTTCATTTGAAGAGGTAAAAGAAGAGAAATCAAAAATAGAAGAGCCCAAGGAAGAAGAAAAGGAGGACAAGGGAAAACAACAGATGCTCCTGGAAGATGCGAAAGAACCAAACACTTGACTCGAGGGCGAGTCAAGGATTGTGGTCAGAGCCTGTTGGGCCCTTCGTTTTTGGATAAGGAATTGCACAAGTTTTTACTGAGCATGAGTTGCGCAAGATTCAACGGAGGCTGGACAACAGAACGAGAAAGAGCAACAGAAAGCAGTTGTGAAAGTCAACGCAACGCCAGCTAAGCAACAAATGGTTGCAATAGAACAAGGAAGCACACAAGCCAAAATAGAAGACACAACCCAACTATATATAGGGTTGAACACAAGTGTAAAAGGGTTGTTGTGGTTACTGTTGTTGATTTTTTTTCCATTGTTTCCAATGTTGTTAACATTGTTGTTGTTGTTTGGAGTTGAGTCAAGTCAGGTCTTGAGTCTGTAATGAATTTGATCTATCAGTTTGGGAATTGGAGCTCTGCGACATGAGTCCAGAATCAAGAGTCTATACAGTGCACTACTCTGTAATTCTAAGTCTATAATCAGAGAAAGATTCTGAAGATAATATGAAGAAGGACCTAAATTTTCAAATATGATGTATCTCTGTGTGTTTACTTATGCATTACAGTATTTCTTTATGGCATATAAGTCCTATTTGATGGTTCTACGTTTAAATGCTTGTTCGCAATGTAAGTAGGTTTGATTCTTGCACATGTATGTTTCAGATCTATTCATGTCTCTTACGCAAGATCAAGAATGAGTCCTGAAGGCTCTATGGATCCTCTTAAGTCTTTTCCCTGCCCTTCCCTATCTATCTGTCTCAGCAGCGCTTCAGGTGAGACTTCTTCTCTTCGGAGGAGATGAAAATGCCAACGCTCTAGACTACACGATACCTTTTGTTGGTAACCTTAGAAGGACCCTGGTTTGATCAAACTTGCACCAACATGTCAATTCACTCATGATATGCCTCCACCATGAACCAAGTGCCACAACCATGTATCTTAATCAATCAAGTGTCTCAACTATATCATCCCATATATCATGTACCAAAGTATATGCTAAACAAGTAATACCAATGGTTTACTTTGGCCAAGTACTATCATCCACAACCATATACCATATATGAGTGTATCAACATGCACCAACTATAGATCGACTTATGACTCATCAATGATGTATAACATGGCCACCTCAACAAATCATCAACTACATGTCCCAAAATGTAGCTCAACCATATGCCAAATGCATGCACCAAGATATCCAACAAATATTCCTCCAATAATACATCATAAGGTATATCAAGGGAAATCAAATATGT
>JZKD02S1674974.1:353740-365782 GCA_000966675.3 Picea glauca
CCACAAAACTCTTTAGTTAGCAATCATCATTTACTCATCACTTATTACTGTCATTTATAACCAGTTAAATGTGAACATATATAAACAACATATATTGGCAACATATATCATCAATAAGTCATCACCACAAGGAACACAAAGAACATAAAATGTATGTACAATTTTCTTTTTATTATAGACTACAATCCTTGGGTTATCAACAACAACTAAATAGAGTTACAACTCCATAAGAGCACCAACTCTACAATGCAAGACTCAACTTACACAACTCAACACCAACTGAGAAGAGGAATCAATCCTCAAAATATACCAATCTGTCAACATGTGCGCGACCTGTCAGTAGTGCAACATGTGTATGTATGCACCCTACCAGAAGTACAACTTGTGTATGTACGTGGCCTTTATGTACTATAGCCTACGTATTCCTTATGAACAATTAGGATTTTCTATCCCTGAAAAACTGTGATCCTCTACAGCCTTCAGTCACATTCACTTCTGTCTTTCACTGTCCAATATCTACCATAACCAATCTCAACACATCCATACTCTCCAACAACTTACTCATGCGCCTCAACCATACAATATGAATGTTAATCAAACATAAGTAACCAATATACTATGGAAACCATATCAGTACTGAAACATAAGAGTGTTGCTCACTCTATCAATCAACCAACATAACCATATCACAACATCCATACCAAGAATGCCTCAAGCATTTACCATACAACAGGTGATGTAACTATACCAAAAATTTAATGGCAAATATGAGACCATAGAATGCAGATATGGAAATTTCTTCATACTTCAAGAACCTAGCATAAGCTCACACTCAAGTCTTAATGACTTCCTCCAACTGTACACACTCTGTCCTCCTTCATCTCACGTGTGTACATGCTCTAGATCACTGCAGCCCACATATGTACACTCTCTGGCCCACTGCTTCTTGTGTACTCCTTCAGAAATTAGGGTTTCTGAACTTCTGAAACTTTCGCCGTCAATATATCAAACTTACAGAAAATTTGATGCCTCCATGAGATCCTCCAGTCAATCTCTCCCTCAGAATAGATCTTCAATATATGCTCAAGAGATGTATATCACAAGAGACCCTTGCCTCTTATTTATACTCTCCAAATAACTTCCTTAGAAGCATCTTCTAGACCACTTTGTCCACATAGTCACCTATGTCCAACTTTGTCCAATTTTCCACTTGTCCATATATCTAATAGCAACTTGACCACTTAACCCACTTTCCTCATTTTAGCGTTAACCCTCTTAAACCACTTTCCATAAATAGAAAGTTATCCATTTACTTTATTATTTAAATAATCCTCTTGAATTTATCACTTCACTTTATTATTTAAATAATTTCTTCTTTGTAAGAAATTTGACTTCTTGACCTTTTGGGGCTTCTAGCCATCATATGAGGGTCCTCCAACTTCGTAAGGCCATAACTCTCAAACCATGAGGATTTATGTGACGTTCCACATACCACCAGAAATGGAATGGCAAGCACTATCCATATAGGATAGTTCACTAACAAATTCATTGACCTTCATCTCATTATTCCACAATCAATAATGGGTTCTCTAACCATACTACTAGGGTAAATCAACCGCAAAGCGTCTTCCCGTGAGGGATTTCACCATAAGGGGACTTCTTTGGAGTTCATCCATTTGTACTCCCTATCAACCATGACAAGACAATAATGAGTCATCTTTACATCAATCCAGCTGGAATAACCCATGACAATACATTACTGTGACATTGTCCCTTTGTCAATTATTCTATGCATGATCACATGATCCAATGATCAATACATGAATGCATCAACCCATCAATGACAACACATCGATCCATCTTCATCTATGCAACACATTTATCAATAAATCACTACATCAATATACTATGACAAGACATTGATTCTTTGACATTTGACATCAATCCTCTGACATTTGACATCAATGACAACATGATCCAACAAGATCAGCTAGTGTACATCAATTAGTGCTAGAGATTTAGCAAGGTGGGGCATTGGAGCTATTGTTGATGCTAATAAAGTGAGCCATGACTAACTAGTACATGAAGGTTGGGTATCATAGATACTTTTGATGTCGACCATGCCATAATATGTTTGTAATAATGTCTAAAGTTCTTTTTTCTCTTATTGTGGTTATACACATTGTTGGAAGAAGACCAAGGTGGAAAGCAAGGCGATTTTGGGAAATAAGGCATGCACAAGGAAAGCGACAACTGGAAGGAAGAACAACACACGCACATGCATGGAAGACCTAATGATGGTAGGGTTAGGGTTTTGGTAATGTATTTTAATGGATGAAGATCCATAAACATATAAATAGAGATACCTAGGTCTCATAGGAGGGGGTTAGATACTAGTCGTTATTATAGAGAGAATTGTTGTAGCGACTCGATACGTAACAATTTGTTGTATGACCTAATTTTGTAAGATGTTGAGGTAGAGAGGACGGAGGAGGGTAGATCTTGAGGGTTCGATCACAGGCTGAGGATCCTGGTGCGATCTAGTCTGCCTCATATAGATTTTACCCCATTGAGAAGAGTTGTAAGCGTGTGGCGCTGTAATGAAATAACAACTATAATAAAAGAGCTAAGAGCCAAATCTTTGTGGACGTATCCCAAGAGGGGGTGAACCATGGTAATATATGTGTTATGTGATTGAATGCATGTATTTATTTATCATCTCAGTAGATATAGATGTGCTAAATGAATGAGCTATTATATTTCTTGCATAAATCGTGATAATGGTATATTGCGTTAATAAGTTACAATAGTACTCCCAATACATAACTATCAGATCTCTCACTCAATCATAGGCTGTAAACACATGAGTATTGCAGCCACCTATTACGACTATCTCGGGTGAGACGATGCAGTGCACCCTGTGCATTGTGTTTCCTTCTGGTTTACCAGGAGGACAGATAGTTTTAGAGGCTTTGTTGGAAACCCAAACAGACATGAACCCTAGGCCAACTAACTCAGAAATGATATAAGTTAAAGTAACCAACAAATGGTTTTTTTTTCATTGGTAGGAACAAAAGAGGATTGAGTAGATGAGATAAGTTGAAGGTCTGTCAGAGACAAATCAAGAAAATATTAGGGAAGAGAGCAATGAGCCACCAGAAGGGGATGTTGAGACTGTGGAATCCCACAAAAGCAGAGATCGAAAGTTGGCTAAGGACAAAAGAGTTGGAGTTTTCACAGAAAGATAACAAAAATCCTAGAATAACACCCCACAAATATCTTGAGAAATACGTCTTTACTAATTTACACAAAGTCTTTTTTTGTAATTTTCCACACTTAACGTAGGAGTGGAGACTAAGGGTGAAGGATAACCATGCAACGAACCAGATCCAAAAGTTAGAGTGGAATCAAGTACAGATTGAGCAGTTACAACAGGTAAACAACAAATTCACCCGCGTAGTAGACTTTTGGCTCGACAGTATTGTGGCAGGCTTTATAACATGGTTTGCAGTAGATACAATGAAGTCATACAACGCAACCGAGCAATAATTTTTACACGGACCTTGAGGAAGGTACATTAGATCGATGTATACTTTTATTAAGATACTTTTATATAACAAAGGTGTAATGACAATGGATTCAGACAACTAAATTTCCCTTTGTGCATGGGGGAAGGGGGAAAGAACTGACAGAAAGAGGAGAAATGGAAGGGGGAAAGGATAAGGGAAAGAAGGAGGAAACCTTGGACCTGATCATGATGGATGACAACCATATCAAGTGGATCTTGGCGGTAGATGGAAAGACACATAGTGGAGTACCCTACCAATACAAGGTGAATACTAAGAAGAGATCCATAGCCGTGAGGGAAGGCTTGAAAAGTGACGAGGAAGAGGTAGAGGATCTTTGGGCTGTGGAGCAGATTGAGGAAATCCTACGCACAACATATGAGAGGAAGACAAGAGTTCCAAGAAGGGGAAGAGAAGGAAACAATCCTATCCATATTAATGTCAGTGTGGAACCCATAAACCCATGTGTGACTAATACACCAAAGAGAACACCACATTTTAGACAACCGAAGTTTGGAAGAAGTCAGACAACAAGAAGTACATCTACACAAGGAGAAACAACTAGAGGATCTAGTTTAGGCAACACTAGTCAAGTATCTACACCGCGCGGAGGTAGTAGTTCAACATTTGGAATTGCAGGACATGATCCCACCATCAGGTTACCAGAATTCAAAGGAGAAGCATCGGAGGATCCGAAAAAACATTTGTTCATTTGCAAGAAGATTTGGGAAGAAAAACAGATTACAGACGAGGATACCAAACTAGCACAACTAGTGATTACATTAAGGGATCGTGCACTGGATTGGTATATGGGTTTAGCTACAAACAATACACTAGGGACAACCAAAATAATTGCAGACATCAAGAAACTGTTCATAAATGAGTTCCAGAAGCCGAGTTCAGAAGATCAGTACATGAATGAGATGATCGAAATTAGACAAAAATCTAGAGAATTTGTATGGGAGATTGACCAGAGATTCAAGCGAATGAAGGGAAATATGAAATATCTCATGACTAATATGCAACATCGGCACTTGTTTGTCAACTCACTGCTCCCACACTTAAAATATTCACTACGACAAAAAAGGTTTTAGACACAAGCAGAGGCTCTACAGGCAGCCCTACAACTGGAAGAAAACCAGTATCAACAGATGGATCTAACCATTGAAGAACTGAAGGAGGATCTGAAGAACTTAACATTCCAGCTAAACCAAAACAAAAGTAAGGACAAACAAGAATTCATTTGGTGTACCACATGCAGGACGGAAGAACACCACAAGAACGAATCTCCAACATTCGTACAGTATATGGCAGCAGGAATGCCAAATACGGGACCAACATGAGGACTATGGTGCAAAATCTACAAGAAACCAGGTCACGATCCATATCACTACTCAATGATGCATAAATACCAAACAGTCCCAAAGAGCTCATATTGCAAATTTTTCAAGTTAGTGGGCCACGACGAGAAATATTGTAGAACTATGGAATTGATGCAAGAGAGGACATCAGATGCATATAGAGTGCAGGAATAAATGATGACGGGGCAATCCACACCGCAGTTTAATCCAGTTCCAACCCCATACAACACTGCGCAATAAACAAAGTACAATACCACATAGTACAATCAAGCGCCTCCGTATAATGCATCGAGAGGAGACCAACCAGACTACAGAGGTGGAGGACGAGCGAGAGGAGGTTTTGGATGAGGTAGAGGACCAATGGTATCTTACAATTTTCAACAACTGGGACATTATGCAAGGGAATGCCCACTTCCACCAGCAACATGTATGTATTTTTGCACATCGGACTACGATACAGAATAATGTCCGACATTATTAGTAAAGATTCAGGAAAAGAGAAACCAAAACAACCATAATTTTCAATGGATCTCAGTCGAAGCGAGGGATGAAGGATGAAACATCAACATAGTTACCTGTGGAGGAGCTAAAACAGGGAATGACGCAGTCCGACAAGAGCCAGTACAACACCAGTGGGTAAAGAAGAACGTCGAACCAAGGAAGCAGTTCGATGCGCAGAAGGAGAAGGAGATATTTAAGAAAACCCGACAAGAATTTCAAAAGGAGGACATTGCGACGACTTCAACCGTGCAACAAAACAAGGAAGCGCCAGAATACGATATGCCTCTATTGTTGGATCATACCAATGAAATGAAATCTATGGGACAAGTAAGTACAATCAAAGGCTTCTTGCAATCATGTTTGAAAGTATTAAATGATCCATCATCTGTGAAAATACTGCAAAAAATACTAGAAAGATGTAGTATAGAAATAGAAGGGAAACTAGAACAAAAGAAAGTCAGTCACCTACATACAAGGAGAAGAACAAGTAGGGAGTTCAGACTTAATGCAAACATCGGATATTTCAACATGGGAGATATCATACTAGATCTAGGATCTGAAGTGAATGTATTACCAAAGAATACATGACAATGCGTGGGAGAGCCCACATTAGGATACTCACTGGTTCAACTAAAACTAGAAAACCAACATAGATTCCTACCAATTGGTAGACTGAAAGGAGTGACAATAGACCTGGATGAAGTGATTTAAATAGTGGACGCCACAACACCATATCCAACGTTGCTTGGCTTGGACTGAGCGTTTGACAACCAGGCCATAATAAATCTAAAGATGTGAAAAACGACATTTGATTCAGGTGACTATAGGGTCATCGCACCATTATACCCATCAGAAGGGGAAAGGTTCATAGAACCCACTTGCTTAGACTTAGAGGGAATCAACTAGTTGTACAGAACAACTACATGCGATGAGGATTACGTAAAACTAACTGCAGATGGGATACTTAGTTGGAAGAGCATTACTTCATGTGAAACAAACTTAGATACAGGTTTAGAAAACTAGAAAAAAATGTTACACGAAGTTTGCATGAAAATATGTGCACGAATAGACCGCGCAGTAAGATGGGTAGGCACAGAGATAAGGGAACCACCCAATTTCCACAAAATAAACGATCTAGATACATTCTTGGCACAATACAAAGATGAAGTTTCAGAGAATCAGATACTTGCAACGATTGATATAGCACTCAAAGCCACACTTGCAAGATGGTGGGGCACACACAAAGAGACAATCATAGATTTGTACCAATGTAAGCGGTTATTATGCATAAGGTTCGGCACAAAACAGAAAAACAACAAACAACGGAAGTATGATGGACAGGGGGCACTAGTGGAACACTTGGAGAAGTGCAGGACACTGTGGAAACTGACACCCCCAAAGGAATGGTCTCACCATTTCATACACATTATAGAAGGCATATTGGCAAGCTAGTACACGGACCAGGAACTGCACAGAGGAACTGCGACCTGGATGATATTACAACATAATTTTACAGTCACTTTATCATTCGAGCATGAGAACCCCAACATAGACACAAATCTTAAAAGGATAAGAGGGGTGATATTCATCAAGGAACCAGAATTCGAGCTCATAACAGAAGAGAAACAACGAAATAGACAGACAGACAAAGAACTGTTTTCATGTTACCATGTGCATGAGGAAGCACCAAATGAAGACGATCCACGTGATATTCAGATCGAGGAAGAGAAAGGTGAAAGAGAAGTGGAGGGTCCACCTATAGAATCATAAGTTATTTCTGCGTTGATCAAGGTAAAGAAAGTAAACATTGGGATAGCTGAGAATCCCAAAATGGATAGCATTGGAGATTACTAGGATGAACAAACAGTAGAGAGCATAATAGAGTTACTATGTGAATACATTGACCTGTTTCCCACGACATTTACAGAGATGAAGGGTATAGAAGGAGAGATAGGAGAAATGAAAATACCACTCAGAGCCGAAGCGAGACCAATAAGACAATGACCAAATAGACTGAACCCGATATACAAGCAGAAAGTCAAAGCTAAGATTGACAGAATGCTCGAAGCTGGAATCATAGAACCAGTGGAAGAATCCGATTGGATAATCCCAATGGTAGTTCAATACAAGAAACAAGTAGGGATACGGATATGCGTCGACTTGAGGAAGTTGAACAATGCATCCCTACATGACCCATTCCCTACACCTTTCACGGATGAAGTGTTATAGAAAATAGGAGGACATGAAGCTTACTCATTCACTGATGGATTCTGAGGATACCACCAGATTAAGATAGCACAGAAAGACAGATACAAGACCATGTTTGCGACATAATGGGGATCTTACCAATGCACAGTCATGTCGTTTGGACTGAAGAATGCACCAGCAATATTTTCTAGAGTAGTCATCGTCGTGTTTAAGGAATTTATCCACCAGTTTCTAGAAGTCTACTTGGACGATTGGATGGTATATAGTTTGTTGAAAGACCATGTAGAGGTCTTACGGTTGATGTTAGAAAGATGTAGGCAGTGCCAGATATCGCTAAACATAAAGAAATGCATATTTGGAACACCGTTTGGGATACTATTGGGCCATATAGTATGAAAACAAGGTCTATTAGTAGATCCTGCAAAGATCACAATAATTTTTAATTTGCCACCACCAAAGAGAGTCTGTCATCTAAGAGAGACATTGGGACACACAGGGTACTATAGAAAGTTCATCAAACTGCACCAATGGAAAAATTGTTAAGAAAAGATACAAATGTTCAGTGGAATGACGAGTGTCAACGCGGTCTGGATACCCTAAAGGAAAAGATGGTCACCGCGCCAATATTGGTATTTCTAGATTGGGAAAAGACATTCCACACACATGTAGATGCATTAGCCATAACACTTGGATCTATCTTGGCGCAACCAGGAGTGGGAGATTTGGATCACCCCATAACATTTGCGAGTAGAAATTTATTAGAATCAGAACATAACTATAACACTACAGAGAGAGAAGGCCTAGCTATGGTGTACGCACTACAGAAGTTCATACATTAATTTCTGGGAAAAAACTTTAAGATGTTCATAGATCACTCAGCCCTAAAATACCTTGTCAACAAGCTAGTGCTGGGGGGGAGAATCTGTCGATGGTTACTACTATTTCAAGAATTTGACTTTGAAGTAATAGTCAAGACAGGAAAATTGAATGTAGGACCTGACCACCTATCAAGGTCACAGACGAGGAAGAACCTATGAACTTAGAGGACAACTTCCCAGACACACAGTTATTCTCAATTCAGATCGCTGATGAATACTTTGCAGATATCATTCAGTACTTGAGTACAGGTACTGTGTCGTAGGATTTAACACTGCGTAGAATAAAAACCTGGTAGTCCAAGCTATAAACTATCAATTGATCGCAGGACACTTATACAAAATGGGCGCAGACAACATCTTGCGCATATATGTGTTAGAACACGAAAGACCAAGAGTGTTAACAGAAGCCCATGAGGGACTAGTAGGAGGACATTACGTAGGCAAAGCTACTGCGCAGAAGGTACTGCACATAGGACTATGGTGGCCAACTATTCATCGAGACTCAAATGAGTATTGTTAGAGATTCGATGTCTGTCAAAGGGTAGGTAAACCCGACAAAAGAGACGAGATGCCATTACGACCACATGTAACATAGAAGTCATTTGATAAATGAGAAATAGACTTTGTGGGACTAATCAAACCACTAGCAAAAAGAACAGGAGCAAGGTACATCATCACCACGATGGAGTACCTAACAAGATGGGTGGAAGCAACACCAGTAAAGGATTGCAACGCAGCAACAACAACCCACTTTCTATTTGAACAAGTAATCACTTGATTTGGGTTACCAAGAGTTTTGATGAGTGACCAAGGAATGCACTTCATTAACAACACTATTAACGCTATGACTGAAGAGTTTGAAGTCCATCATCAGAAGAGCACACCATATCACCCACAGGCGAATGGCACAGTAGAGGAATTTAACAAAATTTCAAAGAATGCACTGACAAGGATCTGCAATGTCAAAAGGGACGATTGGGACCTCAAAATACTAGTAGTATTGTGGGCCTACATGACTACATGCAAAAATTTGGTAGGGCACATGTCATTTAAACTGGTCTATGGCCAAGAAGCAGTGGTGCCATTAGAATTTTTGGTACCTAGTCTACGCGTAGTAGCAATTACACACATGACAAAATGAGGCGCAATGCAAGAGAGACTAAATCAGTTGATGACTATGGAAGAAGATCATATCATAGCATGGTTTCACCAACAAGTTCAGAAATCAAAGGACAAAGCTTGGCATGATAGACACATCAAGAAGAAAACTTTCAAGGAAGGAGATTTAGTATTGATGTATGACAACAAATCCTTGTAGCACCCACGAAAAATTAGAATACACTGGTTAGGACCATACGAAGTAAAAATTGTCACAGATGGAGGAGTCGTACAGTTGAAAGACTTATCAGGTGCAGAACTCAGAGGGATGATCAATGGGAGCCGACTGAAGCTGTATAAGGATAGTCGACCACCCACCACGCAGTGAAAAGAAAAACAAAAAAAGAGCACAGTGCATCGAAAGAAGAAAGAGAATGCATACTTAGGAACAAAAAATCCACGAGGATAAATCTAATGACTAGATAAAAAGTGGGAACAAGCGGGAAATGAAAAGACGACAAAACCAATATGAAACGACAGAGTTATGCATAATTGAATGTCGGAAGGGACCGATGGGACGTCGCATTAATCGCGCCAACTGGAGACGATGAGGGAGAGTAATGGCAAGTACGAATGAATTAGAGGTTCATTGAACCTGTCATAAAGGTAGTGTCTTCAAAAAGCTTCATGCGATGCCCATACAAAACACGAACGCGGAAGAAAACAGGTTATTGTGAGACTAGAGAAGAAACAAAGAATGAGAGCGCATATAGAGCACAGAGAAAATCTCACAGAGGTGACAAGAGCTACAAAAGCGCAGTGAGAAATCCACATTCACCACCATGGCACCACCAAAGTAAGAAGAAGCAAGACAAACTGCCAAACAACCCAGAATTAGAACTAGGGCACGGGTACAATTGGAAGAAGGTGAATAGAAACCACAGAAGGTCATTAATGTCGATGAAATCCCATCACCAGATACAACACTGATGAACCCCACACCCATGGTGGAAGAAGCCCAACAGCCAGTACCGAAGGACATGAATATAGATATGTCGACAGAGGCACAAGAGAAACATAACCAGGACACAAAAACCATGAAGGATGCCCAACCATAGAACACTGAAGCAGCTCCAAGAGTCAATGGAACGATGATGAATCAGGAAGCAGTAGTCGAGCCAGACGAATCTCAAACAACAGTGTCAGACCACCCACCAAAAGAAACAATAGAATATGTCAAAGGTTGGCCAGAATGGTATTCTCAAGTACAAAAGATGACGACTGGAACCTCGAGGCAGCCACTACTGAAGAAATACAAGAAGCAGGTACCTAGGTCACCTCGCAAGCAACCCGTCACAACCCTTGTTTTGTCGCATATACCAGATGGGGTACAGGTGAAACCAGACTTGTTGGTTCATATCGAGAAGCTTAAATACTCAAACCATGATGTAGCAGACACATACAAGTTCCCAAAATTTGAAAATAAAGTATACTTATAAACTGTGGGAGTGAACGTGGTTGGGGAAACGATTGACCAACCACTCTAGTGGGCAACAGGATTGGAGAAAACGAGGATTTTAGGTCTGCTAGACCTACCACACTTTGGTAGAGGATAGTACGCAAACGGTTGTGTCAAATAATTGATGACAGTCACACATGGAGAGGATATATGGTTGGACAAGCTCGTCTCGATATACGTAGAGATCATTGCACACATCACAGGGTTGCCATATCAGGGCATGGATCTCGCGCAATTTATCGACGATAAGACAAAAAAGAAAGCACTTACAGAGGAAATGAAGAATAAATATGCTACTGACAAGGGGACGCAAGGAATCATCATCAAGAGGATCAATGATTCCGCGACACAAATGGTCACAAAAATCTTAGCCTGCAAGCTGCTAAGAAAATGTCGCAGGGAGGAAGTTTTGGTCGGGGTCATCGCAGTTGCAGTTCAGTGTGTCGAGGGCACCACAGTTAGCTAGGCACCCTACCTCTTGAATTTTTTTCTAGATGACTACAAGGATGCGCAGGATCTAGGAACAAAGTTTCATTATTCATGGTTGCTCACGTTGATAGCCATCATGGGATGGAAGGAACCGAGTTACACATTTTTCGACACTAGACCCACGCCGAATTGTGGAGCGAGGTATTTATCACTTGGTGTCACGTTGGATGCTAAGCACAAGAAAATGAACACAACTTTATTCGAAGGATACCTTCATGACCTACATGAGGCCATCTCCAACATGTGGAGAATAACACCACAGGTTGACACACATGATCCGGATTATTTTCGGCATGAAATGAGAGCAGAGATATAATAAAGAAATGCACAGAGATATTGTAGATATTCAATAATATAACAGAAATGTATCAGAGATGCAACCATAAACACAGATATACAGTAATACATGATTTCTATTAATC
>JZKD02S1674974.1:368102-382598 GCA_000966675.3 Picea glauca
ACAAATTGCAAGTTTAGTTTATTGCACTTTATGCATTGGATCGATAAGAATGTGAAATACATAAACTTTACTATTTGTTGTGGAATATCAATTATGACTTTTACTTGATGCTTATTAATGATTAAAGAGATCATCCATTAATAACCATGCTGCAAATTAAGAGAAGAACACAACAAAACAGAAAGAGAAATAGAGAAAAGAACTTCTTAATGGAGTTCACCAATCATTGGCTACGTCTCTGAGCCCGCTTCCAAGTGGAGGACCTCTTATTTCTCTTCAAATGCTCAAGTTCTCTTTACATTGGCACTTTGATATTACAAAACATGCTTCAGAACTATTGTGCAATACCTCCTTGATCAGATACATACATGCCCCATCAAACGCCTCTCAATAAAATGGCCAAAATGCCTCTCAAAACATGAGAAAAGGCCAAATTACACAAGCTTCTCCTCAAAATCCCTGCATAAAAAAAGTTCTCTCTCAAGCTCAAAAATCTTGGTTTATATAGTTTTTAGGCCCAAAAAGAGAAGACCAACTTCCCCTAAAGATCTGGCCTCTTTTTGGGATCAAATCTCTCTCCAAATGGCCAAAATATCCTCAAAAAACCAATTCTGGGCAAAAACTTAGGCAAAAACCCACTCTGTAACAAAAAAATCTAAAATACACAGAGTATCCCCTCTTTGGATGGAGCGTGCCCCTTTGAAAAGGTCATATGAGCTTCATATGGCCAAGCGCTAGCCCAAAGGGCTAAGTGTTGTCCCTAAACTTGCGCTAGCTCCTGGTTTTGGGGCGGATAGTATGTGACCTCGGTCTAACAAAGAAATCTCGTGCACCTTTTTAGGGATAAGCCCCTAGTTGCATGGTGGAGAGTGATTTAAACTTGTGCTTGGGTGGTTAAGGGTCTAGCGCCTACTTCTTGGTGGTCATAACACCAAAATAGAACCATGGGCTGGGGCTTATCCCCAACCCTTTTCCGCCCCACATAACAATACGTGCACTTTAAATATTAAAATGTGAATTACATAAAGCAAGCAACAAAGTGTCGTGTTGATAAAAGGACTTTTCTCAAGGCATTTCTACACCCGTAGGTCATAGGATTGAATCCCATGAGTTCCAAAATTTTGATCAACCACAAAACACTGGGGTACCACGTGGAAGCCCACGATTGGGCCATGTGGCACCAAACATCTTGCCGAGAATGTGCAACTTCTCCACTTCTGATTGGATATGTCATCTGCCCAGTCAACCCACTATTGTGCTGCCACATGTCACTATGCTACATTAGCATGATGATGTCATGCTGATGTCAACATTGACTTTTGTCAATTTGACTGTTGACTTTTTAGCTGTTTGAGAATTTGATTAGAGTGCGATAACTCTCACATATGGAGCCCGTTTGAGAAAGTAAATAGATGGACGAAATCAACGTGACGAGCCAGTTGCAATGGAATTGGTTTCATTCAATTCCTAGAACTTTCATTTTTTAGCCTACTAGATCATTCCTCCCCACTTTGGAATCTTTTGGACCACCAAAAGTCTACTTTTACTCAGGTAAGAAGTGAGGGTACTACCTCCCCACTTGTCCTGTATAATCCATCCTCTCTGCTGGGACAATGATCACCTGACTAATCAGAACAAACATAAAAACTGAGATAGCATTGTTTATCAAAGTAATCATTTCATTTATCATACAATCATTTACATTCTTTGTCGCAGTTTGCAACCATACACCATTGAATAACAACAAACTAAACAACAATACTGAGTATGCGAATGAAAATGAAAAAACATGCTTCCCTTTTTGAACAGGAACAATAAACAAAGTATGTAGTTGAACCTCATGTTGTACCTCTGGTGACACTTCATGATTGTTCGAAAAATATTGAACCATCAAATGTTTAGCATCACTAACTTCTTGTTTTGTTACAGACATAGGTGTTAAACGTTTTCTTTCATTTACCATTCTTTTTAACTGCCCTGTAGTTTCAAAATATCTGTTAGTTTTCATGGGATGAGCACGAACAATGTACTCTTTCCCATCTTTCTTGAAGCAATATTTATTTTCCTCCCTGTAGAATATGGATTTTCTATCATAAAGATATAGGCTTCCTAGGATAATTCCACATATGTCCAATGGTACTATATCAAGCTCTACTTCATCATTATACTTAAAAGTGATTGCAAACTTAATTTTACATTTCTTGGTTACTTGCAAATTATTATCACCACATATCCACCCTAATGGATATGGTCTAGGATGTGACTTAGTTTCAAGTCCCAAGTTGTTTACAACCTCTTCACTGATTATATTGGCTTGTAATCCACTGTCTACAAGAGTATCAATCTTAACATTATTTGTTATGACCCTTATGTGGAAAAGTTCACTCCTTTTACACTCATCATTTACACCATCTGAATTGGAAGAGATAATGCTTGCAATAGAATTTATACCTCGAATTCCCATAGCTACAACTTTTGTCTCATCACCGGAGTCTGATCCAAGATCCACTTGAACTGTTGCAGCCATGGTACTCTTTCTTCCTTGGTTGGCATACTTCTTTGGCTTCAAATCATGATGTAAGATCCAACAATGATCTTCATCATGGCCTACCTTCTTGCAATGCTTGCAAGTAATCTTCTCCTTTCTTGTTGTGGCTATCTTCTTTTCTTTCTCTTTTATTTTCCTTGAATCCTTTCTTTGCCAAGTATTTGTAGAAACACTATCACCAACATTCCCTTTACTTGATTCAATGTGAATGGCTTGTACACATACTTCATCAAAGTTAGAAGGATTTAGCATAAGAATAGTGTGCTTGAGGTAGGAATGTAAACCACCAATATATTTTAGGAGTGTCTCTTTTGTATATAAAGGAATACCCAAATTTAATGCTTTCTTACGAAATGTTTGAGTATATTGTTGTACACTTTGACCTTTATCTTGCCTTAAACTTTGCCAATTCATCATTTCTTGTTGCATGTATGCTAATGGATAAAACTGTTGCTTCAATGCAATAACAAAATCATTCCAGGAAGAGATTGTTTTACCACTTTTCTTGAGATCATCTTTAGTTTTGTTTTCCCACCATATGAGAGTTGTAGCTTCCATTTTGAGAATTGCAAGTTGGATCTTTGTTTCATCATCAACAGTCCTTTGTATCCTACAATAGACTTCAAGTTGTCTAATCCAATTATCTAGCTTTTTTGCATTTAATTCACCATCATAAGTGGGTAAATGAAACTTTACATCTAACTTTAATAACGACATATCAAAAGAATGATGAGTTTTTTTAGGTTTCTTATCCTTGGAGGGATGTACACTTGCTTCACTTATAGATGAAGAGGATGAAGGAGAAGAAGGTTCTGAAGGTCCACCACCTCCAACTCCTCCTTCTGCTCTTACTGAAGATTCACCTTCTTCAACTTCTGGATTTCTTCGCTGTCCTCTTTCATGGTAAAGTTCCTCTACCATGGATTTCATTAATTGAAATGACTCATAGAAATAGTCCTCAGATGAAAAAGGACCTAGGTTTCTCGGTGAAGACATCTGTTGTTTATGCAGTCTCCTTTGAATCTCTGTATTAAGATCCTCAAGTTGGCCTTCTCCTCACTTGAGTTTTTCTCTGGTGAGCATCCAATGCTTGCAATTCTTGTCAAACCTTCAAAACCAAATTCTATGATACCATAAACTTGATCCAAAAATGTGAGGTTTTACTGACAAATTGCAAGTTTAGTTTATTGTACTTTATGCATCGAATCGATAAGAATGTGAAATACATAAACTTTACTATTTGTTACGGAATATCAATTATGACTTTTACTTTATGCTTATTAATCATGAAAGAGATAAGCTATTAATAACCATACTACAAATTAAGATAAGAGAAAAACAAAACATAAAGAGAAATAGAGACAAGAAATTGTTAACGGAGTTCACCAATCATTGGCTACGTCTCTGGGCCCGCTTCCAAGTGGAGGACCTCTTTATTGCTCTTCAAATGCTCAAGTTCTCTTTACATTGGCTCTTTGATGTTACAAAACATGCTTCAGAATTGTTGTGCAAGACCTCCTTGCTCAGATACATACATGCCCCATCAAACTCCTCTCAATAACATGGCCAAAATGCCTCTCAAAACATTAGAGAAGGCCAAATTACACAAGTTGCTCCTCAAAATCCTTGCATCAAAAAAGTTATCTCTCAAGCTCAAAAAGACAAGTTTATATAGTTTTTAAGCTCAACAAGAGAAGCCCAACATCCCCTGAAGATATGGCCTCTTTTGGGGATCAAATCCCTCTCCAAATGGCCAAAATATCCTCAAGAAACCAATTCTGGGCAAAAACTTAGGCAAAAACCCACTCTGTAACAAAAAAATCTAAAATACACAGAGTATCCCCTCTTTGGATGGCGCACACCCCTTTGAAAAGGTCATCTAAACTTCATATGGCCAAGCACTAGCCCAAAGGGCTAAGCGCTGGCCCTAAACTTGCGCTAGCTCCTGGTTTTGGGATAGATAGTATGTGACCTCAGTCTAACAAAGAAATCTCGCATGCCTTTTTAGGGATAAGCTCCTAGTTGCATGGTTGAGAGTGTTGTAAACTTTCGCTTGGGTGGTTAAGGGTCTAGCGCTCGCTGCTTGGTGGTCATAACACCAAAATAGAACCATGGGCTGGGGCTTAGCCCCAGCCCTTTTCCGCCCCACATAACAATACATACACTTTAAATATTAAAATGTGAATTATATAAAACAAGCAACAAAGTGGTGCGTTGGAAAAAGGACTTTTCTCAAGGCATTGCTATACCTATAGGTCATACGATCGAATCCCATAAGCTCCAAAATTTTTATCAACCACAAAACGTTGGGGTGCCATGTGGCACCAAACATTTTTCCGAGAATGTGCAACTTGTCCACTTCTGATTAGATCTGTCATCTGCCTAGTCAACTCACTATTGTGCTACCACATGTCACGATGCTACATCAGCGTGGTGATGTCATGCTAATGTCAGCATTTACTTTTGTCAGTTTGACTGTTGACTCTTTAGTGGTTTGAGAATCTGATCAGAGTGCGATAACTCTCGCATACGGAGCCCGTTTGAGAAAGTAAATATATGGTCAGAATCAGCACGACGAGCCGATCGAAATGGAATTAGTTTCATTCAATTCATAGAACTTTCATTTTGAGCATTTTCTGGACCTGAGGAGCCTCCTGGATCAACGAGTGGAAGATTCCAACCATCACCCAAGAGATACCTGCAAAGACAACATAAGAATAAATAGGGCAGGAACAAACACAACCTCAAGAAGTCCCAGTGCCCAAGAAATGGAGGATGAGCCAGACAAAAACAATGTAGACAAACGAAGGGATAACTAAGACAAGGACCCATAAGGGGAAAAATAATACTACGCAATCGGATCAAGTGCAACAAAAATAGGTTGAGGCAGTACAGGGGACAACACCAAGTCCCAATCCAAAAGAACCAGGCTTGAATAAGAGGCCATCCACTCAGATGTGAGGTGTTCACGAGAAAATGAAGGCGCAATGAACACCTCCAGAATACATGATCACGAATGATGATGCATAGATGATAACCTGAATGGTTCAGGATTGTATATCCGAGGATTTCGACAATTTTGCGCACCACATGGACACAATTCAAGAGGAGATGGAAGACATGCAACCGTTTCTCAAGTATATCGGGGAAGCAGAAACATCAGGAAGCAACATAGGAACAAGGCCATCAACATCACAGAAAGGAGAAGGACCAGAAGAAGGTGAGTGAGACACATTCCACACAATACTGCAGCTAATAGCGACATTCCACATTACACCCATCATGTTACACATGGACGAGATCATGGGGAAGACACCCCTAAAGGACTTAGCTCAAATCCAACTGGTATTTCCGCGCATATCATCTAAATCTCTACACAAATTACAGGTTAGCGTTACCCAAGAGGTACATTCTCGTGCATGCACAAACTTAGCTGAATTGCAGTAGGAAAAGAAGAAGCAGGACACACTAGAAATAATATGTGAGCAGGATAAGTTCGATACTTAAGAGTAGAGGGAGCACGCGAACGGAATGGAAAAAAAAGTAGCAGGAACTTACGAGAAGATTCCAAGGACTGCGCAGAGGGATGAACTCACAACAACAGAGAATATTGACCAGATTGCACAGGCAATTAATCAATATCAGAAGGATATCAAGAATCTTCATGAGTAGCTCACACCCACCACTGCACCAATAGTAAGGGAGCAAAGAAAGTAGGAAGAAACAAAGCAATTGTAGGAGATAGAGCAACATGTCAGCACAACAACTGACTTGTTTGATAAAGCAACACAACTTTGGACAAAGCTATAGGAGGATCAACAAGTCCAACGATGGGACAAAAAAGAAGAAAGAATAAACGCAATTATCCAAGACCTCAAGTAGAGGTAGAAGACAATGCCTATCACGAAGCACATCAAAGGGGTGCAAGACATGAAGAAACTACAGGTAGAACTCACGACTGTGAAAACACTGAAAAATGAGTGTCAGGATCAAATGGAACTGCTTCAAGAGCGAGTGGAAGAAGTCATTGCACAGGTGGAGGAAGCCAAGACACACATAGCATAGACCCAGGTAGAGTCCACATGATTAATCAGTGACAAAATTGCAGCCCAGACAGTAGACACACTCACGGAGAAGACCACGTAGGCGCAAACACAAGAAACATAGCTCAAGGAAAAATTCCAGAGGATCACCAGGGAGATCGACGAAGCACACAAAGGTTAGGTGACTCAGGACGAGCCACATGTCAGTGTTGGGGGCCTGTTGGAAGCATACCAAGGCGGAAAGCAAGGCGATTTTTGGAAAGAACGCATGCACAAGGAAAGCGACAACTAGAAGGAAGAACAACACGCACACATGCATTGAAGACCTAACGACGTTAGGGTTAGGGTTTTGGTAATGTATTGTAATGTTTGAAGAGACAGAAATGTATAAATAGAGATACCTAGGTCTCATAGGAGGGGGTTAGCCTAGTTGTTATTATAGAGAGAATTGTTGTAGCAAGTCGATATGTAACAATTTGTTGTATGACCTTCTTTTGAAAGATGTTGAGCTAGAGAGGACGGAGGAGGGTAGATATTGAGGGTTAGATCACAAGTTGAGGAGCCTGGTGCACTCTAGTCCGCCTCATATAGATCTTACCCCACTAAGAAGAGTTGTAAGTGCGTGGCATTCTGATGACATAACAAATATAATAAAATAGATAAGAGCCAAATATTTGTGGACGTATCCCAGGAGGGGGTGAACCATGGTAACATCTGTGTTATTTGATTGAACACATGTATTGCTTTATCGTCTCAATATATATAGATGTGCTAAATGAATGAGATATTATATTTCTTGCATAAATCATGATAATGGTATACTGTGTTAATAAGCTACAGTAGCACTCCTAATACACAATTATAAGATCTCTCACTCAATCCTAGGCTGTAAACACATGAGTATTGTAGCCACCCATTACGACTATCTCGGGTGAGACGACACAGTGCACCATGTGCGTTGTGTTGCCTTATGGTTTACCAGGAGGGCCAATAGTTTTAGAGGCTTTGTTGGAAACCCGAACAAACATGAACCCTGGGTCAACTAACTCAGAAAGGATATAAGATAAAGTAGCCAACAAACAACTACCACCTTTTCACCTTTTCGTGTGCTTAAAAATGTGTGGTAGGTTTTTTGGGATTGGCTTGGAATTTGAAGTGGCTAGATCTTTAAATACTCTGCATGATATCTTGTGGATGATGATGCAGACATGACTCTTTCAATAAACACATTTTTAATTCAACAATAACTTTGTCCTAACATTTTTACAATCAACTAGATCATGTAAGGTGGCATTATGAATTGCAATTTCCACACCTCCTGCATATGTTCTAAGTCAAGGTATTAGTTGGCAGGTGAGTTGACTAGGACTGGCCGTTATAAATCAAATTTTGTTTTATTTGAATTGACATAATTCATGTACATGATTTTATTTGGAAAACTGGATGGGACATACTAATAAATGGCCTTTTGGGGACAAGAAATGGCTCAATTGTTTCAGTGTGAGAGTGCTCTACTCATATTTTTTTTATAATTTTATAAAATATTAAATGATCGCTCCCAGGTCACGCATGCATTCACTGGTGCACCCTCTTTCCACCTGCCCTCTCACCATGGCCTCGGGAAGGGGCCCCGAGGCTCCCCCACCCCTCTCCCACCTGAGATAGACACATTCAGGAAGCTAGTCGCTACCTGCAACAAACGACCTGCCTCAGAATTGCACCAGAAATTCATAAAAAAATTGGACAACATCCCTTCAATTGACTTACTAGCAAAAGAAACCTATATATCTTCTATGAACTTGGCTGAGCGGGGGCTCATTGGGTAGTTCACAAGATTATGGCCTTCTCCCAAAGTCGTAGATGCGTGGGTGTAGAGGAACTAGAGTCCTTTAGTAAAGGAAGGCATCAAAAGCCATCTGGTTGGCAGGGGATTCTTCATTTTTGTTTTTTACAACCTAGAAGACATAAATCTCATCATCGGGAACATACCATATTTTATGGGCCCTCAAGGTCTGTACCTAAAAAAATGGTCTCCATATTTCGATCCAATGCAAGATGTGCCTTCGGCTTTTCTGGTCTGGGTGCACCTTCCTCATTTACCCTTGCATTGTTGGAATCAGAAGTCTCTAGAATCCATTGGAAACACCCTCAGAAAATACATCGACAAAGTAGACAAAAAGGAACAATATTCTTGTGCAAGAATATGCGTTGAATTCGATCTGGAGGTGGGAATCCCAGAAGCCATTCAACTAAAGGTCGCAGACTAGTCTTACATCCAAGAATTGGACTATGAACAACTTCCATTTAAATGCAGGTATTTCCATGGCTACAATCACTTTGCCCGACATTGAAAAAACAAGGCCGAAGAGTAGGTGGAAACCTTGAAAGGCAATCAATGGAAAGAGGTTCAAAAAGAAGCCCTTCCAAAGCATAATAGTAGATCCAAAGGTAAAGGAATACCAAAGGGTTCTGGTTTCCCTACCACAGGGAATGCCCTTGGGGAAGGGAGCTCAACCCCCCAACCCCAAAGGCTTCCAAAAATGCTTTTGAAATCCTCAGCAACCCCTCAGAAATCGTGGATCCAATGATCAAGGAACTTGAGCAGCAGATCCTTCCTCCCACAACGGGAAAAAGAAATGTTGAGATCCATTCTGGCTCCCCAATTGGAGCCTCCTCCTCCCCTTCCTACGCATATATAATAAAAAAGAAACCTTCGCAAATCTTCAGATCTTCAGAGGATGAGTATTTTGAGAGACCCTCAAAAAGAGTAGGGATAAAATCTCATAAAGAAGAAAGAGAAGAAGAAGCGGAGAGGCAAAAAATGCAAGGAATCCAATCCACCATTGAAATGTCCATCAGAAGGAATATCAGAAAAAGGCCCCCTAAGGGAGGTCCTTCCCACTCCAACCCCAATAAATAATGTGTATAGTCTCTTGGAATTGCAGAGGCTTGGGGAATCCTTCGAAGGTCAAGGGAGTCAAAGACCTTCTGAAAATCGACCCTCCCGAGATTCTCTTGCTCCAATAGACAAAAATTGAAGGGGACACCCTTCTAGAAATCAACAAGTAGAAATGGAAGAAAAATGCAGGGAAAGCCATCAGTGCAAGGGGCTCTTTAGGTGGCCTTTCAACCTTGTGGGCGAAGGAAAAATTTAATTTAGGAAACTCCTTTGAGACTCAGCATTGGATATTCACTGAACTCCGACATATTCCAAGTTATATTTCTCTCTCACTCTTCAATATTTATGTTCCTGTCAAGTTCTCCGAGAAGAAAGATTGTTGGCAAATGTTAGCAGATTTTCTAGAGATTTTCTCTCCCTCAAACATCATTCTAGTTGGAGAGCTAAACTTTGTATTCGAACCAAAAGAAAAGAGAGGAGGAAATAGTAGCAGGGACCAAATGCTACCCTTCGTTGAGGATCTAGTCCATCAATGAGACCTTCTTGATTTCAAGCCTTCGAAAGGACTTTACACCTGGAAAAATAATAGAGTTGGGGCTGATCACATCTTATCTCGCTTGGACAAATTATTAATTCAGAGCTCGTTCCTACAAGAAAGGAGGATAATATCTTCTAAGATCCTTCCAAAATTGACTTCCGGTCACAAACCTATCCTCTTGAATTTGGAAGAAGAAGAAAATATGGGCCCAATCCCTTTCCGGTTCAACCCTCTTTGGATAGAAAAGAAGGGATTTCTTGAAACTGTCCATTCAGCTTGGTCCTCTCCTATTTCAGGGTCTCCAAGATTTGTGTGGGAGCAGAAATTAAAAGCAACAAAACATGCACTGAAATCTTGGGTTAAAAATCCCACGAACACCCCCCTTAGACACGGACAAGAGACTATTCAACAATTATTAGATTTGCAAGATGAAATGGATATCAAAGACATGTTCAACTCAGATTTAGAGAAAGAACAAGCTTCTCAAAGAAAAAATTTCCGTGCATTTCTCCATGAAGAAGAGCATTGGAGGCTTAAGTCTCGAAGCTTGTGGCTAAAATATTGAGACCGAAACACCTCATTCTTTCATCGGCAGTTCAAAGCCCGCCTCTCTCGAAACCACATTTATGAAATTGCCTCCTCAGATGGATTGATTCACAAAGGGTTTGATCATCTCAAGGCCATAGCAGAAATCCACTTCAAGATACTTTACAAGGAAGAAGGCTCTAACTGTGAAGAGGTTACCTCAGATTTCCTCTCTCACATTCCCTCCCTCGTAAGCAGGAATGAAAATTCAGTCCTCATGAAGCCATTTTCTAAAGAAGAAATCTGCAATGTCATCTATTCCATGGAGCCTAACAAAGCCCCATGACCAGATGGATTCACAATCCATTTTTACAGAGCATGCTAGGAAATAATCAAGATTGATCTATTGATTATGATTAAAGAATTTCACCAAAGAGTTAAAGTAGGAGGCAACACTAACTCCACCTTCCTAGCTTTAATCCCCAAAGAAGTTAACCTGAGCTCCTTCGAAAGATTCAGGACTATCTCGCTTTGCAACGCTTCTTACAAAATTTTGTCCAAGATTTTGGAAAATAGAATTAAGCCCCTACTAGAAAACCTCATTTCCCCCATGCAAGGTGTACTTGTCAAAGGGAGACATATCCTTGAAAATGCAATACAAGTCCAAGAAGCCATGCACTCTAGCCACCAATGACAGGAGCAAGGGATGTTGATAAAGATCGACATGGAAAATGCTTTTGATAGGGTAAACCTCTCCTTCCTTTACAAAGTTCTCCTCTCTTTTGGGTTTTGCTCTGATTTTGTTAATTTGATAAAAGCATGCATTGAAAAGCCTTGGATATCCCCTCTAGTAAATGGCAGGCCGACAAACTATTTTTAGGCCTCGAGGGGATTAAGGCAAGGTTTTCCTCTTTCCCCCTTCCTGTACATCTTGATGGAAAATACTCTAAGAAAGAAGTTGACTGTGGAAAAGAAGATTGGTTCAGTCACAGGCATTAGGCTAACGAAGGGCCTTGACCCAATCAACCATGCCCTCTTTGCAGATGATTCCCTCATGCTGGGTGGAGCCTCTGTAAAAAATGCAAAAAACTTCAACAAAATACTTCAAATCTTCTGTAGTATCTCTAGAGTGCTCATCAATAAAAGGAACGGTGAAGTGTATGGGTGGAATGTAGATCAACAAACAATTCAACGAATTCCCCTTTACCTGGGGTTCTCGGGCTATGCTTCTTTGGAAAAAATAATGTATCTAGGACTCCCCTTAACTCTGGGTTCCAGCAAAGCTTCTCTATGGGAAGAAATTATAAGCAAATTCAAAGCTAAAATCTCAGCATGGGGCAGACAGTGGCTCACCAATGCTGGGAAACTCGCCCTCATAAAATCAATCATGTCCTCCTTGTCAATCTACCAAGACTCCTTTCTTCTGGCCCCGAAGGAGATCACGATTCAGATCACAAATATGATTAGAGATTTCCTCTGGCATGGAGGAAAAGGCAACCAAAATAAATACCACTTGGTCAATTGGGAAACTGTCAAACACCCCTATGTTGAAGGTGGCTTACAACTAAGAGACCCTAAGCTTGCAAACCTAGCACTGGGAGGCAAAATCATTTGGAATCTTTATGCAAACCACAGACACCTAATGAGAAATATCTTAAGAAAAAAATACCTCAATGGCGCATCTATGAGAAACCTCTAGGCAGTGAACATTTCCAAATGAACTTCGATTTGGAACCTCTATCGGCATGGTTTAGAACTCTTTCAGAAACATCTATTTCAAATCCTAGGGAATGGGAAAAAAACCATGCCGTGGCAAGACAACATTATGGGCAATGCCCCCCTCAATGACTCAGAACATATCAAGGAGATCCACACGTGGCTTTCTCAGCATGGCATCAACAAAATCACAGACATATTTGCGTGGGACAATTTAGGAAGTTGGAAAACCTGGGATCTCTTAGGCTTCCCAAATCAAATGCAATCTCAAAAATCCCTCCTCCTTGCTGCGTTGATGGATTGTGCACCTGTTCACATCCTCTCAAGGGATAAATGGGGCTGGGGAAAATCCAGTTTCTACTCAGTAGCCCAAGGTTATATCACTCTGCAATACCCTAAATCTCTGACCGAGACAACAACCCTCTGGAAGCAAGTCTGGGATCCCCTTGGTCTCCCTAAAGTAAATTTATTTTGTTGGGTTTTAATGCTAAGGAAAGTTTTAACAAGTGAAAATATGGTAAAAATAGGCTTCATCGGTCCTCATAGATGCCCCATGTGTTGTAATGCACTTGAAACAATGGATCATCTATTTGTAGACAGTCCATTCCCCCAAGAATTATGGAAGATCTCCCTTCAAGGCCTCAAATCCATAGTTCTGAAACAGATCTCAATGGTTGACTTATTTTCCTCATGGAAGGCACGCTACCCTCAAGAGATACAAAGCAGTCCAATCTGGAGAAGAATTTGGCAGACCATTCCCAAATACATTTGTTGGAAACTATGGTTGACTAGAAACGATCATACCTTCGACAACACGCCACCTTCCCCCCTAACGGTGGTTGCGAAAGGAAAATCTTTCCTTCTTGAAACAATGGCAAACCACTTCGCCACGAATGAAATTACTCTTCTTCTTGAAGAAAATAAATGGACTGGAACCTTCACCTTCTGAGATAGAAAACAAACCATTTTTCGCCCCTCTAAAACTCCAAGTTGGTGTTTGTGAGACAAAGATGAAGTTTTTCAAGATTGGTGGAGGAGGCAAGGCATAGCCTCAATCTTTTTCGATGGAGCCTCCAAGGGAAACCCAGGGAATGCAAGAGCAGGTGGAGTGATTTTCTCCTCGGATGGAATTTGAAAAGACAGCTTTAGTTGGGGTCTTGTTTAGAGAACAAATAATCAAGCTGAAATTCTCGGGCTCCTAAAAGCTTGTCAGTTAGTGCATGAAAATGGCATTAAAGAAATACAAATATTTGGAGACTCTGAAATCCTGAATAAGATTTTAAACATGAATGACCATTTCAGCAATCCAGTGATCAACAATACCTTGCAAAGGCTTCGTCAAGTGCTGCAAGATTTCTCCTCCCCTCACTTTTCCACATCCTTCGTAGATCAAACAAGGATGCAGATGAAAATGTGAATATGGTTTGCCTAATGCCTTTAGAAATGCTCAGGAAAAATGACGAAACCCCCTTGTGGACCCCTATCTCATAGTTCCAACTCTTCCTCATCTCATAACTATGTAATAATGGGAAATGATGTACTCAAGTTAAGTGGGAAGTTGTTCCCTTGTAATGACGGTTGATTCGTCCTTGGCCCAATCAGCCTCAAATTCAAATAAAATTACCCGTTTCAGTTAAAAAAAAAATGCTCTTCTCATTGAAGGAATCACAAAAAAATTACCATTAAGAGTACTGGATGGGACTCATTTTTCTGTGAAATATATATAATTACTTTATTTGAGATAAATTTATTTACTTGTTTGGGAAAAATATTTATAATCTAGTTCACAATCCTTCATATTAATGTACTTTTATACTTATTGACATTTAGGGAAATTGGGATCTCTTTTTGTATCAATACCATTTCCAATATTTGTTGCATCATACTGTGTGTTTTTTTCATTGGTTGGTAAGTGGTTTCAATCAATCTGAATAAAATAAAACATATTTGGAAGTTTAGGTTTGTGGGTTTTCTTGTGTTCATATTTGTTGTTATTTTTTCTAGTTGTTGTTGGTGTTTCCATCGTTCATTCACTAACAAGAACTCAATGAAAAACTTGTTCATCTTGGTAGTTTCCTTATTTATGGGAATGTCTAATCCGTAATATTTATATGAGGTTTATGCTACTTCTAAAGTGGGCCTTGTCCATAGAAATGCGAGATGGGTAAGTTCAAAAGGAATGATGAAGCATGCATTGTTTTGATTTTCAAGGTAGGATCTAATAACT
>JZKD02S1674974.1:395817-420549 GCA_000966675.3 Picea glauca
ACAAGTGATATCCCTAAAGGAGCTATTGTGATGATTGTTCTCACTATTGCTTTATTATTATTATAAACACTATTATTCATGTATGTTTTTGTTCTTGTTTCGGGCAGGTCACAAGTGCCATGAGGAAGTTATAGTAACAGCTAGAGGAGGAAACATATTAGACGAGACATGAAGTATATTATGTACATGACTGTATACATTCATGTACCAAAGAAGATGAAGAAGAAGCTATTTTTGAGATACAAAGTATCTCATATGGAGATTGATTGTAATGAGAAGAAGTCTCCAAAGATGACCGAACATTAAGTAGACTTGATCAATGGATAATGAATCCACCTTCAAAGGAAGCAAGTCTGACTCAACTTTTCATATTAAAACTTGGTATTCAACACCAAGTATATCTTGTAGAGACAATGAAGTCCTTGTAGACTTAGAAGAAATCAAGAATAGAGACATCTTCCAGAACTAGGAGATAGATGCCATGAGTTGAGAAGACTAGATCGTAGCTTTAGAAACCTCTAGGAGATGTGAAATCTCCTAGGAAGATTCCCTTATTTCATTAACAGAGAAGGAAGCTAGTCAGAAGGACTAAGATATGGATTTTTCCTTAAGACGAGAAAGGAAGTCAGTAGTGACTTCCAAGATTGATCTAGCAGATCAAGCATGTTGCAGAGAACAATATAAAGATGTACAAAGCCTGTTTTATGTCTAGAGGATTCTCCCAAGAAGAGGGAGAAGACTATGACGAGACACTTACTCTAGTAATCAAAGAAATAGTTCCAGTATTCATGAAGAAAACCATAACAACTATAAACAAGTATGAGATTCAAGGGGAGAAATCCCTATATTTGAGATTGAGTTATCTCTAGTGCCAGTTGGTGTAGTACATTAGTTGTTCCATGAAGACATGAATACAATAACAGATAGAGTTACCTCCATGAAAGAAGAAGAGCTACCTTCAGTATCAATTATTGAACCACTCTTAATTCATATGAAGGTGTTGTCATGATGGAGTAGAGGAATTATCCTCAGATTTTAGCACTCACAGTGAGAATGTAGCAACCATTCTCATCTTCAGAGCAGTTGTAGGTGAAAAATCCTAGTTCTAGAGGAACAGTTGCAAAGAGAGTAGAGTACATATTATCAAGTAGTGAGTCAGATAGTGCTTTGCAGAAAGCACATAGAGCTAGCAATCTAGCACATGATTGTGCATATAAGTTGGAGTTGAAGCAAGTGTACCATGATGGTACAATGTAATGTGAAAATTTGGTTTGAAATTGAAGATAGAAAGACTCAAATCTGCAGGTTGAAGAAGGCTTTGTACAAGTTGAAGCAAGCTCTTAGAGCTTGATATGACATAATTGACAGTTTCTTGATGAGCTTGGGATTTACCAAGAGAAAATTTGATTCTAACCTTTACCTAAAGGTTATGAATGATGAGCCAATGATTTTCCTACTATATGTTGATGATGTATTTTTGACAGATGAAGAAAATCTTATCATTGATTGTAAGAAGAAGCTCGCTGCAAAAATTGAGATGAAAGACCTGGGCCTAATGTATTATTTCTTAGGTCTTGAGGTTTGGCAGAGCCCAGAGAATATCTTCCTTAACCAAGGGAAGTATGCAGTTGAAATACTGAAGAGGTTTGACATGTTGGAATGTAAATCCATGAACACACCCATGGAAACAAAGTTGAAACTCTTGGTTGATACTACGTCAGAATTGGTTGATGCTACGCTATACAGAAAGATCATTGGATCGTTGATGTATCTGATGAATACCAAGACAGATATATGTTTTGTTGTGAACACCTTGAGTCAATATCTAGTATAGCCCAGACGTGTTCACCTTGTTGTTGCAAAGCATGTGATGATATACCTTAAGGGTACGTTGAACTTTGGTCTCAGTTATAATGGAGATCGTGACTTTAGAGTGATTGGTTATACTGATTCATATTGGGAAGGAAGTGTTTCTGACAGAAAGAGTAGTTCAGGATGTTGTTTCAGTCTGGGGTCATCCATGACTTCATGGTAGAGTGGGAGGAAATCCAGTATTTCTCTCAGCACGATAGAAGAAGAATACATTGTTGCATGTTCCGCCAGTTGTGAATCCATGTGGATTCGAGAGTTGTTGACAAATCTATTTTATTTGGCGATGGAAGAAACCATGATTCTATGTGATAACTAGAGTTGCATAAAGATGACGGATAAACTTGTGTTCCATGACAAGTCAAAGAACATAGAAATCTAGTATCACTACATTCATGATATGGTGCAGAGGGGAGTTGTTAAGCTCCAATATGTTGGCACAGATGATTAGGTTGCAAATGTGTTCCCCAAACCTCTGTCTCATGTAAAGTTTGAGAACGTTTGAGACAAGCTTGGTATAGTTCGAAAGGACCTCCCTCAAAAGGGGGAGTGATGCTGATCATACTATGGTATCTTGAACAACAATAGGTAGCTCAGTTAGGATTTTATATCCTAGGAGACTGATCATCCCTGGATAGATCCCGAAGGTTTGGTAAGGACGGTCTGTGGGAGTACCTGTGAATGTATATGCTAGTTGTGGTCAGTAGTGGTAGCTCCGTTAGGATTTTTATAATCCTAGGGAATATTATGATTCCTGGGAAGATCTCGAAGGTCCAGTAAGGACGGTCTGTTAGAGTACCATGTGGTAGCTTCGTTAGGATTTTATATCCTAGGGAATCTTATGATTCCTGGGTAGATCCTTAGGGACTATCACAGTACCACAAAATGTTTTTGATACACCTACCTCATTCTATTTCCCTATGATGATGATGATGTTGTTGCTCCAACCTCGTGTTGTGATGAAGTTGTTCCTCTAGCCTCATGTTGTTTTTATCTCAACCTCGTGTTGATGATGTTGGTATCTCAGCCTCGTGTTGATGATGTTGATGATGTTTTTGTCTCATCCTCATGCTATTAATGTTGTTATACCAACCTTGTGTTGTTGATGTTGGAGTACAAATTTGACATTTAATGAAAGAAAAATTTTGCTCAAGTTGCACACATTACATTTCCAACTTTAGATCATTTGCTAAGAGCTCTAGTGAATGAATTCATACATGGAGGCCATTATCGGCTTGTAGGGGTTATTGTCTCATAAAAAATATGAATATCCATTTTCATATGATCAAAAAAATGGTAAAGGTACACTAGAGGTGGTCACTCTAGACTATTGGAAGGACAGGATAGTTGATCTTATCAAGCTCTCCAGGAATATCTCTTTTGCTCATGTTTATAGAGAAGATAAAAAAGAGGCGGGCAATTTATCCAAACATGCTCTCCAAAAGCACCCAGGGATTATTACATACTATCTATGTGAAGAGGGCCATGAGGGTTCAACTATGTTCTTAAATTTATATTAGAAGTCTTTGGAGAGGATATAATGATCTTTTATGAATTTTTTTGGGGGCGCCCTATCGTGTAGATTTTGTGATGGGAAATATGTATTTCCTTTTTCATGACTGTGTATTTTTTGTTCTTATGGAGCTTTTAGTCGGGGGTATTATTTCCCACAAATTGTTTTGGGTGATGTAATTTTCCAAGGTATCCAAAGGGTTATTTTTATGTAAAAGTCTGATGTGATCAGAGTTTGACTGAATAGAGCACCTTTCTAGGTAAAAAAAAAAAAAAAATGTCACTGTTGTCGTATAAGAAAATTATGGATTTTTATTGGAAGATAATTTCAACCTAAAAACTATCTAGGGAAGTGAATCCTAGCCTAGCAAACTCATTGGCACCTTGATCCCATCTTTTTAGTGACCAGAGCCTTCGGAAAGTGAAACCCTAGTTTTTGGCTGGTACCAGGAAACCAGAACCAGTACCAGAAGTACCAGTCCAGAATGGCACAAGTCAAGTTTTAAGGGGTAAAACTTGAAATTTTTGAAATCAAACTGCTTCATCCTACTCATCTCATCCCAACGCATCTAGTCCCTGGATCAGAATTCCAAAATTTGAAAGTTGAAAAATTAGGGTTTTCTCGTAAAAACCTAAGTTGATGTTGCAGTTGTAGTACCAGTTGTAGTTATAGTTGCAGTACTAGTTGCATTATCAGTTGCAGTTGCAATGCTAGTTTCTTCATGCTAGTTGTAGCACCAGTTGCAATGCCAGCACCAATTGCAGTGAAAGTTTTTGTGAAGTGTTGGGACTATTGTTTTATTGTCCTAGTACACCTTACCCTAGCAATATATTATCAGAGGTATGTACTTACATATGTTCAAACTGTATCATTATACTAAAGGGTATTTGCAGGAGAAAGGATATTTTGTCTAAACAACATTCATAGATCCAGAGGGATCTCAGATCCAACACCTTCAGAGGAATAATGCACCCCAGGTTTGAATATATTGATATGCATCTACTTGTTATAACATCATTATGAACATCTAGGTTGTATGCTGAAGTTATTACCATCCCCTTGGTCAAAATTAAAGTCAAAGGTATTAGAATGAGATTAGAGTTTATTCTCTAAGTTGAATTTCTATCAAGATAGCATATTTCGTTAGTACAAAGGACAGGTTGAAGAAATCACTTGTCATCTTGAGTGAAGAAAAGCAACAACACTCATTCTTGAGGACAAGACTCCAGGTTCCAGGTTTGATTGATTAAGTTGATAAAATTCAGGCTTGCACATGTCAAGGTAGCATGTAATCATTATTAATATGAATATGTATTGAAATCACTTACTAGATACAACTAACATCTCCTCTAGGAGAAACTTCTTGTGTTGGTTCCAGGTTAACATGGAGGAATGTTTGATAACAACACTAGAAGAGTGTTGCTCTCAATTTGTATTGTATTTCTTACTTTTGACCTTTGTTTCAGGCAGGTCACAAGTGATAGCTCTAAAGGAGCTACTGTGAGGATTGTTCTCTCTATTTCTTTATTATTATTATAAACAATATTATTCTTGTATGTTGTTGTTCTTGGCTTGGGAAGGTCACAGGTGCCTTGAGGAAGCTATAGTGACGGTTGTAGAAGGAAACATATTAGATGATACATGAAGCATATTATGTACATGATTGTATACATTCATGTACCAAAGAAGATGAAGAAGAAGCTATTTTTTAGATACAGAGTATCTCATATGGAGATTTATTGTAATGAGAAGAAGGCTCCAAAGATGATTGAACATTAAGTATACTTGATCAATGGATAATGAAGCCACCTTGACAGGAAGCAAGTCTGACTTAACTTTTCATGTTAAAACTTGGTATTCAACACCAAGTATATCTTGTAGAGACTATGAAGTCCTTGTAGACTCAGAATAAATAAAGAACAGAGTGAGCCTGATCTTAGATAGAATCAAATGGGAAAAGGAGACATCTTCCAGGACTGGGAGATATATGCCATGAGTTGGGAAGACTAGATTGTTGCTTCAGAAACCTCTAGGAGATGTGAAATCTCCTGGGAATATTATCTTATTTCAGTAACAGAGAAGGAAGCCAGTCAGAAGGACTGAGATGTGAATTTTTCCTTAAGATGAGAAAGGAAGTCAGTAGTGACTTCCAAGATTGATCTAACATATCAAGCATGTTGCAGAGAATAATATAAAGATGTAAAAATCATGATTTATGTCCAGAGGATTCTCCTAGCAAGAGGGAGAAGACTATGATGAGACACTTACTCTAGTAATCAAAGAAATAGTTCTAGTATTCATGAAGACAACCAGAACAACCATATACAAGTATGAGATTCAGGGGGAGAAATCCCTATATTTGAGATTGAGTTATCTCCAGTGCTAGTTGATGTAGTACATTAGTTGGGCCATGAAAACATGACTACAATAACATATAGAGTTACCTCCATGAAAGAAGAAGAGCTACCTTCAATATCATTTATTGAACCACTCTCATTTTTGATGAAGATGTTGTCATGATGGAGTAGAGGAATTACCCTTAGATTTTAGTAGTCACAGTGAGAATGGAGCAACCATTCTCAACTTCGGAGCAACTGCAGGTGCATAATCCCAAATCCATAGGAACAGTTGCAGAGAGAGTAGAGGACATACTGTCAGGTAGTGAGACAAATAGAGATTTGTAGAAAACACATAGAGATAGCACATGATTGTGCATATTAAGTTGGATTTGAAGCAAGTGTACTAGGATGGTACAATGTAATGTGAAAATTTGGTTTGAAGTTGAAGATAGAAAGACTTAGGTATGTAGGATGAACAAGGCTCTGCATAGGTTGAAGCAAGCTCCTAGAGCTTGATATGACAGAATTGACAGTTTCCTAACGAGCTTGGGCTTTACCAAGAGTAAAATTAATTATAACCTTTACCTCAAGGTTATGAATGGTGATCCAGTGATGTGGCTACTATATGTAGATGATGTATTCTTGACGGATGAAGAAAAGCTCATCATTGATTGTAAGAAGAAGCTCCCTGCAGAAGTTGAGATGAAATACCTAGGCCTAATGCATTATTTCTTAGGTCTTGAGGTTTGGCAGAGCCCAGAGAAGATCTTCCTTAACCAAGGGAAGTATGCAGTTGAAATACTGAAGAGGTTTGACATGTTGGAATGTAAAGCCATGAACACACCCATGGAAGCAAAGTTGAAACTCTTGGTTGATACTACATTGGAATTGGTTGATGTTACATTGTACAAAAAGATCATTGGATCATTGATGTATTTGACGAATACCATGCCATATATATGTTTTGTTGTGAACACCTTGAGTCAATATCTAGTATAGCCCAGACGTGTTCACCTTGTTGCTACAAAGCATGTGATGAGATACCTTAAGGGTACGTTGGACTTTGGTCTCAGTTATAATGGAGATCATGACTTCAGAGTGATTGGTTATACTGATTCATATTGGGAAGGAAGTGTTTTTGACAGAAAGAGCACTTCAGGATGTTTTTTCAGTCTGGGGTCAGCCATGACTTCATTTTAGAGTGGGAAGCAATCTAGTATTTCTCTCATCACGATAGAAGCAGAATACATTGATGCATGTTCTGCCAATTGTGAAGCCATATGGTTTCGAGAGTTTTTGATAGATCTATTTTATTTGGAGATGGAAGAAAATGTGATTCTATGTGATAACCAGATTTTCATAAAGATGACAAAGAGCCATGTGTTCCATGACAATTCGAAGAACATAGAAATATGGTATCACTACATTCATGATATGGTGCAGAGGGGAGTTGGTAAGCTCCAATATGGTGGTACAGGTGAGCAGGTTGCAAATGTATTTCCCAAACCTCTGTCTCATGTAATGTTTGAGCACTTTCAAGAAAAGCTTGGTATAGTCCAAAAGGACCTCCCTCAAAAGGGGGAGTGATGATGATGATACTATGGTATCCTGACTAACATCGGGTAGCTCAGTTAGGATTTTATATCCTAGGGGACTGATCATCCCTGGACAGATCCCGAAGGTCCGGTAAGGACAGTCTGTAAGAGTACCTGTGCATGTATATGCTAGTTGTGGTCAGTAGTGGTAGCTATGTTAGGATTTTTATAATCCTAGGGAATCTTATGATTCCTGGGCAGATCTTGAAGGTTTGGTAAGGACGGTCTGTCAGATTACCACATGGTATCTCCGTTAGGATTTTATATCCTAGGTAATCTTATGATTCTTGGGCAGATCCTTAGGGACTGTCAGAGTACCACAAAATGTTTTTGATACACCTGCCTCATTTTATTTCCCTATGATGATGATGATGATGTTGCTCTAGCCTTGTGCTTTGATGATGTTGTTGCTCCAGCTTCATGTTGTTTTTATCTCAACCTCGTGTTGATGATGTTGGTATCTTAGCCTCGTGTTGTTGATGTTCATGATGTTGTTGTCTCAGCCTCATGCTATTGATGTTGTTGTACCAACCTCGTTCTGTTGATGTTGGAGTATCAACCTTGTGTTGGTGATTTTGTCATTCTAGCTTTATGTTGAAGAAGAAGATGATGATGATAATTCAACTTCATGTTGAATATGGTGATGATGATACTACTTCAGCTTCATGTTGAAGATGATGATGATGATGATGATGATGATGATGATGCTATTTCAGCTTCATGCTGAAGATGATGATGATGATGTTACTTTATCTTCATGTGAAGATGATGATGATGATGTTACTTCAGTTTCATGTTGAAGATGATGATGATGTTGCTACTTCAACTTCATGTTGAAGATATTGACGAAGATGTATAGGTCTTTCACTAATATGTTGTATTAGAGTTATACTAATTGATGTTGATGCAGAGAATAATGATGATGATGGCATTCCAACTCCATGATGTGAATGATGATGATGATGATGATACTCCATCTCCATGCTATGAATGATGATTTTATTGATGATGAGAAAAAATTCCGATGATTTATAGATATGCCAGTCATTGTTCTAAATGTTTTTGATGTTGTTACCCTCTCTCTCTTGACAATGTTGTATTATAGAATACCCTTCTTATTAAGGGGAGTGTTGAAATATTGTAACTACGAAGTATATTCTAGTTATTATTGAGTTATTATTAAATAGATCGATCCCCTTTTGTGGATTGATCATGTCGGGATTTGTATATGACCAAATCCCTTTTTTTGGGTTGGTCAAACCCTAATTAAATTATGTTAATTGAGAAGTCGGACCCTAGGGCTAATTAAAGTGGTTTTAGCCACTAATTGAAGAAGCCAACCCAGCTTGGTGAAGAGACACAACCCTAGTGCCTAGAAGCTAGCATAAATAAGATAGGATGTCACTCATCTAGTGTGCAAGTTTGAAGGAAGTTGCAGTTTCCGGAAGAAAAAAAAGAGAGAGAGGTGCATTGCTCGGTGTTGTATATTCTCTAGTGTTTGGTTTATTATCTTGTCACTGTATTGCCAATCTATATTAAGGAAGTTTTTGTTTGGTTTTATCCCCCATGAGGGTTTCCTAGGATAAATGTTGTGTACCTTGTGATTGTTTTTCTTTCAGTGATCCTGCTTATGCTATTATTATCTAGTAAATTGAAAAGAACTTAATAGAAGCTCTAAATTTAACACAATTTTGATGATTTTCCACATTGCATGCATGCTATTCATCTCATACATTGTCTTAAGGTAACCCCCCATATTTGGATTTCTTTGGCATGCCATTTTTGTTGCATCATGGAGACATTTGCATTTACAACTTTCATAGTCTATCTATTTAAATGCTTCTACACACTTTGTTTTGATATTGGACCAAGCCTTTTAAAAAGGGCTCAATTCTCATTAATATAATAATTTTGTTTGTATTAAAGTTCTATCAAGTATAAGAATAGTAACACTTGAAGAAGTGACCATTGTTTCCGTCCTAACAATATTCACCAGCCACAAAGTATATTTCAATGCAATAAAGGTAGCTTGTAATGACTTTTTCAATGAATTTTTCTTTTGAAAATGATACATTTATCTAATAGGTGAAAATACCATCTCTAGATCAACATCATCTCATAAATACAAGGCAAAATTCATGGCCACTTTGTGATTATAATGTTAGGTCCCAACAAATTACACACCATATAACACTTGTCAATTATTTGCAATATCTAAATTTGTAGATTTCAATGGCTAAATTGAACCTTCAAACTCTAGCCCCATAGGAATAGAGAAATTGAAAAGGTAATGTAAAATAACTCAGCACAAACCTTTCCAATATAGAGACAAGAACATAGCAATTGAAAGGCATGCATTCTCACTATTGACAAAGACCATTAGACCAATACCAATGGACATAGTCATATTATCATCTAAAAAGGGATAAAAGTTGACCTGAAAGCTTTATTAACTAATTACTGAATAAATCTATTGAGAATACTAATGTCTCATTTGAAAAGGAGACTATTGAAAATGTAAAGGTAATGTAGAACAAATCACCACAAATATTTCCAATATAGAGACAAGAACATAGCAATTGAAAGGCATGCATTCTCACTATTGGAAAAAACCATTAGAACAATACCAATGGACATGGTCATATTCTCATCTAGAAAGGGATAAAATTTGACTTGAAAGCTCCATTAACTAATTACTGAATAAATCTATGGAGAAACTAATGTCTCCTTTAACAAGAACTATAAAGGGAAGCTCCATAAGCTTCCACTATCTTATAGTTTTCTTTCAGTTGATTTTGCATTATAGCAATTTCATCATTTGCATGTTAAATTCAACATTAAATCACAAAAAAATGTCAACATTTAATTCTTGATATTACTAGAAAAAAACTTAAAACATAGTAATACACAAATAACAATAATGAACTAAATAAACTTCTTTCCAAAAAAGCACTAACATATATAAGCCTAGTCCCATCTTTTCTCCATCTTAGAAAAACCACATCAATAGCTCTATACCAAGTCGAATGAGACTATATATCACACAAAAGACACCCTTCATACAAGTTTTAAGTGTCTTTACGTGAAAATGGGCTTTTGTTACATTTTTCTTGTCTTCTAAAAACCATTAGTTTTAGTTGATTTTGTGTGTTCGTATATAGTAAGAAAAACAAATAATACATCTAAGAGAATGATTGACCTAACATTCTTAAATGAAAAACTAATAAATACAATTTGAACACTTACACATTTATAGCGATAGAACTCCAAGACTTTTGACATTTGCTTCTATGTTGAACTTTGAGCTAGTTTATAAAGAGGCCATTGTTTCGAGCTCTGCTTCTTTGTTTTGAAGTATTTTGAAACCCAACCCCACTTTTTTCAATAATTTTTGAAATGTTTAGAAGAGATTTGTTGGTTTGGCAAAGTTTCAAAAATTCCCAAATCAATTGTGTAACTAATTTCTTTCTATTTGGAAGATCATAAATAAAGCGTCAAGAAAAAAAGTCAAGCATTTTTTGAATTCAACCATACGGCCATTTCACACTTCATAAGAAACCCAAACTAACTTATACAAAACAAACAAGAAGAAAAAAAGGAAAAATATTGTAGAGAAACCAAATGTAAACACAACTAGGTAATAAACCACTGCTTTCCAAACAAGAAATATTTTAAATATCCTTCATTCACCATATGAAACCTTATCATATTGTCCAAATGAGATGCATAAATTAGTCATATACCTCTGTATCCACCATCGCTATTCCTTGTACTACCTCACCAACACTTTTCCTAGTTAAAAATATAGAAGATATCAATACTTTTTTCCTTATGAAAAAATCTTCTAATTTACATACTTCATTCCCTTATTAATGAAAAGTTTATAAGCATCCTTCAAATGCAAGGTGTTGTATTAAAATTGCACTCATGCCATAATTGTACAACATCGCTAATTGAGCCATCATGCAAACATACGGATAGGTATTAAAAGGGATGCTCCAAGAAGAAATAAGCTATGAACAAATTGTTGAAAAAGGATCTAACCATAAGATAGTTATGGAAGCATTTTTAGAACAACAATTTCAAAAGGCAATGAGTAAAAAACATGTGGCATTTTTTTCTAGCTAGCAATGTTGGTGTTCTAAAGGGGTTTTCTTGTCTTCAATTTTGAACTCTGTTATTCCTTTATCATGTGGTGCACTAATCTTGTTCTTCAAAGTATGGTCTTTGGACCCTTGAATGTACCTATTTCCATATCATAAGCCTAAGAGAATAGTGTAATATATAGAATCCCATTGGAGAATATCTTATTGTCATAAGTTATTTTATTAATCCTTAATGTTTCTTTGGGCCTTGATTATTATCATTAGTTATGCAAAATTTTGATTTATGAAAAATAAATTAATTTTGTGTTACATAAAATTAAGCCAAAACATTTGACATTTAATGAAAGCCAAATTTTTCTCAAGCTGTGCACATTACATTTCCAACTTTAGATCATTTTCTAAGAGCTCTAGTGAATGAATTCATACATGGAGGCCATTCTCGGCTTGTAGGGGTTATTTTCTCATCCCAAATATAAATATCCATTTTCATATGATCAAAAAAAGGGTAAAGGTACACTAGAGGTGGTCACTCTAGACTGTTGGAAGGAAAGGATAGTTGATCTTATCAAGCTCTTCAGGAATATCTCTTTTTCTCATGTTTATAGAGAAGATAATCAAGAGGCGGACAGTTTATCCAAACAGGCTCTCCAAAAGCACCTGGGGATTATTGCATACTATCTATGTAAAGAGGGCCACGAGGATCCAACTATGTTCTTAAATTTATATTAGCAGTCTTTGGAGAGGATATAGTGATCTTTTATGAATTTTTTTGGGGGCGCCCTATTGTGTAGATTCTGTGACGGGAAATATGTATTTCCTTTTTCGTGACTGTTTATTTTTTGTTCTTATGGAGTTTTTAGTCAGGGAGATTATTTCCCACAAACTGTTTTGGGTGATGTAACTGTCCAAGGTATCCAAAGGTTTATTTTGATGTAAAAGTATGAAGTGATCAGTTTATATTTTCAATATAAATATAAAGCGGAATTTTATGTGGAAAAAAATGATCAAAAAATATTGAAACCCCATTTCACAAATTCAGTATTTTTTGATCATATGAATTCATACATAGGAAACTGGATCTAGTTATGTAATGTAAAACTTATACCATGCAAGAATTTATTGAACTTCTACATCCATATCATGGATACATTTTGAAAATATTAGTATGAATATATCATCTTTCAACATGTGTTGCTAGGATTTTTATAAAAATATATTAACAAAAATTCCAAAGAATGTCACATGTGGAGAATAATCCACCTATCGTATGTGCTAAATAGGCAGGTTACTCCAGGTGAATCAAAAGTTAGAAGTTGATATAAACAATTCAGTGAAATAAATAATTGTTTTCCAAGCATCTGCATTAACACAAAGGTTACTAAGAAGGATAACCAAGATTGAATTAAACTCTAATTAACTCTCACACCTTTCCCCAAAAGTCTTGCATTTATTCTGCATGTATTGGTTTAAGTAGGAAGTTTTGCAGAGTTTATTAGAAATGTTTAGCAAATATTTTCCTACCATCCAATATATGTCTAGGTGAAATTCAAAAATTGTTGAATAAATTTCTTAAACAATAAAATCCTTGCATCAAGAAAAGATAAGATAACCAATTTGTAAAATATGATTTTAGCGTGCTCGGAAGCAACTTAACATGACAGTAAGTTTGCCTAGTGTGTCAATAATTGATATATTCAACATTGAACATTGGACAATATCCACCCCATCCCATCTAATTAACATTTACTATTTGTGGGTTTTATGTGCATAGTGCTAAAAGAAAAAAACATTGGAAGTAAAACACTCCATACACAATTTATTTCCAAAGTTACAAACAACATGAGGAGCTGTGAAAATCTGCATACTTTAACATTTGGAATTAACCAATGAATTGTTATATTACAGTATCGAGAGTTACAAAAGACTTAACACTTGAACTTCATTGACACCAAACATTTTTAGTTGATGTGAAGCACAAGTTAGCATCAAAATTATACCTGAAGTGACAGTCAACAATTAAGAAGTATTGAAATCATCGTCAATGAAAATGTGACAATTGGAGAAATATTGAACAATTCTCAAATATTGAAATGAGGGACTCAATTTAGAACCATTGATGAAGATATTCCAAAAGAATTATATTGCTTTCATATTCATTAAGACTTCCTTGTACATTTTGATTTACTCAAAATGGGCTTAATTTGGCAACAAAAATTGATGAACTAATTTTGATATAATGTATATTACCCCCACCAGAATCCCAAGGAAGAATATTTCTTGGATAAGAAACCCATATTTTAACCAACAAATACTTTTAAGAAGATATGTCACAGTGATGTCCAACTACAAATTTCATAGTTGACACATGATTAAAGGAATAAGGAACTATCCTTGTTTGAGTTATAGTATCAAATGATTTCTACTACATTGGATTTCTATTTTCTATGTCCAAAAAGGATGATGATGGGTAACTTTGCTTAGTCAAATACGGTTTGAAGTGAAAATGAAATGGTAAACCTCGTAAATAAATCTACAATATTCAACCATACATGATAAAAGTTAAAACTAGAAAAATATCTTACGGAAAGCACCATATAATCACTATTTTGCAAAAAAAGCATAAAAATAATCTTACAATTAATTTGTAGCATATAGTTGAGTCTCATCATTAGGCAAAGATTGCAAAATATGATCAATAATCATTTTAAATGAAAAATTGAAATTGTTTCAAACTAGCTTTTGCATAAGTCTTTTAAACACTACATGACATTACATCTTAAACTATTCTCTTGTGAAGAGATATAATATATTATGAACAACAAATATTAGCTCGAGTACCTGTAAAATATATAAAAATGTGTCCCCTCTTGAAATTTTGAAAATAGCCTCGCTGCATTGATTCAATTGCACAGTATTTTGTTTGAAAATTCTCAAAAAGGAAAAGATAGCACAGGAGGTTGTATCTCTTTATGAAAAAAAAAAAAATAACATTGAAAATTAGAATCCCTACAGTACACACACACACACAGAATCTCAATCGATGAAAAGATCCAATGTTTGATTACTTAATTAGGTTATTCCTTTGTGGAGCTAATAAATAACATATTCAAACCATTCAAATGAATTAGACACACAGACAAAAGAAAATAAAAGGTATTGAGAAAATAATAATACCTGGAACAAAAAATCTGCAATCCAAAGAGGAGAGAGAGAGAGAGAGAGAGAGAGAACAGGAAATATGAGTTGCAGTGTCTTCCTTTCTTCACTTTTTCTTGGTCGGGATGATCTAGATATAGATTTAGTCCATTCCAATATATATCACATTCCCCCTCCTCGTGACTCTACACAACACAAGTTCACATACATACAAGCACATATACACAAACAGACCATGCATACGAACAAACATCAACACAAGAACAAACAACCACAGGACATGGGAAGTGCTTCCACATACACACAACATGACACGACACAAAAGCACTGAGCAGGGGGATGTGAATCAGCAAGAGATTTTGAAAATGCATTCCCTCTTTCTTTCTTGTGTTATGCTTTCTCCAACAACTATTTTTTCTCCTGCTCTCCATTGACCCCATTAAGAGATAAGCAAAACACATGAACATGGTATGTCAAAAAGGTTGAGATTCATACATATAAAATAAAATTGTATATGTGTGCACGTGTAAATCCAAATGAAATTTTCCCTTATCTCTTTCTTTGTTGCGTCATGCTTTCTCCAAAAAATAATTTTGCTCCTACTCTCAATTGTTCCTATCAAGAGATCAATGAAACACATGAACACGACATTTAAAAAAAGTTGCACTTCATCCATCTAAAATTGAACTATGTGTGTGTGTAACTCCAAATTAATTTTTCCATTACTCGTGTATTAACATAAGCATTAAACATGATATGATAAGACATAAGGGACTTTTAATGTTCTTTACCACTACCGAAGATTTCCACTTATCTTTTCATTCATTCCTTTCTTTTTTTATCTTGGAAGTCCTTCGTCTTGGGTTTGACTTCTTGCCTTATCGTAGGTAGGAATTAATTTGTCAACATTCTAAGCCCCTTTCTAGGATAGCTTGGAGTTGTACAATGCCCTGTAACAAAACACAAAAAATACAAAAGAAATTCATTAACCATGCATATTAAAATATATATACATCCTTGAAAATCTACTAATTACTCTGCTCTAATTCATTTTGTAACCAAAATCTTTTGCAAATGGACAAACAAAAAATTCAAAACCTACCACCGACCACAATAACCTTAAACCTAACGATTATTCAAGGGTGACACATTTTTACTCAAAATTCTTCTACACAATGAAAAGAAGGAGAAATCCCTATACAAATACTTACTACATTATGTGGATAAAGACACCAAAGATGGACTTTGCCACTTTAGAATTAATATAATAAAACTACAAAGCCATAAGAAGCAAGATAGCAGCCAAAAGGAGAGCCAAATAGACACACCCTCTACATATGCCATCACGCATCTTGTTTGTCATGGATAAGTAGCAACCAAGTATTGTGAGTATTATGGTCCTTCTCACCTGGATATACCGCTTCACTACACACTAACATGGACATTCCACTATCGTGTCCAAAAAAATTCCTAAATTTTTGCAAGCAAGAAAAATTGCATCTGAGAAATAAAACCGAAAAAAATGAAGTTAGTCTGAGCGAAAAATAAGTAGTGGACTAAGATTAAGATTAAAGATACGAGATCAAACAACACACTATTGAAGACAATTTGAGCATCGATATCTAAATAACAGTTGTTAATGACTCACCTCAATGTGGAAGTCCTAAGAGGAAAAAAATAAAAACATGTCTCACACCTTTGAAGCACATACAAATTGCCATTTTTGTATCATTATAGCCTAGGCCGAAATAAGTCAAACTGAGATAACATTGTTGGAGGAAGATTTATATTTTGCAAAAGATCTTTATAAATCGTACCAAACCCTACCATGATGAACACATACTATTAACAATACATTTCCATATTCAAGTTCGAACACTTGTGCAATAGTAGAATAATCCAAAAGACCAACAAGCAAGCACAAACCATACTCCCATTATTTTAAGTAATGAATTGCAAGAATCCTCATGGTTAGTTGAGTTGTGGAAATAAAAGCATTGAAAGAAAGATGTGAACCATATAAACATAGCTACAATTTGACGTAAATATATACATCCAAAATACATATATTGCAAAAAATAATAGCAAGCATAAGAAAACCATGACATCAGAGTAAGAAGACAAAATCATAGCAAGAGTTGAAACTTTCTAGTTACATGGAAGCTACATTCGACAAAAACATACATGCATATACAACATGAGATAACTATGTCCTACATGTTGTGTTTGTGTGCATATTGCAAGCCAATAGAAGTTAATATACCCATTGATTATAAATATGTATATATTAAAAACATAGTAGTCATAGGTAATTGAACAACTTACCTGGTAATCGAAGCCTTTAAATTAGCGATATTTGGTATCCTTTTATCTTAACTTTCTCAAGTGCTCTAAGAATCACCTCTTCCTTGGTTCGAATACACTACTTTGTACGAAGGAAACAACATGAATTTGTAAACCCCATTTTAACAAGTTTGGATGTTTCCCTTTTGGTCATCCATCTCTAAATAAGATGCCTTGCCACACAAGATAGAGTGAAGTCTTGAGCTGCGACAAGGAAAAAAAACTAACCCTCCCAAATGATGCAAAGTGATGAGATTTATTATAGCATAGTAAAAAGAATAGAAAAAAAGATAGAAGATATACGAGAATGCATAGATAAATGAGGATTTGTGACATTGCAACAAGCTAACCCTCGCAAATGATGCAAAGTGATGGGATTTATTATAGCATAGAAAAAAGAATATAAGTTATATGAGAATGCATAGATAAATGAGGATCTTATCTAGCAAGAAATGCATTTGCATTAAGGATTTCTGGCATCTATGATGTCGATCATTCTCAAGTGCAGTTTTTGGTGTCACTCATTTTCTCATTAACGAATGAGTAAGGTTCCCTGCAACATAATAGGACATGCACGAACAAAGCTTTGATCCTGGAGATGGAAACGGTGAGACCCTCACGAACATTGCACAATAACAGAATGGACACAAATTATTACTTGTCCAAAAGTAGAATATTGTAAAAGACCAACAAACAAGGGTAATTTTTTTCAAGTGAAGACTTGCAAGAATCCTCATGGCTAGTTAATGAGTTGTGGAAATAAAAGCACGCAAAGCAAAATCAGAACACTCTTAATACAATTTCAATTTAAATGTAAATATATTCATTGAAATAAATCATAACAAGTGTCAAAAAAGCATGATATAAGAGAAAAACTAAATCACAGCAAGAGTTAAAAATTTACTCCATGGCTGCAACTATACTAAAAGGCATCCAAGCATATACAAATCACAACATGAGATAACTGTGTTATGTGTGTTGTGTTTGGGTGCATATTGGAGGCTAATAGAAGGTAACATACACCTTGATTATAAATATGATATAAGTGGTATTTCAATCACATTGTCCTTGGGATTGGTATGCTAACCTTGTACCAGTTGCTTGGGTGTGGAACACTAGGACATTTGGATTAAGTGTATGAGCCCTAGGAGGGCTTGTTCTACTTCATTATTGTGAACTTATTTTTTGAGGTGGATTTAGATCTTGCACATATGTCTACCATTGGACTTGGAGAGTGTGCTAAGTTGAATGGAGCTTCCAAGTTCATCCCTGGGAAGCTTAGGCCATAGATGCCTATGGAAGAAGATGAGATTTATGAGCACGTTGAGAAAGATATTGCAGCACCTACCGATGTGAAGTTTCTAGTTGTTCATAACGAGGAGGCATCCAAGGAAAAGATAGCCATTATTTATTATGTGAAGGATCCCTTCATAGCTCACATGGAAAATAAGATGACCAAGTGATGTCAAACTGCAACTTTCATAGTTGACACTTGATTAAAGGAATCGAGAATTATCTTGATTTCAGTTATATTTTCAAATGATTTATGATACATTGGAATGATATTTTCTATGTCCAAAGAGGATGATAACATGTAACTCTGCTTAGTAAAATACTCTTTGAAGTTAAAATGAAATGGTAAACCTTGGAAATAGATCTATTGTGTTCAACCGTACATGATAAGAGTTAAAACTGCAGAAATATGTTCCAAAAAGCACCATATACTCACTATTTTGGAAATTGAAACCGATGCTAAATCTTATCAGCACCTAACATGAGAGATAAAAAAAGGCAGGGGAGGGAGGTGGGGGACCTTTCACTGAAAACTAGTTTAGGGTTTCTACATCAAGAAAATAAAGTTTTTATCTTTCTCCATTGTATAAAAAAAATGAATGAAAAACAAAATATTACTTTAGTAGGACATTGAACTATACAATGTAAAAGTTTGAGAATCTATAGTCCTGGACTATGCAACAAGTTTTTCTAATGTCGAGGCAAATGAGGCATGCTCTCCCACAAAGTTTTCTTGCAACATAATCAAATTTTTAAACAAGTTCAGAAACTTAGATTTTGAAATAAAACTTAAAATTAAAAAGTGTTATCGGCTTCAACTAATCAAAATAAGGCATTGTTGGTCACAAAAGCCTCACAATGGATATGTTTTAACAACCTTTCCACCAGTCCCCCACGTAACTAGATCAAAATAAATATAATAACCTCGCTCATATGTATTTTCATTGACAAGTGACTCTACATTCAGAACTCGTAGAAACCATAATCAAAGTTCTATATGATAAAACCAACATCTAGCAGCCTCTATGATACATGCATTTAAATAAGTACCTTTAATAAATACCAAACACTAGGATGCCTCAAGCTACATAGTATTTAACCTATGCACTTAAATGTAACATCCACACAAGTCCCAAAAAGAGCATAAAAATAATCTTACAATTAATTTCCAGCATATAGTTGAGTCTCGTCATTAGGAAAATATTGCAAAATATGATCAATAATCATTTTAAATGAGAAACTGGAATTGTTCCAAACTAGCTTCTACAAAAGTATTTTACACACTACATGAAATTACAGCTTAAACTATTCTCTCGTGAAGACATCTAATATATTATAAATATATATATATTAGCTCGAGTACCTGTAAACTATATAAAAGTGTGTCTCCTCTCGAAATTTTGAAAATAGCCTTGTTGCATTGATTCAAAAGAACAGTATTTAGTTCAAAAATTCTCAAAAAGGAAAAGATAGCATAGGAGGTTGTATATCTTTGTGAAAAACAAAATTAAACAGCTAAAATTAGAATCCCTATAGTACAGAGAGAGAGAAAGAGAGAGAGAGAGAGAAATCTAATCTCCATCGATTTAAAGATTCAAAGTTTGATTATTTAATTATGTTAGTCTTTTGTTGTTAATAAATAACATATTAAGACCATTCAAATGAATTAGACACACAGAAGAACGAGTAGAGAGAGAGAGACCGGACGAGAGAGATGAGTTGCAGTGTCTTCCTTCCTTCGCTTCTTCTTGGTTGAGATGATCCAGATCAAGATTTAGTCCATTCCAATAAATATCACATGTCCCCTCCTCGTGACTCGACACAACACAAGTTCACATACATACAAGCATAGATACACAAATACACAATGCATACGAACAAACAACCACGGGACATGGGAAGCGCTTCCACATACACACAACATGACACGACACAAAATTCATGGAGGGGGATGTGAATGAGAAATATCTTTCGAAAATGCATTCTCTTTCTTTCTTGTGTCGTGATTTCTCCAACAACTAATTTGTCTCCCGCTCTCCATTGACCTTGTTAAGAGATAAGTGAAACACATGAACATGGTATGTCAAAAAGGTTGAACTTCATATATCTAAGATCAAAGTGTATATGTGTGCGTGTGTAACTCCAAATGAAATTTCCCCTTATATATTTCTTTGTTGTGTCGTGTTTTCTCCAAAAAACAAATTTTCTCCTGCTCTCCATTGTTCCTATCAAAAGATCAGCGAAACATGTGAACACAACATTTCAGAAAAGTTGCACTTCACCCATCTAAAATAGAAGTGTGTGTGTGTGTGTGTGTGTGTGTGTGTGTGTGTGTGTAACTCCAAATCAAAATTTTCATTACTCATGTATCAACATTACCATTAATCCTGATATGATAAGAGATAAGGGACTTTTAATGCTCTTTTCTGTTATTGAAGCTATTTCCACTTATCCTTTCATTTATTCCTTTATTTTTTTATCTTGGAAGTCCTTCATCTTGGGTTTGACTTCTTGCTTCTCCGTATGTAGAAATAAATTTGTCTGGATTCTAAGCCACTTTCTAGGATAATTAGGAGTTGTACAATGCCCTGTAACAAAAAACAAAATTACAAAATAAAGTCATTATCCTTGCATATTAAAATATATATACATCCTCGTGAATCTACTAATTACTCTACTCTAATTCATGTTGTAGAAAAAAGATTTTGCAAATTGAAAAAAATAAAATTCAAAACCTACCACAAACCACAATGACCTTAAACCTAACGATTATTCAGGGGTGACAACATTTTTACTCAAAATCCTTCTCCACAATGAAAATAAGGGGAAATCCCTGTATAAGTTCTTACTACATTATGTGGGTAAGGACACAAAAGATAGACTTTGCCACTTCCCAATTAATATAATAAAACTACAAAGCCATAAGAAGCGAGATAAGAACCAAAAGGAGATCCAAATAGACACACCCTCTACCTATTCCATCACATGTCTTGTTTGGCATGGATAAGTATCAACCAGGTATTGTGAGTATTATGGTAGTCCTCACTATCCAATACTGCTTCCCTGCACACTAGCATGGAAATTCCACTGTAGTGTCTGAACAAATTCCTAAATTTTTGCAAGCAAGAAAAATCGCATCTGAGAGATAAAATTGAAAAAAATGAAGTTAGTATGAGCGAAAAATAAGTTATGGACTAAGATTAAGATCAAAGGATAGATTAATATTAATTATATGAGATCAGACAACACATTATTGAAGACAATTTGAGCATCGATTGTTGAAATATTGTAACTTCGAAGAATATTCTAATTATAATTAAGTTATTATCTTATAGATCAAATCCCCTTTTGTGGATTGATGATGTCGGGTTTTGTATAAGACCAAATCCCCTTCTGTGGATTGGTCAAACTATATTTATATGGTGCTATTTGTAAAGTCAACCCCTAGGGTTTATAAAGTGGTTTTAAACACTCTTGGAAGAAGTCGTCCCTACTAAGTGAAGTGACATAACCCTAGCACCTTATCAACAAGTATTTATAAGTGAGGATGGCACCTCATTTGTTCACACACTCACTCACACTTCTAGTGTGCATCTTTTGAAGGAAGTTGCAGTTGCAAGAAGAAGAAGGAGAAGAGAGGTGCATGCTTAGTCCTAGATTATTCTTAGTGGTCTGGTCTTAGTCTTGGCATTGTATTTCCAATCTATTATTGAGGAATTTTTTGTTGTGTTTTCTCCCCCATGAGGATTTCCCGGGATAAAATGTTGTGTACCTTGTGATTGTGTTTCTATCAGTGATCCTCCTTATGTTCTTATTTTGGAAATGCATTGAATGCTCTAGTAAATTGAAAATAACCTAATAACAACATTAAAACTTAAAATGGTATCAGAGCTTGACTGAATAGAGCACCTTTCACTGGGTATCTAAAAACTTCATTGTTGCCATACAAGGAAATTAGGGATTTTTACTAAAGAGGAATTTTTGACTAAAAACCATCTAGGAAAGTGCACCCTACCCTATCACATCCTTTGGAAGTTTGAGTGGGCCTTTTTAGTGGCCAAAATATCCAAAAATACAAACCCTAATTTTGACTGGTACCAAAAAACCAAAAAACCAGGAAACTAGAACCAGTACCAGAAGTACGAGTCCAGATATTATGTAGGTCAATTTTCAAGGGGTAAAACTTGGAATTTTATGAAACAACCAGCTCCAGAAAACTCGCCTCATCCCAATGCATCTAGTCCCTGGATCAGAATTTAAAATTTTGAAGTTTGAGAAATTAGGGTTTCCTCATAAAACCCTAAGTTGCAGTGGCAGTGCCAACACCAGTTGTAGTGAAAGTTTTTGTGAAGTGTTGGGACTAATTTTTATTGTCCTAGTGTACCTTACCCTAGAAAATATCCAACTACATTTAAATTACAAGTTGCAACACCTTTTAAGTTTTAAAGGTTTGGTATTTATTGCCACTACTGTCGGATGGTGCCACTACCTGTCGATACTATCAGAGGTATGTACTTACATATGTTTAAACTATACCATTATTTTTAAAGGGTATTTGCAAGAGAAATGATATTTTGTTTAAATAACAATCATAGATCTAGAAGGATCTCAGATCGAGCACATTCAGAGGAATGATGCACCCCAGGTTTGATTATTTTGATATGCATCTATTTGTTATGACATTATGAACATTTAGGTTGTATGTTGAAGTTATGACCATCATACTAACCATTGGTCAAAATTAAAGTCAAGGTATTAGATTGATTAAATATGAGATTATAGATTTTACTCTCTAAATTATATTTCTGTCAAGAAAGCATATTATCTCAGTACAGAGGACAGGTTGAAGAGAATACTTGTCATTTTGAGCAAAGGAGACTAGGAAGAAAAAGAACAACACTCATTCTTGAGGACAAGACTCCAGGTTCCAGGTTTGATTGATTAAGTTGATAAGATTCAAGTGTGCACATGTCAAGTTTGATAACTACCTCATTACAAGTAAACACTATAGTTGAGATAAGAAATATTTAAAAAGTTTTATACTTGGTAGCATGTGAGCATTATTGAGATAAATGCTGATTGTAATCACTTACCAGATACAACTAACATATCATCTAGGAGAAAATTCTTGTTTTGGTTCCAAGTTACAATGGAGGAATGATTGATCACAACACTAGAACAGTGTTGCTCTCGTTTCTTGTTATTGTATTTCTTACTTTTGACCCTTGTTTCAGGAAGGTTACAAGTTATATATCTAAAGGAGCTACTGTGACAATTTTTCTCGCTATTGTTTTATTATTATTATAAAGAGTATTATTCTTGTTTCTCCCTTGTTGATCTTGTTCCAAGCAGGTCACAGGTGATAACCCTAAGGAAGCTATAATGATGGTTGCAAGAGGAAACATACTATATGAGACATGGAGAATACTATCCAAGTTGTATACATGATCATATACATCCATGTACCAAAGAAGATGAAAAAGAAGCTACTTTTGAGATACAAAGTATCTCATATTGAGACTGATTGTAAGGAGCAGAAGGCTCCAAATATGACCAAACATTAGAATAGAACTCACAGTAGACTTGGTCAATGGATAATGAAGCCACATTGATGATGAAGATCAGAGGTTTGCACCTCTCAATTTTTCTATAGTTCCTAGTTTCCCACATCCAGTACCTCATTTGACAAAATGGGGATATTTTCTTCCTATATTCAGAGAGAGGAAAGACGAAAATCCTGCAAAACACCTCATCAAGTTCCATGAGTGCATGGATCTACTAGATCTACAACATGAGGATGTTCACATGAAGATGTTCATGCATTCATTGGATGGTGATGCACGTAAGTGGTATTTCTCATTACCTCCTTCTAGTATTTCATCTTTGAAAGAGTTTCACAGAATATTCAATGAGCATTGTGTTGGCATAGGGGCAGACCCAGGGTTCAAGGCTTCAACAATGCACCAACAAAACCCTAACTACCGGCCCTTTCGGCAACACCTGTGAAGCAGATGAAGTCTCACCCAAGGTAGAGGTAGGGGGGGTTGCAGGACTCAAGTGTCTACAACCTAGCTGGGATACAAATCTATGATTACAACACTTAACAGAGAACTTATCCAACAATATGCATTAAGTTACGATTCTTATTCGCATCGCATATTAACCCTTATTAGAACATTAGTAATCAAGATTAAGAACATCTAATCATTTAGCACATAACATCATAGCATGCAAGATACCAGATATATAAAATATGCAGAACAGAAACGAAATGCTAGAAATAACAGAATAACAGTGAAATATCCAGCATAATCTTCACAATACGCAGAAATGATATACGAAATAGCAATAGAAATAGCACTTGAACAGAAATAACACTTGATCTAGATAGCAATGTTCACATGCCTCTTCGAGGGGGAAACCTCCAATCGAGCAGCGCTCTGTTACAAAAATATCCAAGCTAGGGTTCTCATACCCTCGACTCCTATTTATACTAAAAAGAAGCATCTAGAGGAAGA
>JZKD02S1674974.1:425778-441512 GCA_000966675.3 Picea glauca
TAGGTCTTCTTACATCCGCCTAATTCTCTTTTATTGAAAGGTCTTATTAATATTGACCTTTATTACATCCGAATACATTAATCTACCCATGTGCGGGTTAGGACCTTAACATAGCAGATCTGGCATTTATTCAGATATCAAGCAATAAGCATCAATGGATCTACCTATCTAACATACATAAAGAACAATGCACTAAGAAAATAGATACATAAACATCATGAAAAACATTGCACAAATCACAAAAACATAGGATATACATGGTTCACCCCAGTGTGGGGCGACATCCACCAACTCTTGTTTTTCTTTATTAGCCTCCTTCAATCTTCTTACAGACATAGAGCCACAAAGACAACTCCACCAAGGGACAGGAGAGCTGCATGCACCTTGCTAGATCCTACTTCCCCGAATTAGATCATATCATAAAGCATTACACCATCTGTCTACACAAAGCACTTACAAAACGCTTGCACTTATATCTAGAAGCCTTAACACATTCGTGCACAAAGCCAACTAGCCATGCAATAAGTCGATCAATGACTAGTAACTACTTCTTACATCACTTAGCTACTTATTTATACATTACAAAAAGGCTTAAACATGGGTAAACACATGGGACGACATCCCATACCCATTACATAAACCCTAAAAGCCCAAAAAACCCACAAAATGGGTGAGATCCCGCGATCTCCGCTTCACCTGGGCGCTCCATCTTCGACCATCCTGTCGAAGTCCCCAAAATGGTCAAACATGACCAACGTTTTATCAAAACTTGGTCAAGGGCCAACAGGACCCTAACACTCACTTGTGACCCATCCCGAGTCACTCTGATATGGGTAATACCACTTCGAAGGCCTCAATCTTAGCTCGAGCTACCTCAATTTGTTGCTTCGGCAGAGCCTCCTTCTCGACGAACTCTTGAATTACTTGCTTAGTGACAGGCCCTTCCAGGTGATGTTCCACTGTTGTGACCATCTGTTCTAACTGTGAGCCTTGTCCCTCAATCTCTTCAAAAAGTGTGCAGGCTTCATCCTGCACCGACTGGAGTCTTTGTGTCACCTCCATAACTCTGCTTTGGATGGAAATGACCTACTATTGAACTGTGTGTTTCTCCTGCGATCTCTTCATCTTCTCCATTGCAGTAAGCAGCTTCAGTTGTTCTTTCACAATGGAGGCTTGTTGCTTCACCTTCTGGAGTTGTTCTTCTAATCTCCTTAGCTTCGGATCTTCTGCAAGGCACTCATAGGTCTGCGCACTTCGATCGCTTAATTTCTTACATTTTGAGGCCAATGTTCCGATTCTTTCTATTGTGCTCCTGGAAGTTTCTTCCCTCTGATATTGCACTTCTTTCAAAGTGCTCGACACTGCTTGAATTTCTAGCTCGGCTACTCTTGCGTGAAGCTATTGAATGGCCTCAGCAAGATTCCCCACTTGGCTCTTGGTTGTCTCTTCTTCCATCTGTGCCAAGCCCGACACAAAGAGAAGTGCTCTAGTCACTGCCTCTCTGACCACTGTCTGCTCTGCAAGCAGTTAGTATTTCTCTTTTTGGATTTTATCGTTTTCCTCTTCGAACTTCGCTCGAAGGTTATCTTTCTCTTTCCGTGCAACCCGAAGTTGCTCTAAGGCCTCCTCATTTTCTTAATTCAAGGCCTCTGTGGCCTACTCCTTTTCTTCTTGGACTCGACAAAGTCAAGTCTCTATTGCATATGCTAATCTGCATAATTGGGTGGGATCATCCCCCAATTCTACACTCTCTATTGAATATGGCACAGTAGACACTGTGTAGCTTGACTGGATAGCTTGTTGGATGTCTTTCAATTCTTTCTCAATTCTTTCATACAGTGTCTCTTGCTTCACTTCATGTCTCTATAGGATATCCTCTGAGGCATCTTCTACAGTTGTGATGATGAGCTGGATATCGTCCACTGTGAGCACATTCTGCAACTTAGGCTTATTGTCTCGGGTCTTCTTCCGCGTTGAGGGTTTCTGCGGGGAAACCTTCCTTTTCTTTGATGTCACAGCCACTGTAAGGGGATCCTCTGGCGGTGTCACTTTTCCCTTTTCTTGCTTGTATTCTTCCCTTTCCTCCTCTTGGTTTACTTCATCACCTCCTCCTTCTGCAGGTGATTCTGGCGGAGTTTCCTTCGATGCATTGTCCTTCTCTTCATTGTCTATGTCCTGCAATTCCTCCTTTTTCTTCTTTTTCTTTGTGCTGCTTGGTCTGTCATACTCAGTCTGGGTGACCAAAGGGCTTCCAATGATGTTGGGGTCGAAGAGTTTTGTATCCTCAACTGGTACAAGGAATTCGGTTGGCCATTCCTTGGTTATCTCCTCCATGTCTTCATCAGTCAATTTATAGTAAGACTACAACTCCTCCTTACTTTTGTCCCTGCGTGCAGTGATGTAGATGAAGTGTTGGTCTATGCAAAACTTCGCTAGCGGCCTGTATTCCTACGGACATGACTTTCTCAGCCATAAGGTATATCAAAATCTCTTCCACAGATTTATCTAGCGCGCTATGCTCGCCCGACATTCACACTTGTAATAAAATAACTCAGGTAGGAAAATGGATACTCAAGGTAATCGAATCAATGGTGAGGTCTAGGCAGTACAACATGGTATGCAATCACTTCTATGTTATCTCAGCTATCTCGGTTTGCAAAAAGTGGTCCTGGAGAAACATCTGATGGATTAAATAAGAAACGTCATAACATATTCCTCCAACAGGAAGGAATGCCTCAATCAATACGATTCCATCCGTTATGGCACGGTCTCAATGGACCAATGGTGGTATTTCCAACAATAAATGTGTTTCTAGCCTTTCTGGAGTGTCATTCTAACGGTTGGGACGCCTCCAACAGTCATATAGCTTGGTCATGGCGAAGTGCCATTCTGCGTTGTTCTGTTATTTTGGCGAGGTTCAAGTTCTGCAAGCCTTCCTTCTGCGAAGTCCTCTCTGGAACTTTCTATAGTTTTTATAGCTTTGCTTTCTTCTTACTGAGCTTTCTTGCCTTCTTTCCTATGATCTGAGTCTCTAGATTCATCTTTTCATTCTCATTCTTATTTTCTCTTAGCGTAGTAACTTTGCACTACTGAGGGTCTTTCAAAGGGTTCAAATGTAATACCTCTTCTCTTACTATTTCCAGGGTAGATGCTCTTTTCTCCTGTATGGATAGGTTCTTTAAGCCTTCTTGTGTTCTTTCGACTTTGACAACTATCTCTCTTTCCTTCTGTTGCTTCGACTTATTCTCTTGTTCTTCTATTAATTGCATTATTTTCCTAGCCATGAAGTCCCTTAATTATTGCTTTTTCAGTTCTGTGGCTTCGTCCTCTACTTTCCTTCTGATCTGATCTTTCTCAATCCAGGTCTTTCCTAACAAAAGTGAAAAAGGGGTGTTGTTCTCAACAAACTTAATGACTTCAAATTATTCTTCGGTCAATGTTCCATGGGAAATCATAGGTATATTAGTAACTCTTCCACATAGGGTTATCATCTTTCCTTTAAACAATCATATCCTTCCCAATGAAGGAATCATAGCAGGCCTTCCCAAAATTTCCCAGGTGCTTTCTGGCATAACATTCACGTGTGTTTCCTCATCTAATACACAGTCTATGTCGAAGTCTCCTATTATTGTTTCTATACATTGCTTCTCTTTTAATATCTCTAGTAAATTGATGTCTTTGTGATCGTTCAGTGTTTCTTTCAGCTATAATAACATAGATTCTGATTCTTTTTGGTTCTCTAACATATCCTTAGTTTCTTGACCTTCTTCATAGTGTTCCTGTCTCATGTTCATCTTTTCAACTTTAGCAATCATTCTAGGGAAATATTCAACCTCATGACCAATAGTTTTACAACAAAGACAAGTAGGACCTACACCAGGGAATTCCTTAGCAAGATGTCCCAGTCTTCTGCAGATATAACATAGTGTCAATCCTCTGTTTCTTTTAAATGATCCCCAACCTTTTATGTACTACGCACTAGGATCACAGTGATGGACTTGCAATCTGCAAAGATTCTTTCTAGGTTCTTGCATCTATTTGTTAGTCCAAAAATTCTTTCTATGCATAGAAATAACACATCTTTCACTATCTCTATCAAATTTACTCATATCAACTCTTTCTTCTAGCCATGCCCTAGTTTTCATATTAGGACAAAATCTATCAAACATACCTAGATTCATACTTTCGAAGAAAAAATTTCCACTTATCTTACCTTTATCAAAACACAAAGCTTTAAGATCTTACTTCTTTTCTTCAGATCAGACTTCTTTTCTTAGCACAAAGATTCGCAAGTCAAGTAGAATACTGTGCACTACAACAATAGATTTGCGCACAGAGCTTTCTATTTTCTTTAGTTCCCAACTATCACAATTTTAGGTCACGGAAACAGAACCATTTGTTGGCACAGGGGCAAACCCAGGGTTCAACACTTCAACAACGCACCAACAAAACCCTAACTACCGGCCCTTTCAGCAACACCTGTGAAGCAAATCAAGTCTCACCCAAGGTAGAGGCAGGGGGGTTGCAGAACGCAAGTGTCTACAACCTAGCTGGGACACATATATGTGATTACAACACTTAATAGAGCACTTAGACAACAATATGCATTAAGTTATGATTCTTATTTGCATCGCAGATTAACCCTTATTATAGATCAATGCAGTAGTAATAAAGATTAAGCACATCTAATCATTTAGCACATAGCATCATAGAAGATCTATCATTTATTCATATATCAAGCACTAAGCATCAATGGATCTACCTATCTAACATACATAAAGAACAATGCACTAAGCAAATAGATACATAAACATCATGAACAACATTGCACAAAGCACAACAACACAGGATATACGTGGTTCAACCCAATGTGGGGCTATGTCCACCAACTCTTCTTCTTCTTTATTATCCTCTTTCAATCCTCTTACAGACACAGAGCTACAAAGCCAACTCCACCAAGGGACAGGAGATATGTGCGCACCTCGCTAGATCCTCCTTCCCCAAATTAGATCAAATAAAAAATTCTTACACCATCTGTCTGCACAAAGCACTTACAAAACACTTACACTTACCTCTGCAAGCCTTAACACATTCGTGCACAAAGCCAACTAGCCATGCACTAAGCTGATCAATGACTAGTAACTACTTCTTACATCACTTAGCTACTTATTTATACATTACAAAAAGGCCTAAGCATGGGTAAACCCATGGGTCGACATCCCATACTCATTACATAAACCCTAAAAGCCCACAAAATGGGCGAGATCCCACGATCTTCGCTTCGCTTGGGCGCTCCGTCTTCGAACAACCTGTCAAAGTCCCCAAAATGGTCAAACAGGACCAACGTTTCCTCAAAACTTGGCCAAGGACCAACACATTACAAAAGGTTATTTTTCAGATGAGTTTTTATTTGAAAATTGTTGTGAGGAATATGAATTGAATAATGAGATTTAAGTTATAGATAGAGAATAATTTCTCCCTCACAATCTGAAACATCTCTCTAATGATCTTCAAGATGATATGCTTTCACATGGCCATGAACTAGAAATGAATAGTGAAGAAGTTGAAGGTTCTCTTACTATAATTAAGTATGATTGTTATGAATCTGAAGAGTTGGTTTCTTAGGGATGATCAACAATGTATGCATGCTATGGTTGATGATAGTTATGAGTCTGTTGTTCAAAATTCCAATAAAGACCCTCTTATTTTTTACTCATCTTTCAAATATATCATTGTTGGAGAGAGTAATCTACAGTTCTCTCATGATATATTTTTAAAGACTCATCCTTCATTCGATCATTATGGAGATAGTGATGTAGAAGATCAAGAACATATCTCTTATATTCTCTCAGAAATTGTCAACTATGATGGGCAAGCACATCATAGTAATGGATTTGAGTCACAGGGATATAGAAAAGAGGAAGACATACATGAGAAGTCAATGATTTTGAACCTGTATGATGGTGATCACGGTTTTGAAGATCCCATGGTAGCCTTACTTGAGTCTTATCTCTCAGACTCTCTTAAGTTTTCAAATTGTATCATATCACTTACATTTGTTAGTGAGTATGATCTCTTGAAAGAGTTTTTATGGTCACTATTATGCTTTTATTATTATCTTCTAATCAGTGGCATAAAAATAAGTCTTTCAGTCATGAGTTTACTTGTATGGCTTCATTGGAAGCATGATTTCACTTTATCAACAAGCAGTACAGTTGATTAGAATAGAAATGTGCATGAATAAGCTCAGTAGTTGAGCATTGGTTTTCAGTTTCAATGAATAAGCATAGTTTCTCTCAGTACATCAAGAACAAAATGTAAGTGACAGATCTCAAAGGTTTACAAAGGAATGCTTGTACATGTTTAATACTAGATGACTCTATAACCCAATGGACTAGGCACTACAGAATCCAAGATATATTTGTTTTGAAGAGTAGTTCGATCTCATAATCAGAGAAGGTTGCAGGGTTTTTAGATTGATCGGAAAGGCACAAGGTCTGCTATGTTCTTAGAACCTCACAGGGAGGCTTCCATCCCCAATTAAAGCCTGATGTTATCTCCCAAATAAAATTTTATTTTATTTAAATTATTAGGTGGTTAATTGAGTTTTTAATCTCTTGAGTCATTAAATAAATGTGTTCTTCATTGAGTCCAGTCATCAAGTCTTGGTCATGTCAAATGATTTTGGTAAATGACTAAGTGGTCATTAAGGTCATTATATTAAGTTTTATTGCTAAAGTCAAGCCATTTTTTTCTTAAGAGTGAGTCACATATTGTAAGAGCCATAAATGGTCCACAATGACCCATCATTACACATCAGATCACTACTTGACCTTTTATTTGTCATTATTCTCCATCATGACAAGTTGGTAGCGCAAACAACTAGTTTGCCATCATGTGCGCTACCAACTCGCAAGAAAGATCTGTTTTTGCATTTGAAGACTTTTGAAGTGAAAAAGGTATATCAAGAAATTTTTTCAAGGTTCTTAAATCATCATCAAGTCTTGAGATCCTCTTCTAAATTTGCAACTTGCCATCAAAGGAAAACTACTAAGGTTTGCAAAGAAACAAAGAAATCTTTTGTCCTTAGGGTTTTGGTATGCAACAACCTACCATGAAGATATACTTTGTTTTAATGATGTATGCTTTGATTCCAGAGGAAGATGCATATGCTAGCAGCATAGAGGAATCTTTTTATCAGTTTGTGTTGAAGATCAAAAACCCTAGCAAGTGCTAAATACATAAGAAATGCATATCACAAGCACACTCTGTTTTAGAGTTTATTGATGGAATTTTCCAAAGAGGGATATGTTTACAATGATAGTATGGAAAATGGTTCTCTTTAGGGTGTAGGATATTCATCTTCCAAGAAACAATTCCAGAGGCATTGAGTGTTTGTCTAAAGCACTTGGAGTATTACATTTTGACATAAACCTTTTTTGTAAAATGAAGTATGGGGAAGTTTTAATGATTAAGTATGATATATTGCAACATTTAATATGTTATGAAGTCAAATTTAAGGTCTTAAAGAATCTTTTTCTAGCATTCATTTTAGGTTTTAAAATAATTTTGGACAAAATTGTTGAAAACAATCACCTGCAGGAGTTTGTAGTGCACACTATGTTTTTCTTGTGTACTGCACTACCAACTCTTCAAACTTTCAACATGGATGAACTTTGGTCAAAATTCAACTTGCCAAGAGGATTTTTGGGTCAAGGTGGCCACATATATTTGAATATAAGATCATACCCCATAAAATCATGCAGGTGGCACTTCGTTCCCTCAATGGAAACATTCTAGGGATCAAATCCTAGATTGTAGGAATATGACTAGATTTTGGAAATCTGTGTTTTCTTGTTTTAGTCATATTTTTTGGAGATAGATTATGATGAGCTGGAAATGTATTTTTCGAAAGTGATAGAGTTTTTTCACAATAACGAGTTCCTCTTCAAAAAACTCGCTCAGTTTTCCAACAACTATTTGGATTCGGGATATATAGGTGAATCTTTGAGCATCATTTTTCAGAAATTTGACAGTTTGTATTTTCCATCCACTTCACAAATTCGGATTTGAGTTGGATATCTTCAATAAAATAAATATAGGTGAAGAGGTTATGAGATCCATTTATTTTGAATCTATATGAGCATGTAATCTCTATATAAAGAGGACCAAAGGGAGGAGATGAGGGGGGTTGGAATTTGGAGAGATTTTGAGACACTCTTTTCTTATAAAGACTTTGATATATACATTGGAATGATAAGCTTCTCTCACTGATATTGTTCAGACCTATGTTCATTTCCTTTATTCTATACTTGTGAGTTGAATATCATATTCACTTCTCTTGTTTACTTAATGATTGATGACTGTCATATTATCTTTGCATTAGTAAACTAGAATCATTAGTATTCTTTACCGGTTATACTCGACCTTTCATATATATTTTTAATGTATGTGATGTTGTTGATATAATTAGTATTCTTCACCCATCTGAGTTTAAAAACCACATGATCAATACCTTTTGAGAGCCTTGTTTTGTCTGAGTATGTTCAAATTTCCTTGAGTGAAGGAGTGAGTGTGTGAGTGATTCATTTTTTATCCAATTGCCCATATATTATTGAGCATTTGATTAAGTTATGAGGCTCTCTCGATCTACAAACTAGAAAGACTCCTGGAGTGATAAAAAATTAGCGTAGTTGTCGGGGAGAGGAGTGTGAAGCAAGCTTCCCTAGGAGACGACATAGTCCCAACTTTTGATGATAGACAAAGGCTAGGCATCATATTGGTTGTAATATTCTATCTGGCGAATCCATGAAGGACAAATTTAGTGGCAACTCCACAATATTCAAATGTCAAAGGCGTTTGTTTCTCTTTTGGCTCAGAGGTTTGCACCTCTCAATTTTTCTACAGTTCCTAGTTTCCCACATCTAGTACCTCATTTGAAAGAATGGGGAGATTTTTTGCTTATCTTCAGAGAGAGGAAAGACGACAATCCTGCAGAACACCTCATCAAGTTCCATGAGTGCATGGATCTACTAGATCTACAGCATGAGGATGTTCGCATGAAGATGTCCATGCATTCATTGGATGGTGATGCACATAAGTGGTATTTCTCATTACCTCCTTCTAATATTTCATCTTTGAAATAGTTTCACAGAGTATTCAATGAGCATTGAAAAAGGTACTTTTCAGATGAGTTTTTATTTGAAAATTGTTGTGAGGAATATGAATTGCATAATGAGATTGAATTTATAGATAGAGAAGAATTTCTCCCTCACAATCTGCAACATCTCTCTAATGATCTTCAAGATGATATGCTTTCACATGACCATGAACTAGAAATGAATAGTGAAGAAGTTGAAGGTTCTCTTACTATMATTAAGTCTGATTGTTWTGAATCTRAAGAGTTGGTTTCTTTAGCTACAAATAGGGATGATCAACAATGTATGCATGCTATGGTTGATGATAGTTATGAGTCTGTTGTTCAAAATTCCAATAAAGACCCTCTTATTTTTTACTCATCTTTCAAAGATATCATTGTTGGAGAGAGTAATCTACAATTCTCTCATGATATATTTTTAAAGACTCATCCTTCATTCGATCATTATGGAGATAGTGATGTAGAAGATTAAGAACATATCTCTTATATTCTCTCAGAAATTGTCAACTATGATGGGCAAGCACATCATAGTAATGGATCTGAGTCACAGGGATATAGAAAAGAGGAAGACATACATGAGAAGTCAATGATTTTGAACATGTATGATGGTGATCACGGTTTTGAAGATCCCATGGTAGCCTTACTTGAGTCTTATCTCTCAGACTCTCTTAAGTTTTCAAATTTTATCATATCACTTACATTTGTTAGTGAGTATGATCTCCTGAAAGAGTTTTTATGGTCACTATTATGATTTTATTATCATCTTCTAATCAGTGGCATAAAAAGAAGTCTTTCAGTCATGAGTTTACTTGTATGGCTTCATTGGAAGCATGATTTCACTTGATCAACAAGAAATACAATTGATTAGAGTAGGAGTGTTCATGAATAAGCTCAGTAGTTGAGAATTGGTTTTCAGTTTCAATGAATAGGCAGAGTTTCTCTCAGTATAGAAAGAACAAAATGTAAGTGACAGATCTCAAGGGTTTACAAAGGAATGATTGTACATGTTTAATACTATAGGACTCCATAACCCAATGGACTAGGCACTACAAAATCCAAGATGTATTTTTTTTAAGAGTAGTTTGATCTCATAATCAGAGAAGGTTGCAGGGTTTCCAGATTGATCAGAAAGGCACAAGGTCCACTATGTTCTTGGAACCTCACAGGGAGGCTTCCATCCCTAATTAGAGCCTGATGTTATCTCCCAAATAAAATTTCATTTTATTTAAAGTCTTAGGTGGTTAATTGAGTTTTTAGTCTCTTGATTCATTCAATAAATGTGTCCTTCATTGAATCCAGTCATCAAGTCTTGGTCATGTCAAATGATTTTGGTAAATGACTAAGTGGTCATTAAGGTCATTATTTAAAGTTTTATTGCTAAAGTCAAGTCATATTTTTCTTAAGAGTGAGTCACATATTGTAAGAGCCATTCATGGTCCATAATGACCCATCATTACACATCAGATCATTACTTGACCTTTTATTTGTCATTATTCTCCATGATGACAAGTTGGTAGCGCAAACAACTAGTTTTCCATCATGTGTGCTACCAACTCGCAAGAAAGATCTGTTTTTGCATTTGAAGACTTTTGAAGTGAAAAAGGTATATCAATAAAAAATTTCAAGGTTCTTAAATCATCATCAAGTCTTAAGATCCTCTTCTAAAGCTGCAGCTCGCCATCAAAGGAAAACTACTAAGGTTTGCAAAGAAACAAAGAAATATTTTGTCCTTAGGGTTTTGGTATGCAACAACCTACCATGAAGATATACTTTGTTGTAATGGTGTATGATTTGATTCCAGAGGAAGATGCATATGCTAGCAACATAGAGGAACCTTTTTATCAGTTTGTGTTGAAGATCAAAAACCCTAGCAAGTGCTAAATACATAAGAAATGCATATCACAAGCATACCCTGTTTTAGAGTTTATTGATGGAATTTGTCAAAGAGGGATATGTTTACAGTGACAGTATGGAAAATGGTTCTCTTTAGGGTGCAGGGTATTCATCTTCCAAGCAACAATTCCAGAGGCATTGAGTGTTTGTCTAAAGCACTTGGAGTATTACATTTTGGCATAAACCTTTTTTATAAAATGAAGTATGGGGAAGTTTAAATGATTAAGTCTGATATATTGCAACATTTAATATGTTATGAAGTCAAATTTCAAGTCTTAAAGCATCATTTTCCAACATTCATTTCAGGTTTTAAAATAATTTTGGACAAAATTGTTGAAAACAGACACCTACAGGAGTTTGTAGCGCAAACTGTGTTTTTCTTGTGTATTGCACTACCAACTCTTCAAACTTTCAACATGGATGAACTTTGGTCAAAATTAGACTTGCCAAGAGGATGTTTGGGTCAAGGTGGACAAATATATTAGAATATAATATCATCCCCCATAAAACCATGTAGGTGGCACTTCGTTCACTCAATGGAAACATTCTAGGGATCAAATCCTAGATTGTAGGAATATGACTAGATTTTGGAAATCTGCGTTTTCCTGTTTTAGTCATATTTTTTGGAGATATATTCTGATGATATGGAAAGGTATTTTTGGAAAGTGAAAGAGGTTTTTCACAATCACAATCTCCTCTTCAAAAACCTCGCTCAGTTTTCCAACAACTATTTAGATTCAGGAGATATAGGTGAATCTTTGAGCATCATTTTTCATAAATTTGACAGTTTGTATTTTCCAGCCACCTCACAAATTCAGATTTGAGTTGGATATCTTCAACAAACTAAAGATAGTTGAAGAGGTTATGAGATCCATTTATTTTGGATCTATATGAGAATGTAATCTCTATATAAAGAGGAACAAAGGGAGGAGCTGAGGGGGGCTGGAATTTGGAGAGCTTTTGAGACACTCTTTTCTTGTAAAGACTTTGATATGTACATTGGAATGATAAGCTTCTCTCAGTGATATTGTTCAGACCTCTGTTCATTTCCTTTATTATGTACTTGAATTGAATATCATATTCATTTCTCTTGTTTACTTAATGATTGATGACTGTCATCTTATCTTTGCATTAGTAAACTAGAATCATAAGTATTCTTTATTGGTTATACTCGACCTTTCATATATATTTTTAATGTATGTGATGTTGTTGATATAATTAGTATTCTTCACCCATCTGAGTTTAAAAACCATCTGATCAATACCTTTTGAGAGCCTTGTTTTGTCTGAGTATGTTCAAATTGCCTTGAGTGAAGGAGTGAGTGTGTGAGTGATTCATTTTTTATCCAATTTTCCATATATTATTGATCATTTGATTAAGTTACCATTCTCTCTCGATCTACAACCTAGAGAGACTCCTCGAGTGATAACAATAGGGAATGAGTCCGGTTTCCATTTTTTGGCAGACACCCCCCCCCCCTCCCCATACCCATGATTGTTTTTTTATGAATACTCTGAATAGAAAACTATAGACTTTTTTTGCTTAAAAAAATTATAAGTGCATTGATGCTTTTGTCTTATACGTACACATCGAGAAGGTTGATTAAGATCACATTGATGCATTTTGATAATAAAAGCACTGAAAAAGGACCTTCGCTACAACCTCCACCAGCCCAATTTTTTTTAGTTATATGGAACATCCGTTAAAACCTCCACTAAAACTTCTGCTTCAAATAGCAAAGGTTGTAGTCAAGGTCTTTTTGAAAACTTTGCTAAATCTTATAAAATAAAAACCTCCACAAAAACCTATGTTTTCCTTGTAGTGAAAACAAGCATGCCATGTCATATGGGTTGTCTTTGGCTCATCTCCTACCACAATCCTTACTTGGTATAATCCCTACCTCAAGTCCAACTTTGAGAAAACCTTGGGCTTAGCCAACTTGTCAAAGAAATCTCCTACCAAAGGACCTAAGGGGTATCTACTTTTTATGGTCCACTTTTTCAATACATTATAGTCCAAGCACATCCTCAATTTTGGTGTGTCCTTGTTCTTTTTGAAGAGGATCAGTGCACCATATGAGGACCTAGATGGATTTATGAAACTAACATCAATGATCTTAGTTAATTGTCGCCTCAACTCTTCCAACTTGTGTCTAAAAACTTAGTAAGGTGCTCTAAAGTCTAGCTAGAGGTTGCAATCTCAATTGGATCTCAATATGATGGCCAACAATGTGCCTAGGAGAGATAACTTTAGGCAAAGAATTAGGCATTTGATCTATATACTTGTCCAACACATTGGTAAGTGTTGGTGGAATGGGTGTCCCCACTCCATTGTCATTCACTTCTTCATAACTACTGCATAAATTTGAGACTTTGACTACATGGCTTCCATCTTCATCAGAAATGAAGATATAGTCCACACCTTTTCGTCTGCATTCCTTGTTGTTGTGTGCACAACACAAGTCTTTCATCAATGAAGTATCACCAACTTGTCTACAAATGGCATGAGAACTAACTACATTCTCCTTAGGAATTATTGTCCAAGAATGACTTCAAAGTTATTCGCTTGTGATACTATAAAGTTTGCATGGCCCAACCATTTGTCCAATGCAAATGTAACCATAGATACTACCTCAGCCTCAAAATTTTCCCCTTAACTAAAGCATTGCATGATCCAATTCTATGTTTAAGTTCACTTGCCAATTATTTTTTCAAGAAGTTGTGTGAGGAACCAAAATCAACCATTACTTGTACTCTCCCTCCATTGATGATTAGATCCACAAAAAAAAATTGATTGAGATTTTTCCCTTGGTTGCAAGCCAAAGCATCTATCCACTACAAAGATGCCCCCAAAAAGATATTCTCCCTTCCATATACCATAGAATCTTACTATGCATGACCTCTTAAAGAAAATGAACTGCAACAAAAAGACACAAGAGTTTTACCTATACTTGAAGTGGCATGCCAATGGGTACCATGCAATGCCATCTTCAAAAGGTTTGTCAAGGAACTCCTAGGCCAAACTACACTTGAACCCGAGACACTCTAAGGTGTTTCCTCTATGAATTCTCTATGTATATTGAGTTGTTTGAAATGCATTATAAGGCCTGGTTGGATGATCGAAAAATCTACTCTCAGACAGTCAATAGCCTACACCAACAACTTAGTTTCATCCTCTACATTCATCTTGTCTCCAATGACTACTAGCACTCTTCTCGAAATCTCTTGAGGGCCCAAACCTCCCAAGAAACCTCCTTGTTGAAACATGAACTCGAAGTTTTCTCGAACTGGTCAAACCATCCTCCAAACCTATTGATTCCTTATGGAACATGGTGGAGATCATCCAACAAGGTTATGAAACCAACTTCTTAGAGAATTTGAGTTTTAATACCAACTATCATGGACCTAAGAGTCTTGACCAAATTTTTACATTTTGTCATCTCTGATGTGTGGCATTGACTAACTTGTGCTTACTACAAACAAACTATACATATTTACTTAAGGTATATCCATGACTTCTCCTTAAGATACACTAAGTTAGATTCACATCTATGTCCAACACAAGAGAGTTCACCCAACAATAAAAATTTAATCCAATCGTTGAAGCAACCATAGGCCTACCTCTTGCAAATCCTATCTTATTCTTCTTCTCACCCAACTAATGCAATTCGTCCTACTCTACCTAACCCTGGACTCAACACAAACTGTAGATTTCCTTTACACTAAAACGAATGACCAATGCTTACTCTTCTAGATCCTATCACCATTGAGGTGTCCTCCTTTTATATGAGACTTTCCTTACAATTGCAAGCCCCTTCACTCTAAGGTGGACCCTTGCTTCCCCTTGGTGACTTATCCATTGAATTTCCATGTCCAACATTAGTGCCCATCTATGCCCATTGCACTAAAGTGCATCCAAGTGCACATGAAGGTAATTCCAATGGCTAAGGAATGTTTGGTGCAATGTATGACATCACAACCTTCTATGAAAACCCTTCATGACCACTTGGGCAATGTACCTACTACCATTTGCAGGAAGAGGCCTTAAATTATGCCTCTCTCAAGTTGACCTATGTTGTGGACCACAATGGAACCAAGTGGATGCCACCTCCATTGCATTACTCACACATGTGGACTGTCAAAAATATTTCAGGGATCCAAAATCCTAACCCTAATAAAGAGTGGAGGCATGGAAGAACCCTAACCCTAACCCTAACCTCACATAGCTATTTAAAGATCATTATACACTAAACGAAGGTGTTGCATTCTTATTGTATTGATTTATTATTCCATAGTTGAACAAAGCAAAGGAGTGAAATATTGAAGCAAAATAAAGGAAGTAGAAAACCTTGTAGCATCCATAGAAACTATAATGTCAATGGCTATTACAAATAGAGTTCACATTTCTTTATATTTGTGTTTGAAGAAAAAAGAGCAAGGCATAGTCCTTCCCTTCTTCATGGATTTTCCCAAATTAAACTTCCTAAAATCAATCTATAATATAGATAGTATGGTAATTTGTTTTAACTTTTTTTTATCTCATTTCAATATTTTGAACATTACCTGATAATATTAAATATCAATTTAAACTAAAACCTTATTATATAAATATTGTTATAATATATTTTAATTCTTTTATTTTAACATCAATCTATTTTAATATTTTGAATAATAAATTAGTAATA
>JZKD02S1674976.1:11620-22886 GCA_000966675.3 Picea glauca
CCGTGGTTTGGGAATTCTGCTGATCCTAGGTACTCCATCACGGCATGGGGAAATATGGGAAGTGAGGAAGATCAGGCATAACCGGAAGAATTGTGTGGAATAAGTGGATTTATCCAGTTGGGGCATCATTTCTCTGGTTCTATTTTATCCCTTTCCTATATTAGATCTATCCAGAAATAGACTCTCGTACGAGTAGTCAGGGTATAGGGAGAAAGAAGATATAGGGCTTCGGGTGGTCGGTTCTTCGTTTACCAACGGAAAGCATGGGAGATTGTCTCGAGATATGATGTATACGATATTATGCTTGCTGCCAGGGCGTTTTCACGTTAAGGGTAGGCCTATTCATTTCTCCTTTCATGGGGGAACCCGAAGGGATCGATGGGGAAGGGGGCCTATTTAGTTAGGTTCCATTTGGTTGGGGATTGGGGGTTCGGTCAGGAAGGAAGGAGCACGATTGGGATATGCTTCCTACCTATCAGTCTTAGGCAGATAATCAAAGGGCAAGGCCATTATAAATAGTAAAAATTATAAATAAAGGTTCTTCCATCATCCAATTCACTGAAATGAATCGTGCAGAGAAGCTGCTATTATATATGTAATTACGTATAATAAAGTAACTAGAGAGATAAGAGAAGACACCACTCGAGCGCACCAGCTATTTCCCCCATTTCTGCACCCTCCCTAAAAGTCAAGGTCAGGAGAAGGTAATTGAGGGAAGAAAAGAGATGTACGGTAATCAACATCTATGGAGTTGTGTCTGTTGGAATAGCAGCCACTTATCTTCGATATTGATCTACCCTAATAGAAAATAATATTGTATACAAATATATATATTATTATAAGGGAAGAAAAGAGATGTACGGTAATCAACATCTATGGAGTTGTGTCTGTTGGAATAGCAGCCACTTATCTTCGATAGTGTAATGACATATATAATTCATGAATGCATAATTACATATATAATAGCGAATCTGGAGATGTTATCGAAGCTTATTGAGTTAGCTTCCTCTCCCTCTTGCGTCGGAAGAGCTTGTTCCTCTCCCTACGGTCGAGCCCTGCTGGGGGCATCCTCTATCATTTAAGAAAGAGAGTAAGGGGGAGAATGGTAATAAAGAGTAAGGGGGGGCCCGGGGACAAGCGCAGGGTTGCCCCTTTTAGTGGGTGGGTAACCCGAGCGAGCTTCCCCGTTGCAGAACCAGTGTTTCTAATGGCTATCACCGTACAACAGCTATTCCGGTGTATGTACCTATCTTCCCAGCTCAGCTATTCAAGCTATTAACCACTACCTCCCTTTCCTTTGGTCGATCAACAACTTATTCCCAGCTCAGTTCAGCTAGTCAATCAAGTGAAGCCGGCAACTATAGGCTGCTTTAGGAGAACTACTACTCGTACAGGTTTAGGTGATCCCAGCCTGAGGAGAACTACTAATAGTACACAACCCCCGGAGGAAACTCATGGACAAGAGTTCAAAGACTGACTGCAGTTAGGCTCAGGTCCAACCCAGGCAGGCCAAGCGCAAACAGGGTACCTAAGGAACATATAGAAACAACTCATTCGCTGCCAACAACTCATTCGTCACAACTCATTCGCCGGTATACCTCACACACCCCCATCATGACATTTACAGTGCATTTGAAGTGTAAACAATGACGACCTCCATCATGACATTCACGGTGCGATTGAAGAACCCCAAACACCCACCTCATCACATTCACGGTGCAAGTGAAGGGTTAACACCTTTCAAGTACGAGGTCCGGGTTCAATATTATAAGCCCAGAGAAGCAAGCGCTAGGGCATATCAGCCATAGAAGTACGATACGAGGCCCAAGAGAAGCAAGCGCTAGGGGATATAAGCCCAGCTTAGCGGGACGAGAGGCTATTGCGCTCTAGCTATCACCTTACTATACCGTATCTAGGTTTTGCCAGGAAAAGGGGCTACTATAAATAGGAATGCCTGCATGCAATTAGGTATACTTTAAATCTAAAGATATGACGAACGATATCTATTCTTTGGAGAGATTCTCGCTTTCCTTCCTTCCAGATAGATGGATTGACCTCTAGTAAGTATGGCAACAAGGTGGTTAATATCCTTCCTTCCATATAGATTTATTTACGGTAAGCCCTGGTTCAGCGAGCTCCTAGGGTTGGTTAGGTTTGGCTAACGGTTGTTGGCAGCGTATTCCCCACCAAAGAAACGAGGTAAGGGGTCCGCGAACTCCCAATCCCTCCATGAGAATATTTCCTATACAATTGAGAGTGTTTCGGAGAATCCATGTAGGCAAGGTTGGTAAAGGTAATGAACACCCAGTCTAGTCCAAGCGGAAGGTAAGGAACACCCAGTCTAGTCCAAGCGTAAGATAAAAAGGGTTCAGGGGGTGCAAAAGCAAGCTGGATCCCCAAACATAAAGGCGTGGGCTCCTCCCAAGCACCCATTCCCCACAGAAGTACGGGTCATTGCCAAGAGATAGACAATCAATTGGTTGGCTCAGCCGGTCAGGAAGGTCAGTTACGAACCATCGTAAATGTGGATCAGACGGTTACATATATAAGAGTATATAGGGGATCATAGAGGGAATTAGAAGGAAAGAGGCGGAAAGAAATGGTAAAATGATGCCTTTTAGCGAGCGATGACCGAAAACTGTCCATTGTCTTCCTTCGGTCACGGAAAGATCTAAGTGGCAACAGAACCATTATAAACAGAAAAATCGAAGTAGAAACATCTAAGTAGAAATAGGAGGGAGAATGCTCCTAAATTAGATCCCTCTAACTATTCCGGTAGTTCATTTATGAATCTCAATATGAAAGGTAAGTTATTTGTCATAATCTCTCATGCTNTGGTTCTATCGATGATGTTCTTATTCCAGTGATAGGCCTGCAATCCAGTGATAGGCCTGCAACTTGATGTTCTTATTCCAGTGATGTTGTGCATTTCTTCCTGCCATTGCATTTCTTCCTGCCATTCATTCATTTCGGCTCATTCCCGATAGGCAGAGCCAGCGCTTTTCTTGCTGCGTGCTTTACTCGCACAATCCGTAGGTAAGTAATAGATAGTAGGTTATCCTATCTCCCATCCTTCTACTACTCCCGCTACTAATTTCATAGGTGCAGAGACCACTGATGAACCAGTTTTTCGCTACTAGCTCTGGTTTGTTCATCGACCCTTCATTCAAGTACGATCGATGATTCGAGCGGAGAGCCCATACATAATCGTTCAAGTACTTCTTATTTACCTAGCTTCTCAGCCTCGGTTGGTTGTGGAGGTGGTATACCGGTCCATCGCTTGCTTGTAAGGTCAGGGTATGGTTGTGCAGTGCTTCCGTCCCAGCCAAGCGGGGCATGCATGTTGATAAAGAAAGACGGAGCATTTGATGTCCACGCCCCCCTATTAATAACCTTGATCCCCGCTCGGCTGAACAAGACTCTGGTCATGTATTTATAAGTACGGGGCTTCCACCTTTATGACTGCATTGTACATGGTAGAGTTGTCGAAAAGAGAATCCCTCACTCCTTTCTCTCATTCAGAACCGTGCATGGGACTCGAACCTCGCACGGTTTCTAAGTGATAAAGAAGGAATAACATAATAATCTGATTCCTTTTTTCTTCCCTTCCTCACCTTCCTACCTCAGGTGAGCCATCCTTCCTCGCGTATGTATTAGACACCGAAATAGTCAAACATAAGCCAATCTCAGGCAATCAAAGGAACCCCCAAGCGTACCCCATCGCAGGTTACCAATCTCCTAATCGACTCTTCCCCTCTGGAATTACTAGTTTATATGGAATCAATCATAATAGCGAGCATTCGTGTCATAAAGCACTTCCGTTTGATAAGTGAGACAAAGAGCTTCCCAACAAAAGCACAAGTTCAACGGCCTAATCTCCGCCCCTGCTGCCATCTCTGCTGACGAATTTCTCTTTGCCTCTGCTATCGGATACATATGGCCCGCTGATCAAATTGGATCGACTGAAACAGGATATGCTATCAGTGGAGCTGGTTCTGCTTCAACAAAAGGATCTGCGGATCTTTTTCTGCCTCTGCTTCAATCGGTGATGAAACTGCGGTCAATTAGTCCCGGATCTATCCCCTATTTGGAAGGGCTCTTCCACCGGTATCCAGATGCTACTTACCGACCTAGCTTACTCCGCTTATGATGATGGGTGATTAACGGCCTATGTCTTTACAGGTGCCATCTAGGCCCGGCTTCTCAAACCTGAGGTTTGGAACCAGAAGCAAGCTTCCCTCACCTACCTCTCCTGCTACCGACTCAGCCTTTGCAATGGGTATTTCTGCCGGTGCTCTTGTCAATGATGCCTATGTAACGACTGCTGCTGTTAATGTCGTACTATAGGCTCTGCAATTGGTGGTGCTGATAGCCGCTAGGTAGCCGTGATCCACCAGCTCTTGCTTATGTTGGTCCCCCATAGTTGCAGCTTTCAATAAGAAGTGGACCCTAGAAAAGGATGGTTGCTACTATCGCAATGGCGGTCTGGAAGATCTATAAATGGGTCATTCCGACCTCTTCCACGACATCTTTAGTAGCCTCCAGAAATGATGGAGAAAATGACTACTCTATCCACGCTCTTTCGTAGGTCGAGAAAGCGCCGCGTCCATAGGTAGAGAAAACCTAAGCCATGGCCACCAGGGTTGGACTACTCCAAGTATTGCCCGTTCCACAGATATTCGGGGCATGATCTTGAGTCTTGCTACACACTCAGGGTGGTCTACGATCAGCTCCCTATCACCTAGAGCGAGACTTCTCTTTCTGTCTCATACGACACGCTAACTGAACTAAGTCATTAAATAGCAGAGCTCTATCCGGGGGAGTACCTTACCTATAGAGTAGTTGCAGCTTATAGGATTCATTTCTTCCTTCCTAAGCGCTGGCTTCACTCAAAGGAAAGCACTTGAAGATAGTCCCTTACTCAAAAGTGGAGTCCTTAAGAAAAAGGGAATTAAGGAATGATTAAGGAAAGGAATTGTACTCTTTGCAGCCTACCGTTCACTCCAAGCAAGCAAGGGATTCGCGCTCGCTGGCATTCGCATTAGAGTTCTAAGGGGAAGGCTTACTCTGCTACTTGAATGAAGGGACTTAAACTTACTTGCGCCATAAGAAGCAGGAGTGCTAAAGGGAATACTACCTTAGGGAATGCTACCGGCTAACCGGGTACTTGAGTGCTACTGCTGCAGGGAATTACATTAAACAAGGGGATTCGCCAACAGGAGAGGACCAATTCTTCCAGATGAAAGAAGAGCCGATGGAAGAAGAGAGCTAAGAAGGCCGAGAATCCTTAAGCAAGGGCGGGGGCAAGGATATTTATATTCTAACAGAGGGGGTAAACAAGCAAAGAATCTATTCGCGTTGACCGGGGAGTGGCATATAAAAGAGGAAATGAAAGCGACGTGTGTAGCTGACCAATTGCAAGGGCTGAGCTAAGGCTAAGCCAATGGCAGGAGACCACCTACCTCAGACAGCTAGCAGATGAAAGATGACTACCAATGGACCAGGCAGGAGACCACACCTAGCTAGCACCTGGCTTTCTCCTTCGGACCCTTGCTCCCGGTAGGCGGTGATGTGAAACTAGGATTGACCGAGGAGAGTTTTAGACTAAGCTCATTCGCAGTGAAGGATGGTTGACGGGGATTCGCTAACAAAAGAAGGACGGATTTTTACCTATGACCGAAAAGCATTACGCAATCTTTCTTGTTGGCCTCAAAGTGACCAAGCACGGGAAGAGCATTCCAAAACAACCGATCTTCCGCTCATTGCATTGTCGGAGAATAAGCTGCATCTAAAGTAGAAGTATAAGATTTAAAAATTCATATTCGCTAGCATAAAGAAAAGAGTTGAGTTGAGCTAAGCGGTAAGGGAGAGATCAGATCTCAAGAAAAATAGCGGCCTAAAAGAGCATTTGAAGGGACCTCTCGTACTTAGGACCCCCCAAAGTCCAGTTTTTTACTAATCAACATTGCCTCTGCGAGTATTTCAGCCAAGACCTTCAACAGAGCTAGCATAAGGACCTATTAGAGCGATTGTCAATGCTGCCAACCGTTAGATAAAATAAGAACTAAGAAAAGGAGGCTAACATACATTCCTGTTTTCCTTTCCTTTGGTTTAACTAGGTGGACGGGGGGCGGCTACCTTGAATGGAAGGCCACCTTTAACTTTAAGTAGTTCAATTCCCACGATTGAAAGGCGTGGTACGGCTGGATGGGATGGATGGGATTGCTGGGGCGGTGGCTGGCCTAGAGCCGTTGGTCCTGGATCAACTGGTTCTGCTCAGGCAAGGGAAAAAGTAAGTTTCCAGAAGGGACAAGTAGAGCGAACTCCGAAATGAAACTCCGAGAGGAAGGTGAATCTATCTTCAGGAAGGTAAAGGGCAGTATTCCTCCGAGAAGTAGTGGGTATACATTCAGGAAGGTAAGGCTAACTAAGGTCCAATAAGGAGGATTTACCATCCCCATACGCTACCTTTTCACTCTTAAATTTACCACTTTTTTATACAAAGGATTTCTCGCTTGCCCAAGGTAATAGGGCAAGGCCACACCACCCTTTCACTCTTAAATTTCCCACTTTCTTATACTTTGTAGCCATAAGTTTAGAGGTTCGATGTGCAGAACAGAGCGTTGGGCCTTTGACGATCTGACCCAGAGTGGAGGGAGAAACGAAATCTGATCCCTCGAGCTATAGGGGTGGTAGTACTAATAGCTCTTCATCTATCACGGTCTTAGGAGTTGGGGCTCCTCCGTTTACAGACGGTGCTCTTTCTACTTGAATCCGTCTGTCTGCCTTTCTCTTTGTGGATGGACGGATTCAAATCTACTAATCCTCCTCTATTACCAAGGTTAGAACCAACCGTTTACCGGCCGATTCCCGCTCAGTTCGTTTCCATTATCCTCCAACGTTGAACGACCAACGTCTTCTCCTCTTTGGACCTGTAAAGATTCGGTCATTCCACTTACCAGGCGGATATAAGGTCATAGTCCATTGGGAATCGTTCATTCACTTTATCCAGAACTATCCGTTTGTTCCACAGCGCATTGGATGCTGCCTCGGAGCTCACCCGTAGTGAGATTCGGTCAGACTATAGGGTGAGAGGTTTCGTGGATTTATTCTTTCGCTGGCGACTGTTCCTGTACTTTACCAAAGGTGCAGGGGAGAGACGTCCTTTCAGTCTTCCGGTCGCGAGTTAAGGGGTGTTACAAGACGATCTTCTCGTATATTCTATCGCCCACACTACAACCTTTGTGTTGTCCCTTGTTCATCTATGCAATTACTAATTGGGACGTCGTAATCCGTCGAACGAGCCCTAAATCTCACTGACGTTCGTTCCCCTGTGGTTCGTGGCTTTTATCAAACTGGTCGTTCAGCCAGCCCATAGGTATCTCCTTTGACCCCTATCGCTCTTTACCCTCCGAGTTTATCTCCATCGTGACTTTCCGATTTACGAACCTTAGATCCCTAAGTGGGGGATCCTTCCCTTATTCGACTGCTTGCTTGATGGGAAGTGATAACTGTTTGGTTGATTCTGAATTTCGGTTCTACAGTAGCATTCACGGGTTTAGAATCCACTCGGATACGGGAGGTGTTGGGGTGAGAATACGGCATAACGCAAGTCGATTAGCCCATTTGGGTTCGGTCCCTTCTCGAAGTCGTCTCACTACTCATCCATAACGCAAGTCTTCAGTTGACGCATTTAGGCAGAAAAGGTCTGACTTAGGAAGCCACCACTTGTCGGAAAGCGTTGCGGTGGTTAGATTTTAGGCCTAACCAAACTCATAACTCCCGACCGTCACTCTCACTCCGGATCTTCTCATGTCCGGTCCGATCATAGAGGTTACCCATTTCTCTATGAGGGGCTATTTCTCTCTCCTTGCTCTATACTCAAATTATCTTTATGTTGGTTCTACTCCCCTGGGGGCCCGTATTTATAAAGAGAATTGCTTCTCGTGACCTTTGGGCCCGTTTTGATTATCCTTTTAAAAGGACCCCCCCCAGGGCGTTTTCGTAGTTTTCATATTAATTCGGGGGTTGAACCTGTGCATCAGAGAAAATTGAATAAGATTGATCCCCACCGATGTATTGGATAGGATGCGAATTCTGCTAGTCCCGATCCTGATCGTGAAACTGGCCAGCTTAGAACTGATACTGAGCACTAACTTCTTGTTAGATCAGGACTTGTGACTTGTGATAATGTCTTACTTGAGTTTGACCTCCTATAATCTATTCGCAATTGACCTGCATCTCAATACGCTTATATCGCTAGCGTCGCTTGGTGTTCACCTTTAAAGCGGGTGTTGCTTTTATATGTTGATGTTGGATGAGGTTGTCGAAAGGAAGGTCCTTGCAGACTATACTTGGGGTTTTACTAAGGTTAGGGTAATTTATTGCTTTCTGCATTTCAGCGGTTCCTTTTCATTCCCCCGAGTATAACTTCAAATTGGGGACCGGTAAGAAGTCAGATTCGAACATCGAACTGGTTCTATACTTATCCTATCGGAATAACTGGCCTCAATTATGATCGGCGGGGCTCACACGGAGATCCGCGAACCGAGTTCGCTTCCAAAATCAGTGGGGGAAGTCGATTCGGAGGGGCAGGGGCTTTAAGTATAGAGGTTGATGGTGCGAACAGAGCCTTGGCCTTTCTAGCTCCAATCCAGGGTGGAGGGAAAAACGTAATCAGATCCCTCGAACCAACGGGGTTCGCGTACATTGGTTCTTCATCACGGTCGTATCGGTTAGAGCTCCGATCCGTTTACAGACGTTCCGATCATTCTCAGTCGTCGGTCGGCCTCAGAACTCATAACCCAGGACCTAGATTCACACCTGAACCTTCACTTATCCTGTCCGGTCCCATGGTTTACCCGGTTCCATGGGAGGGGCTATTCATACCCTCGTTAGCGAGATAGGCGGTGCCTTCGGCGCGTCTGTGCTTTTCCACATCATGGGAGGCTGAGTCTATTATTTCTTCGAAACCTTGGATGAATAGGACCGCACAAACAAAAAGAATTATCCTTTACAGGACCCCCTGGCCTTTCTATTTCCTTTCTTAAAGAGGCTTTTGAGAGGATGCGCTTCAGGTACGGATCTTTCGTTCCATTTGAACTACTTGTCTGCTTTATTCGTCTTTAGCTGACGTAGCTGGTCTGACCCTTAAAGATGGGTGTGCCCATTTGGTAGAAAGGTTGTCGAAAGGAAAGTCCATTTCAAACTATACTGGGATTTGACTCAGGGGATTCCAGATTTTCATCCTTTTCTTAGCTGGACCGGGTGAATAATGATGTACATAGATACACTTTTATCTGCTATCTATGGTTCTGCTATATATAAATAAGTAAGGGGGATAGCGAGAGGTTTAGGGTTTGCTCATTGACCCATGAAAAAATGGGAATTATGTACATAGAGGCAGAATGGTCGAATGATCTGCTAGCCACGCTCCCGGCCTTAGCCAATAAGCCATGGAGTGAGTTCCGCTAACCCATAACCACAGAGATCTTGATGGTACCGATGGCTCTTCCATATATGAGACTGACCGCAACACCTTTATGCATGCTTCTCGGCGACAAGGCTTAAATGAAGTTTTACTAATACTTCTTTGATAGAAAAGCAGGTCCAACTAAAAAGCTTATTCGCTGGGTGGCGCTGTCTCTCCGTCCAACCTAAATAATAGGATTATCGGGACCACCTTTCCTATCCCACTTTTGAAAGGGAGGCGGGGTCAAGGAGAAATATTTAGCGTTCAAACCCGGCCGGAAAAGGGAGCCCAATGAACCTTACTTCTGGTTGGTAAATTATCCCTAATGAACCTGGCCTCTCATCATCCTGTCTATGGCCGATCCCTCACTCCTGACGGTACTAGCCCCGATCGAAGCGCGAAGAATGCATCGTCTATAACAACAAATGCGCATTTCTCTCTGATCTTTGCACCGAAATAGCACCGAAATACATACCAATTTACACGAGATGTATTCCGCGAAAACTACAGTGACAATGTCGGGTAATAAACGCAGTTGCAAAGTAGAGCTCCAAACAAGAAATGATATGTACTAATGAATATACTAAAACCCATTAAGTATAGTAAGTACATGCAAAAGGGCTCGGATGGGCGTTGGACAAACGTTATACAAACTGTTTCTCACTTAAAAAACCTGGTCATAGCGTACGAGGAGATTCACGCTTTGCCAGGCCTATTAACACCTGCAATCGATCATGAAACTATTTCCGGAATCTCTCAACAGCGCTTGATAGAAATATCCCAGTCTCTACAGGATGGATCATTTCGATTCAAGCCCATGCGGAGAGTATGGATCTAAAAACCCAACTCAACTGACAAAAGACCACTAACTGTTCTTTCCCCTATAGATCGGGTAGTACACCGGGCAATTACCAACGCCTTAGACCAAATATACGATGACTCGGTGTTTCTACCTGTGTCTTATGGGTTTAGGGACTATTCAAATACTAATACATTGTAGCTACAGGCCCCATAGCGTAGTTCCACATAGCTACTACAGAACATAGCTACTACAGGTATAACCTGATAAGCTAGCCCGAAGCCTACCAAAGCAAGAGCCAGCCGTATCCTTTGCGCAACATATGATACGAAGGTGAGGTTAGGTGTTTGTTGATAAATCGATGAAGTTAGGTGTTTGTAGTGAAGCATATCAAGGAGGTGTTAGTGGTCTTTTTGGATGACTCGATCGTCTGTGCATATAAAAGACTCAGCGGGGAGAATATAAAGTCGTCTGCTGTCCCTCCGAGGTTACTCTATCAATGAATCGCTCGGTTTTTCGTCTGCTGTCGTTCGCTCTCCGCAACGTCAAGGAAGAAAAGCAAAACTTCTGCGGAACTATCTACTTTACGTCGTGATAAGAAAGATGGTAACATGTTGTCACGCGGGCGAGGGCAGCTTTGTTTGGTAAGAAACCAGGACATTTGAATGTCAAAGTGTGGTGGTGGCAACAGTCTTGAACGATTATTAATAAGGAACCGCACACGAAAATCAGGCACTACCACGTGGCACGCAACCACCCTGTACAACACCAAATTCGAGTTGAATCCGTTATGTTGGGGTACTGGGAAGAGATAACTGAGCGTGTGGAGTCAAGCAAGAAAAAGAGAAGGGGAGAGTGTCGTTTAAGGTCGGTCAAAAGGAACATGGGAGGAGGATAAGGCAGATTACCCGGGAGTCAATGCCTAAGCAGTGGACTAAGGTGCGTAGCGTGTATGAGGAGCTTCAGCGTGCCGGTGCTGACTCGTTTACATAAGT
>JZKD02S1674977.1:41020-67979 GCA_000966675.3 Picea glauca
TTCCAGGTTCGATCTCCTCTTTTGCCCCAAGCACCCTTCATTGGCCTCGCACACTTGTTGCACCCCCTATCTCCCTCTACACAATCCACGCTACGATAATATTATGCATAGAATGAGAGGTCTCTCGCTCAAAGTCGGCGCGCGCTTAGCTCATAGTAGACACACTCCTACGTCGGGACGATGCAGAAATGAAATTTTGTCAGGAGTTGATGGAGAAGCACCTGGATTCTAGATTCGGGAGCACAAGACCCAACTCAGCACCGCACCACATAGGAGCTGCTATAGGAAACAATGGAGCCAAAATGGTCGGACGTGTCCAAGCATGCTTTCCCCTGCAACTATACCAGTAAGTAATTTTCATGGCTTGTTATTTTTTGTTCCTCATAGCCTCTGTTTGGCCTACCAAGCCACAGAGCTATATTTTATGCTTCAGTAATAGGCTTAGCTTAGTTATTTTGACAGTTTGTTGGAGAGTAATTGTTATAGCATAATTTTATGGGGACTTTTATGGGGTTGGTTTACAACTACTAGCTTACAAAACAAAAAATGGAACATAAATAGATTAAAATATGATATCTTTTACTTCAAGAAGAATTAAAATAATGAAATCTCTCACATCAAGAATGCTGACGTTAAATGACAAATTAAAGTGATAGTTAGGTGGCATTTGGAGAGATTTTTTATTTTTTTACTTTTTAAGTGAATATTTAAATCTGACAATACCTATTGAAACCACATAAAAATAATCACTTCACTCTCTTCAACCAAAAAAATTAAAAATCTCAATTTTTATAAAATAATAAGAAAAAATTGTTTTAAAAAAATTAAAATTAATAAAAAAAAAATTAAAACTTTAAAAAATTATATGGAATACAAACAACTAATTAAAAATCAAAAAAAAATGAACTCCTAAACAATTACAATATACACTACAATTATAATAAATAATTTAAAAAGAAATATAATTTAAGATGAACTCCTAAACAATTACAATATACACTACAGTTATAATAAATAATTTAAAAAGAAATATAATTTAAATTTTCCATATTCATTTTGTTAAGTGTTGAGCTAAGAATTACGCACACCGTCATCTAATTTGCAGATAATAACACAAATAAATAAATGTCAATTATCAATTAAATAAATAAATAAATGTCAATGATTATAATGGATATAATTTCTATTTTTCCCTCGTTTTTTTGATTAAGCATTATCTAATTCGTATGTGAAAGGTATTTACATATACATTCTTTTTCCTTCTTCATCGAAGGGATTTTTTTAAATAGTGAGAGACTTAAGAAGATTTATGCGTCATAAAGGTGTTTATAAAATTTGAATCAATAATTTAATGAAAACTCAATACTACATTGACCAACTAATCTATAGACATCCACATAAACTATTTATATTACACTTTGTTATTACACCACACTCCAAACAAAAGATAAAGAAAACACGGACACTAAAATTAACAAGGCAGGTTGAGCAACAAGTACCTGCTGAGAAGGTTGTTGCAATGTAATATAGCCAGTTTCACTACAAAACGTAAAAACCTTCTGAAATGGGCATCTGAGAAGGCAAAGTTTGGTTTTTGGGGTTCCAAAAGGTTTTGATTCTATCGACAGGAAATTAATGTTATATTTTATGATTGATGGGTGCAGTTTGGAAGGGTTTGTTGAAAGAAAACGGAGATTTCTTCCGGGACTTTTGAAAACAACTCGAGATTAAATAACGGTCATTTGAAGTCAATGATTACAGAAACCTCATCATGCTTATAGTTTGTCTCTCATCTCAATTGATCATGAACAGAACAGAAGTCTGAAAGCAGGCCTTCGAAGAATTATTTGCTCGAAGAAAGACACAATGTTATAAATAGTTTTTTAGTTATATATAAATTTTAATTGGAGGTTGTGCTCATGGAGTGGATTTGGATTTTGGGTTTGGTTTTACAGGCAATGTCTATTACTAGATGTTCGAATGTTTTGATAAGAAATCTGCACTTTGTCAATAGCCAACGGATGCATCTCATAGTGCTGGACTCTTCCAAGATCCAATTAACAGGGCTACAGATACAAGCTCCTAAAGAAAGCCCAAACATTGATGGCATTCATATACAAAGAGTTCAGAATGCCCAAATAGATAATTTGTCCATTCACATATTCACATTTAGCATAGATACATTTGCTTAATAATAAATTAGTATATATTCATTTAGTTGTAATCCATCTTAACGATGTTGCTATAAGCGCAAAGCTTAATTTCACTTATTTAAAGTTCAGATTCACCAACACACAATAAACATAAAAGGCTCTGCTAATTATTATTATCAATATTGTAAAGCAGGGGATGATTGCATTTCTATTTCGTTTGGCTCATCCACTATTAATGTCAAAAACATAAATTGTGGCCTAGGCCATGGCATCAAGTGAGATAAGTATTTTGGATATTAGCCTGCAGAAAATACAATATGAAGATACAATAAAGATAAATCTCAATTGCACTTTTTTTTTGCAGCATCGGAAGCCTGCGAAAGAATGGAAAAGGAGCAATACAATCTAAAGATACAATAAAGATGAAATCTCAATTGTACTTTTTTTTTGCAGCATCGGAAGCCTGTGAAAGAATGGAGAAGGAGCAAAAATCTACGACATCCTAGTCCAAAACGTCACTTTTACCGAAACATCCAACGGAGCCAGAATCAAGACTTGGCAAGTTGTTTTAACATGTGTCCAACGCCTTTAATTACTTTTATTCATCCTAAAACTAGCTCTTGAAATTTGCATTATGAAATTTACATTGTACCATACCCAAACTAAAGCCAGATTTACTGGTACGCAAAGGACTCTGGTTACTCGAAATGCTCCCACTGCCCCACCTCATTGTCGTTGCTTCTTCTAAGTCGTGTGTGTTCCGATGGCGCCCCACCTCTTGAATGAGCACATAAAGGTCTTCAGTTTTCTCCCGGAAAGGTTGAAGTTATATTCATTGGGACCCTTGGGAATTATATATCATCTGCTTGACCACCATCATCATTTAGCCATAGGTTAGCCAATTTTTACCTATGTTTTATCGCTTCCTTGAGCTTTAGAGAGCTCTTCTATAATTCTGCCCTTTGATAGTATTTTGGGGGAATGACTTACTTTACACCAAGTCATCCATTTTGCTTTGCTTACCCAGTTTTGACACCCTTGAACCCTTAGAATAGGTGGCTCGCGCTCCCTTTTCCCTTAGTCTCATTTTTTACCATGTCTCCATACTCAAGATTTTTCACTTCCCAAGATTCACCTTGAACCCTTAGAATAGGTGGCTCGCACTCCCTTTTCCCTTAGTCTCATTTTTTACCATGTCTCCATACTCAAGATTTTTCACTTCCCAAGATTCATAGTGAAGGAATGTTGCAGTATAGAAAACAATCACAGTGAACGGAGGAAGCACTATTGCAAGAAAGAACCGAATCCAAAGCCCGTAGGAGGATATGCCGAATCATTATCATTTATTGTTTGAAGATGTCTATGGGTGGTTTCAACTTTTGAAGATGTCTATGGGTGGTTTCAACTTCATTGGACTTCATATGAAGAAAATAGAATTTTAAATTGACTCATACTTAATAATTTTCAAGGTTTCAGTCTTCGGGATAAAATTATATTATGACTTGTTCGTTTCAACTTCTTCTTGGAATGCATAAGCTCCAAGTTAGAAATAAGTGTATCACTTGGTAATGAGACACACTCCAATATCAAGATGTTAAAAATTTTCATCTTATGGTTTTCCCAAATAGAAATTGCTCGAAGGAATCCTAGGTGGCGTCCTTCTAACTAACTGGACTCACAACCAGAATGTATCCTTCACTATTATACCTAGTTAAATAGGAGAGTAATGCAAATTTCTCTTATTTGGATATGAGAAAGGACACAAGTTCCTAGGCTAATTAACAATGCATTAATTAGCCATGGGTACAACCCAATTTTAGATCAAGGAATAAATGTGTCACCTTCTATAAATAGAAGTTATAATGTCCATTTCAAATAGTAGGAGCATGGGTGGGCCCCATTAACTTTATCACCATCGCTGAGTTGAAGGAAAACACAAGAGGAAGCTTTGAAATAAGTGGTGCAAGTACAAGTACCTAAGGCACTCTACACTTACCCTTGCTAAGGTAAAAATAAAAAACTACCTCACCATATCTCAAGCGAAAAGTTAGGTCACCCAAATCCTTCTAACTAATTGGACTCACAACCAGAGTCTATCGTTCACTACAACGCATTAATTATCCATGGGTACAACCAAATTTTAGAACGAGGAATAAATGTGTCACCTTCCATAAATAGAAGTTATAATGTCCATTTCATATAGTAGGAACATGGGTGGGCCTCACTAACATTATCGCCATCGCTAAGTTGAAGGGAAACACAAGAGGAAGCTTCGAAATAAGTGGTGTAAGTGCAAGTACCTAAGGCACTCAACACTTACCCTTGCTAAGGTAAAAATAAAAGGCTACCTCACCATATCTCAAGCGAAAAGATAGGTCACCTAAAGGGATGAGATAAGCATATGGTCAAAATCTTCCACATGAGTGTTACCCTACTTGGAGTCATAAAGCTATTGTGAAGAGAAGAAATAGGGAGGATCGTGTGTGGACAGGTAACTTAGTTTAGAAAGTGCAACTTAAGCCCCTGTGCTTGCAAGAGAAAAGGAAAATGCAGCCTCCTCACACTTATTATGTGGAAAATTAGGTCATGATTCCCCCACCTTAATGGAAATGATATAACAAATTCATAGTTTATGGGATTATGGCCACAACAAACTCAATCGCAATGATTTGTGTGAGGGGAGAATGACTAACAATTTGCTTGATGAAATGAGGATGAAAATCTAAGTTGCAACTATCCACACAAAATCTATGGGATTCTCTTCATTCAACGAAGGAGGTGTGATACCATAAGTTGCAATGACTCAAGTTGGGAAAAGTTTCCCATAACTTGTTCAATGAAATAATAACCAATAAGGTTATGAGTCATGAATATCAAATTGAAGAAATGGATATACAACCAATCTCTCTCTCTCTCTCTCTCTCTCTCTCTCTCTCTCTCTCTCTCTCTCAGACACACACACACAAACATGAAGGTTGTTTGAATGAACAAATCCAAGCCTGGGTTTAACTTTACTTTGTAGGGGCGAGAGATTTAGATAGAAACCCTTGGGCTCAATACCTTGTCTACACAGGGGAGGTCGCAACTACTTAAAGGAATTAAAAAGAAACTTATGATATCCACCACTCATGCGAAGGTGGGTCATGCTCTATTTAGTGAAAACTAATTATAATATAAAGCTTTAGGCTTGGAGGTGTGATGGCCAGTGATATGATTAGAATGCTACTAGAGTTAATAGAAATGACCTAAATCCTTCCGGCCTTCAATTTGAGTAATGAAATATATACTATGGATAGAGTTAATGACTCAACTAAAGGTACAAACTAGTAACCATTAGTGTGGATGTTTTAGCACTCACTATTAGTGGCTTGGAAGAGAGCTAGGGTTCCTAAAATGAGAGAAAGACCCTATGTCAATAGAGAGAGGTGTTGGGATTCTAAAAAGTGGGGCTTCATATGTGCATAGGGATGTGTTATAGGATCAACACACGGTGACTCACGGGTAGGACCTAGTTTGAAACTGTAAAGACATTAAGGTAGTTTGAAAGGTGCAATTGTGTCTTTCTTTCTAAACTCATGAGGATTTCATGAAAGGTAGGAAATGTGCATGGAGCCTTTAGGGTTTATTGATTCAAGGATCCAAAAGATGACCTCTATGCATTACCAACTTCTCCAATAAGATAACATCTACTTCGAGAATAAATGATTTTATTACATTTTCTTTGACTTTGACCTTGATCCAATGGGGTATAATATTTCTTAAGTATGACTAAAAGATTCCTATATGTGTTTCTCTATTTCTAGTGAACATCCATAGCCCCGATGGAGTCACCATAGTGATGAAAATAATGCTCTACTATCAATCAAATATGCATAACCCCAATGGGAGGTTGTTTGCAAGTCCCTCATTACCTAGTTCCCTTTACTCTTTTGGGTGCTTCACCTTCTCTTTTATTTTCTTTCCTTTAGATATATGCATTAGTAACATTTTATTTGCAAGGAGAAGTAGTGATTTAAACAATCATATTAGTAGGAGGTGACACCTAATATTGGGTATTAAAAACTTGGAGGTGTCACCTAATATTGGGTATTAAAAACTGTCTTATTGAGGACAAATCACCCATCTAAATAGTGGACCAAGGATCTTTGGCTTATGTCATTGCTAGGGTACTTCCCTGTGTAAGACATATGTCTCACATAGTTTGCTAATAATATCAAATAATTTACATATTTATATGAGAAACCTATTAGAGTTAACATATGCATTATCCAATGCTTGCATTAGTTCAAAATGATAGTAAGCAAGAAACTAAAGTATATCTTCACACATTATTTGAAGCAACATCTAAAGGAAAGTTTCCTACTACAAAAATAAGGAAATCGAACATCTACGGATAAATCAAGACAACAATTTTCAACAAAGGTGCATTGTAACATGGTTGACAGCCACACGTAATCTTATTTTGAGGATGTGTAGGGTTCGAGCATATAGTCCAACCTGCTCTATCAATTGAAGCTTAACAGGCTTGAGGACCAACACATTCAAACACCAATGTGATTATGTGTATCGATTATGCATATCTGTGAGAAAAAATGATTACGTGGACAGATGAAAGCATACTAGCTTCTTTTGTTTGAGAATTAAATTTTTCGTCCTCCTCCAATGCAATAATTTGGAAATGACAACTTTGTCCTTTTTCACACCTTTTCCAAGAATTTTTAGCAAAACTAGTTATCTCTCAATTTGCACACTTATGGAAAAAATTCAATAAACCAAAATTGTTTGTCTTGAATAGTATATAAAAAGTCGAGCAAATAAAATTTTCCAGTTTTGTGACCTGGGGTCACTTTTCCTCCTATGAAAATGTCAAAAATCCTCAAAAAGTGGTCTGGAATAGTGATTTTTGGCCTATTTCAATATCCCCATTCCAATCTCCATAGGATTTATTCAGTTCCTTCATGGGTTATTTTCATGTGTGCTTCTTGGACTCTCCTGAAGAGTTTCAACTTAATCTAGAACTTTGTCAATGATCTAGACCTAGATCTTTAAAAACCATTATTTTGCAATTTCTGACAAATCCAAGCAGAAATGGACAATGGCCCTCGCTGGAACTTTTGTAGATGTCCTCTATGTGGACAAAACCCATAAGTATCATCCCAATCTAACGTAATATGCTCCAATTATGGCCAAAATAAGAAAATGGCTCCAAACTTTGTTTTTTTTCTTAAACCACAAAACAATTTTGCCTAAGTGCAATCTGCATCGTTGATCTCAAATTAGAAGCAATATGGATCGTTGATATTCTCTCTATTGACAATCGACGATTAGTGTTTTCCTTCGTAAACCAACTTTCCCATAAATCTCCTTGACATTTGATCATCGGTCATCGACCATCGATCATTTTTCTTCGCAAACCAAAAGTTGCCCACGAATATCCCCGATGTTTGAACATCGATGATCGGCCATCTCTTCATTGACGTGGAAACTATATTGACATGGCATGACACGTGGACACTGACATGGCATGACACATCATCCTAGAGTATCAACTAGGATGATGTGGCATGACACGTGGATGTTGACATGGCATGACACGTCATCACCCTCTTTTCTCCATCAGTCATCAACATTTTTTTCTTGGAGGAATATGAAATTCACACTAAATTTGTCAATGCCCGATCATCGACCATCGACAATTCGATATTTCCTTTGGTCGCATGAAACTTTCACCAAATTTCGTCGATCCTCGATCATCGACCTTCAGCCATTAGAGATTTATTTTAGCAAACTTCAACACTTCAAAAAAATTGTCAATCCCCAACCATCGGCCATCAACGATTGGAGATGTTTTTTAGTCAAACTTCAACCCTTCGCCAAACTCGTTGATCCCCGACCATTGGCCATCGATGATCTATGTTGGCAAACTTCAACACTTAGACCATTTCAGCCAAAACCAAGGTGAATCTGGGTCGTTGATCTCCTAACCAAGATGATATCGGCTATTGATTTTCTTTGACTTCCCAAACAACCGAAAATGAGCACGGACCATCGATCTTCCTCCTTTTCCAAACCATCGAAGTGAATCTCAGTCGTTGATCTGGTAACCTTTCCAAACTTCGAAAAATTATCAATTTTTAAATTTATCACAAGGAATCTTGGTCATTGATCTTGAGATCGAACATGAACTCGACCATCAATTCCCTGAACTCTGCCCCATGCTACAACAACCATTAAAATATGATTTTTTCGACCTTCCAAGTCGAATTCGGCTCTTCAACTCTATAGATGGAATCCATTAACTTCTTAGACAATCCCAAGTCATCTAAAACTCGAATATGCTCATGAATTTGGGGATTTTCTATCTAATCTTTCTGTTTTTTCCCAAATTAGCTTAGATCAAAGTCTGCAACAAGGAATTTCTCAAATTCACATTCGTTCTAGCCCATACCAATCCAGTGTTTGAACCAGAAGATTTGATACCACTCTATAATGTACCCAACCACCAAAAGGTTGGCCACGCTACCTCAAGAACCCACTTCTTGAACCGATTTCGAATTTTGATAGCATTTAATTAATAAAGAAGCATGAAAGAAATGAAATAACCGCACATGCAATAATCAAGATTCATGCTAGATTTAAAAAGATTACTTAATCATGCCATGCACAACAATAACGAGCAAGCAGACACATTTAAAATACATATCTCAAAGATAATAATTAATACACAGAAAAAATAAAATACAAGTAGAGAAACACATGATAGAGAGCACTTATCTTTGATAAAACGAATCATCAATTGGTTGTAGACCAAGGACGTTCCACCCAACCTTAAACACTATTGTTCCAAGTCTCAACAGTAGATCACCCCTTAGCCAGGGCTATGAATCCACAAGGACGATTCTAGGGTGTCACTCAGCTTCCTAAACCAGTCAACACTCAAGCTCTCATAGGTTTCTCAACACACAACAATCCAAAGTACACCAACAAGCTCTTCTCTCCATCTTACACCACCTAAAGACAATGAACCCACTTCACTCTCACGTAGTCCCTCAGTATGTCCACTTCTTTCTAGGAATCTAATGCATCCGATCAAGAATCTCCATGCTGGGACTCTCAAGATTCACAGCTGTGAACAAATTTAACACATGTCAATATATCTCAGGCATATAGGCACAAATTCACGATTGGAATACACTAGGCACTACTATAGCCAATAACAATGGCTTATTTCCTCTGCAATTCATCCCCGTGTCCCAACCAATAACAAGAATGAATGAGGAATAATGAATGAGCAGCAATGAGTGAAGAGTGAACCCCCAAACAACCCAAAGATGGGTTTATATATTTACTTGGGAATCAAGAACCACATGGATTTTCACCAAGAAACTCATGTAACCACTTTTCTTAATTAAAAACAAAATGGGACTATGATTCTCAATTAAAAATCATATCCCCCTATAACTCTTACCTTTGTCCGTCTTGCAGCTAGTAATGTATTTTATTAATAATAATGATCAAAGCATTACATTTCCTAGGTACTCCGACCTCTTTTGATTTTTTGAGCGCTCCGACCTTTCATCAAATAAAAAAAATACAATATTTAATCTGGAGACTCAAATCCATGGTATTACACAACCCAACTTAGTGTTTGCAAAGTATTTATTCCAGCCCAGCCTAGTAGAATAAGATATAAATTTGAAATGGAAATGTGAGATGGATAAATGAATTTATATTAACACAACACAGTGGAAGAAATACAACTATAGAACCTTTTCCTTTTCATTTGTATTCCCTCAAACCTTTCCTTTTTCTCCACACACACAATGAATCTTAATTAGATTTGGCTTAGATATGGTTATCCCTCCCCGTTAGTGGCTCTCCAATCTATTTGCTCATTCGTTGACCAATAATGACTTCCTTACCTCGTTCAACAAAGGAATGATTAAAAGTCAACTTTGTATTTAATTCTAAGGTCTATCTATATAATTTGAACGTCTGCTTAAATAATTTCAAAGGTTTTTTTTTTTAAAGAAATTAAAACTTATTTGTGTACAAAACAAAGAAAACATACATGAAATTGGAAGTATTGTGGCCTCGCAACTAGATTATGGCCCCTTTTCAATTATCATACTTTAATAAATTCAAATTCTTGCATTGGGTTATATGCATACTTGTAGAGTGTGACCAACTAAGATTTATTAGCAAAGTGGTACCTTCCATAATTGTTGTATATTAATTATGTACAACCATTTCATTATGTTGTATATTAATTATATACACCAATTTCATATCCAATTGTTCATCGACTTATGATCTACTACATCTAGGATCTATCTTGGCAAAGCAATAGAAGCCCGTGTATATGATTACCATTGAAGGGATGTACAGGAACAAATGCAGGGTTCAAAACCTACTTGACACATCTTCCCCCGGAAGATCCAAAGACTCCAATGGAAGAGAACATTTAATAAGTGCTAAGCTTTGAAAATAGTGGGGGTGCTAGGTAAAGTAAAGAGGTCTCACAAGAGAATCAGTTTGATTAGGTATAATATGTCATGGGTCTAACAACCAATATGCTGGAACATAACACGTGTTGAGGTTGAGAAACATCTCTTAATGCAAGAATAATTTGATTGGATTTTTTCTTGAGATTCCCACATAGAATTATTATAATGAATTATTGTGAGGTGTGTTGAAAAAATAACCTAAAGAAATGGTGAAAAACTTTGTGGCATTATGTTGTCTTTGCGCATCCTCTTAGCATCGTGGTGTTAGGTTGAAGAACATATCGCCTCGCTGTCCCAAGCTTCCTTAGAAAGCGATCCAGTTACCTTAACGACGGTTTGGAGGAATAGCTACGAGCTGGGCTTATGGACACACTCGCCAATGAATGGAACAATTACACATTGGAACTCAGACAAGCCGGAATTACACCCCAGGAAGGCACAGTAGACAAGCTATTATAGATCGGAGGAGACGCGTCTGGAATTCTCACAGTCAAAAACTGCTACAATGCTATTTTGTCAACTCAACATTTACCAATCAGGAGCAGGTGGAAGGCTAGTGTCTGGAAATGGAGAATTCAGTTAAAAATTCTGTTATTTTTCTGGCTGGCCACTGAGTATAAAATTCTAACATGGGACACATTAAAAAAAAATGGGTGAGTGGGACCGTGAATGTGCCAACTTTGCAGATCATCCACCGAAGATAGCGCCCATTTATTCATAAACTGTCCACTCACGCAGGCGGCCTAGTCAAAGGTCCAATCCACACTAACACTGAATGCTACATGGAGCGGCCAGAATTTAAATGAGTGTATGGAGACATGTACGTGAAACAAAGCCGTTTCTAAAAAACTCCCAGTCTTGATGAGCTAATTCCTGTGGCAGGAACGAAATAAATCCCTGTTCGAAGGGAAGTCGCCAACAGTCAATTCTGTTGTCCATCAGACACTTAGTCAGCTCACTAAACTTCCAACAGATTTAAATTCGCAAGCTATAAGGTTGTCCCGGATTTTTCGATTAAATGGGTGCACCATGGCCTTATTTGATGGGGCTTCCTCAGTCGTCGGTTCAATTTGTGGAGTAGGGGGATCACTGAAATGAACAAATGGACCGGATATTAGATGGTTTTTTAATTGTGGTGTAGGTTTTAATATAAAAGTTGAATTGGTCGGAGCATGGGCTACATTTACCATGGAAAAATTATTGGATATTCACCATTTACAGATTTTTTGGGATTCCAAAGTAGTCATTAAATCGTTGGAACAAAAATGCAATCTCCAGGCGACTAATATAGAAGGCAACATTTTTTCAAAGAACCAACTATTAACATATCTATAGGGAATCAAACAAAAACGCCGACAAATTATCTAAACAAGCTCTCTCAGTGCCAAAGGGAAAATTAATCTACTTCAACTGGGATGGGGAAGTTGAGAGCTCTCATCAATTCTTAAAAATTTTCTAACATGCTTTCTCTCCCTCTCTCCTTCTCTATGGACAAGACTACAATGATTCGGTTCAAATTTGACTCATAATTTCAGAGTTTTGTTTTTTCACTTTTATGATTCATTAAACCATCCATTTTTCTTGTTGTTGTTTCCCTTGCATATGGATGATGAATTAGAGAATTATCGAGAATGATGAATGGCCATTAATCCAGAAAGCAGGCTTCCATAGATCGCCGGCCAGCCGATGTAAAAAAAAATATTATCAATATAATTTTGTGTGAATTTTCTTCAGAAAAACAAAAAGTGGTGTTATGCTAAAATTAAGCTCTCTTGTCAAGACATAAATGTTAATGTAGAACGTTAGGGGATGAGTTCTCTTAACCACATAAAGCTACTTGTAAATGTTCTAACATATTGGTGTAATTTGATGAAACTATTATTAATTTTTCATTGCTTTATTTTTTTCGTTATTAGTTGGTTATAGTGTTAAAAAGGGAGTTTGCTTAGGTAAAAAATCCTACTAAGAGAACACGAAGTATTCATTTACCAGAGTCAAACATGCACATTAAAAAAGTGTCTCAATAATCATTATAAGTTTTATATTCCTGTATATGACCCGATTTATAAGAAAAGAGTTCTAATAATCATTTATGATACAACACTCCCAATTTCATTGGTTCATCGATTGTCTTGGTTTGTAGTATGACATAAAATATGTTAGGAGTTATCCTAAAAATACTAAGAAACTTATATGTTGATGAAATTGATCCATACATGGGCAAGTTAGATTAAATGGAAATTTTGTTAAATTGTTTTATGTAGGTTTGTGTTTTCTTTGATAGAATTTAGATCAAAATTTCATCGATAAAAGAAAACTAAACATAACACTTAGGTTTTTTTTTTTTTATCCAATAATTTTTTTTAAAACTCTTATCACTAGGATAACATCTCATGAATGATTCTTAAACCTAGTTCCATAAATGTTGTGTGTCATTATTGATAGATATGTATAAAAGGTTTTGACATTTCTTTCTATATTGCATAGAAAACACTATTTCTACAAATATATAATATTTTAAGAAAATTAATAAATATTACTCTTAAAAATATAAAATATGATTGTCAAGTAGTGTTTATGATCCATAATTTATTAAATAAATCAATGACTACTTTATTAATTGTATGTGCCTTTTTTTAATTTTCAATATTATTACGTCGAAGTTTTTTTTGTAAGGGAGAGGCCCTTTGCCAATTTTGTCCTTTATCGAAGACATATCAAAACTTGCCATATGTTCATTAGATTTGACCAATCTTCTCCCTCTAGGTTTCTTCTCCTTCACTGACTCTGCTACAACCTCTAACTTCGAGTCAACAAGTGCTACTCTCGGATCTATTCCTCTGTAGCAGATAACGTGCACTAGTATGTTTATTCCCATGGACATGGCCCGCTCAGGATGGTTAACTTTGTTGGACAAAGCATGGCGCCTCACACACTTCCTTTACACCCCTGTTGGGGTTTCCATTATTGAAATGGATTGTTGGGCAGGTGAGCATTGGATTCTATTAACCGTTTATTTTTATTTTTATGTGCAACCAGTTTTCCTTTGTTCCGGGCCAAGGGAATTCGTCTTTTCAACCACACATTTGATTCAAGGTCCAGGAACTTTAATGGTCACCGTTGCAGGAATTATGTCCACTGCACTTTGTTTTCCACTGTATCGTGGTGTTCACATCAATGCTACTTCATAAAGAGTGAGTTTTTTTTACTTGTTAGGGTTTGTGGGTCCTGTTTTATTTTATTTTTTGTTGTTTTGACTATTCATTTGTATTTATATGGAATCAGTGTTCTATGTTTCAACCCAAAATGGAGGAATGGGTATAGCTTTGCTCGCATGTTTATTTTTGCTTCTGTTTATTTTTCTAATGCAAGTCATTGATCCATTATCACAAGAAGTTTGGAAGATGAAAAAACCATTGAAGGTTTGGTAGAGGCTAATTTGGTCTGGTTTGATATATGGGAGGGGTATATTCTCCATTGGGTTCGTAATTATTTGAAGATTCTATATCAGATATGTTATTACCCATAATTTGGATGTGCAAGAAGTAGTTTTGAGAGTGACTATAAATGGGGAAAGTAGCAAGAGAAGAGCCATGAAGACCTTGCAAGAGTAGAAAGAGGCATGAATCTCCATTTGAAATCGAACCCTGAATTCCTATTCATTCTAGGTATCAATGTGATCGAGGAGGAATTGGGGTGAAATTTGGAAGGTGGGTTTTTTCAAATATGTTATTAACCATAATTTGGATGTGCAAGAAGTAGTTTTGAGAGTGACTATAAATGGGGAAAGTAGCAAGAGAAGAGCCATGAAGACCTTGCAGGAATAGAAAGAGGCATGAATCTCCATTTGAAATCGAACCCTGACTTCCTATTCATTCTAGGTATCAGTGTGATCAAGGAGGAATTGGGGTGAAATTTGGAAGGTGGGTTTTTTCAACCGATGGTTTTTGGACCTTTATTTCAGTTTATTTATAAATACTCGGTGAAAGAGGGAGGAGGTGCATGAGCTTTGTCAATAATTTTCTTATGCACGACATGTCCGTAGGTTTTTTGCAATCAAAGTCTTTTGACAATTATTTGAGTTTCTCTCATCCTGCCAATGGACGAGGAATTTTTGTCCAACATAGGTCTTGTGTAACTCTAGCTATCAAGCACTTCTACCACTAGTGGATTTTTCTATTTTGGAGGCTCATTGACTGGCTTTATCTCTGATGTCGAGTATGGAGGTAGGAACTTGCCACACTCTTGACTATGATTAGCGGATGTATCATGGAGTTAAAGCGGATTTTAGTTCTTTCAAGATTCCAGATCTATATAGGGTCGATGGCCAGAGCGATTTATGATGGCTGACCTCTTCAAAGTTTACTTCATTGCATGGGATTGAAGGTAGGTACTCTTCTTACATTGTAATTGATGGTATGCATGCCATTTTTTTTATTTTCAATTAGTCACCTGAATCATAAGTTTACTCCATTGAATGGGTTGAAGGTAGGTCTCAATAACAAATATTTGAATGGCACAAATGTTTTGCTTCATGACAAATAGAATCTTCAGAAAAACATATTTTTCTGCCATCAAAGTAAGATTATGTTCACTTTGTTTGCACCTAACTTTTAAATGTATTGGTTGGGCCATCTATTCCAAACATCAAAATCCTCTATGCATGGTGACTACCACTATATCAACAAGTTCACCATCAAAATTACATGATATAGTGTTATATGTTGATGTATTTTGTTTCTATCATTTGAAGTATGGATGAAATCCACACTGAAATTACTAGGGATGTGAAGTGAAATACACCAAAAACAAAAGACCAAAAATATCAAATTAATATGTAAGATCATCCTTTATTTCTAAACTGGTGCTAAAGTTCTACATTATGTTTCTAATATAACTATAATGATTGGTGATCAATTGAATGGTTTTAAACAAATGACAGGCAAATCATTGTAGGAGTCATTATTGCATCCAGTTTTGAGATAAAAATGAAATCAAAATAAAATCCTTTACATGCCCGTCATAAATTTTAAGGAGTCATTATTATATTCACCATTAGCATAAAAAAAAACCTTTTTGATAGTAATAAATAATAGTAAATAACCAATGGTTATCTTCACTAATTCCAATATTGTGTTTTTTAAGCTTGAATTTGGTTTGCTTTCAAGTTGACTATGTTGCTGACCATTTGATGTACCAATTTGTTTTGTCATATTAGTTTAGGTTGACTCTTTGCAATTGAAATGTTATGGGTATCCATAACTAATTACATAGACATGTCAGTATATGAATATTTTCATCATTGTTAACATATTAAAAATAGCTATAGAATCCAGCTAGTATAGTATTAAAAAAAATAGTATTCATGTCGAATATGATTATAAATATAATATCATATTATTAAATAGAAATTTCCTTAAACAACTAGAAGTAATATAAATATTTCTATTGAAAGAACAAGGACAAACCTGAAATATTTTGCAATTGCAATTTTTATAAATTAAAATGTAGAAGAATTTTGGTCAATAAATGTTGCTTCAATCTTTGTTACACTTGTATGGCCAAGAAAATTAGCCACCTACACAGATTATGGTTCCGCTTCCAAGCAAAGATCAATAAGACTAAGGGAAAAAAAGGAGGGCACATGCTGTAATTATGGATAATAGTGGAGATTTAGCTATGCTAAGGATTTTCCTAGAAGGAGAAATGAATCACTTGTTTTTCTTATTAAAGAAATCTTAAAGGAATGGATCAAATTGCCAATTCTGAATCTACCAATTATGAGAAAAATTATTTGACATTTCTGACATGCTTATTATATGTTCTCCTTGTATAATTATTGATTCATGGAGAAATGAGGTTAGGTCATGCAACCTATCTTTTTTAAGTCAAAATAAATATTTTTCACAATCTAACTTTTGTTATATCACGCCCACGGTGTTTTTTGGTATAGCGTTGTAAGCAATTGTGAAGGTTTATAGCTCTAGGGTTTAACTTTAATCTGATTAGCATTTCCCATAGCTTCCTTGATCCAGTAAAATGTCTCAAAGGCATCTTTTACTAATTGAGAGTTGGGCATCTTGGTGTTCTCAGATCATATATTTACTCCTTTAAACACGTTGACCTCATGGATTATAAGTTCCATTTATGGAAATGAGTCCCTTCCTTATTGGTAAGATTCCATTCTCTTTATTGGCTATGGTCAAAGTTATGCTAAACTAATTTCATTTAATGTTGTGGTTGGAAAATCCATATCATAGCAATATCATGCTTAACAATATTGATCTAGACAAGGAATGTCACAACCGAATTTTAGGAATGTCACAAGCTCCTACACGTGTACAATCTTTCATTCACTCATTTCTTGTTTCAAACACGCTAAACACTTAAATCTTGCCCAATGTTTAGTTGTGAAAAATTGCGGAACCCTGAGCAACCCAGGGAATGCATTTCAAAGTTACCATTTGTAGGGTTTGTGAAAAATTATACTCTACTTCAACATGTTACCTTGTCTTTGATGTCCAATTTGTTTGTTGAATTCTAGAATTGATACCATGACTAGGGTTTATGAGAGCCTTAGGTTTCTCGGTGTTGAGAATCACAGGAATTTGTGTAATGGTGCCCTAGAATCTCCAAAATATTGTAAGAATATCCAATAATTTAGCTTGAAGGGTGTTTTCCAATTCAGTCCCTTTGGGTTGTGAAACATAGGTGAGAGTTGTCTAACACTTATTATCTCTTTAGCGTCTATATTAAAATTTCTTGTGAAATCACTTCTAAGATGGAAGACGTGCTAGAAATCTCCGATGGCACTTAAAGTTGTTTTTGTTTTATTTCATTTTCATAACAAATTATGATTCAATCTCTAGGTAGCAAATAACTTTATAAGTCATTCACTTCTCTATATTATCTTTGTTACATTGTTTGTTCTCTCATTAAATATGATGGTCATAAAACAGATCTTACTCAGTTTTTTTCGGTGTTTCCTTTCCCTCCAATTCAGGGGTATGCTAATATATTATAGTTGTAGGCTAAACGTTCTACGAAATGACAATTTTTTTAAGGGACATTTACCTGAAATCCAGGGAGAAATTGTTAGATTCGTAGATTTGAGTTATTTTTTTTGTATGATCCGAATGCCTCAGGGATTTTTAAGCACACTGAATCCATTTCTGCATTCAGAAATGGATTTTGAATAACAAAAAATAGTGATTCGTCTAAATTTATATCGTCCGATTCCAACGAAAAAAATCATTTTGTAGAATAGCTAGACAACGTCATATATTATATGAATTCTACTTACCACAAACTTATTAAATTATTCAATAATATTAAATTTTAGTAATTAATATGAATATAATCTTAAAATAAAGATTAGTTGCTTTGAAAATTAATATTAAATATGAACATAATGTTAAAATAAAATAAAAATTAATTAGTCTACAGCTATAACCTTGATAACTTTTAAAAATCTAGTCAAATCCATTAGAACTACTTAAATTTATTGCAAAATTTTTGAACAAAATATATATATATATATATATATATATATATATATATATTAAATCTTTCACCCTCCATCAATGCGCAGTTGTACGGCAATAAAATAAAATGTTGTGGTGGCCCTCCCGTGTCTCTCTCTCATTTTGTTTCAACGCGTTTTTACTTTAATTAATGGGCAGCCACCGACTTTACACTCCAGTGCATAAATTGAGAGGCGCATTAAAGGAAAATAGAGAGTTGTGCACAACGATACAATACGGACGAATCAATTTATCAAAATCAACTTTACACGATGGCACGTAAAGGACAAGTTACTCTGCCGTTTACGTAAAGAAGATACCGACGAAATGACAGTCCACAAAGACTATTGACTTTGTAGTCGTGGCACTTTGTACGTTCTCTATTTTTATGACTAAATATGTTATCAAAAAAATGAAGAAACCGCGTAGGATCTTTACCCTAATTCCACGGCCTACAACTAGATGGTCCACCTCACCACCATGTTCTCCAATTAAATAAATAAATGTCTTATCACAATCGAATAAACCGCGTAAAATCTGTACCGGACGTCACTATCAGATGGTCATGCATTATTTCAAAGGACTAGATGATCACCGTGTTTTCAACGACTCAACCACTATATGGAATTATAGATATCCTTGTTTATCTTTGTCACCACTATCCTCCCCACTTGCATATTACTTTTTCGTTCAATAGCCCTTTCAAACGTTGCAAACCCACCAATATATTTTATATTCGTACCAATCTCTTTCCTCCCATTTTCGCTTTAAAATACGATTTTTTTGCTTGACTCTACTCATACATATCGGTGTTTGTCTTGTCATAGATATATTTCAACGTTGCAAACCTACTAATATATTTACGTTAAAGGCATTTTTTTTTTAAGTAAAAAAGGGAGTGTCCTCTTATATTAAAGTTTTTTGCTTGACTCTACTCATACATATCGGTGTTTGTCTTGTCATAGATATATTTCAACGTTGCAAACCTACTAATATATTTACATTAAAGGCATTTTTTTTTAAGTAAAAAAGGGAGTGTCCTCTTATATTAAAGTTGCAGATTTACAAAGTCTGGTTGGAGTGCCAGCTATCATGGCTGAAGAGGAAATCGAGACAGTTGGCCAGTCCATGCCATTTGTTTTCAAACAAACAAAAAATACCAAGCTATCGTCCTGCACAAAGGAAACTAAGACACATGGCCACCATTAGATTAAGTTTGTTCTTTACCTCGCTACCGACAACATTGCTATAGTCTAACTAAGCTAAAGCTCTGGTTTGAAACAAAAGAAAATTTCTAACTGTGAGCATGCATAAAACCTTTTATCCGGTGTTCTTGTCATCTTCACCATTCTTTCCTCGTCTGACTGGAATCGTGTAGGCCTATGCGCACGTAGGGCATTGTCATCTTGGGGATGTACTGGAGCAAGCGGTGTACATCATATCAAGGCGTTGGCTGATTTGGATGGCCCTGAAGATCTTGTCGTCCACCATGCTGCACGTTTCGAAGATTAGTTCCAGGTGCTCCGAGTGGAGGAGTGGTGGTTGGTCTTGCAATTCTCACAGAGTGGAGGACAGGGCAACTAGCTTATGTGCATCGGTCTCATCCTTGCCTTCGTTTACGCTTCCACCTTGGTGTTCTTGCTTCTTGTTATGCTATGCCACTTCCTCTGGAGGTTTTCCGCTTGTAGTATTGATCTTTGCTTCTATGTCGTCCGGGAATTCTTCCTCAACATAGCAGGTTGTGCAATCCTCAGCTGGATCATTTTCCCTGGGATCGTGTGTTGTTCTTGAAGCAGGGGGCTTGGCATCATTCTTGAAACAGGTGGGGGGATCCCAATTGTCCGAGATAGTGAAGAGGAGATGTTCTGGGTAATCCTGGATGGGTTCATCCAGAGCAATCTCCTCCACATACTCCATGGGAGGCATTCCAGTTCTCCCAGACTTCCTGGTTCTCCTAGTGCAAGCTATAGCCAATGCTTTTTCGAAATTCTTATGCCGCTTCCTGCGGGAGTTGAATGCATACCACGTCGCGCCTCTACGAGGTCGTCCCCTTGCTCTCGGCATGTAGAAAAGCAAAGCTATGGCCGAAATTCCATCTTGGAAGGTGTCTCTATTCCGGCACTCCGAAGGATCAGCCTTCGACCCTTCAATTTCCAAATGCATCACAAATCCTCCAAGGCGGATGATAAGGATGAAGGTGACAGCTTTAGCCATTAAGGCTATGTTCTTAATGCATTGATATGTCGTCCTCTTCACTCACGTGAGAGGCCTCGTCGCCTGGTATCGGTTGCTTGGGTTCACTCCCATCTTTAATGGTGAGGAGATGGGAGCTGGTGGCCAACATTTGTGGCATCGCCCAACTCTTTTCTGTGTGTCCTTCCTTCTCTACGTGGCACCTCATCCAAGGGTTCGAGATCCCTATTGGCCAAAGCTTGACATTGCTCTGAGATATCTGAGTCTCCAGAGATGTGTACTTCCTAGTAGATTTGTTCTGTCTCCTTTGTTACTCCTTCATTTTCCAAGCAGTCCACTACCCTGTTTGCGTCTCTTTTCACATGAGAAGGTATGATGTTGAGGTTGGCTCTAAGGAGGCTCCTGAATTCCTCTAGCAGCCCAGAGAGTCGCCAATTGGGTGAGATTTTCTCCGGGTTTTCCCCATGGAGGATTTTGGTGATTAGTTGAATAACAATTTGTGAGTCCCCCTCCAGGATGAGCTTGTGACTATGTCTAGCAATTGCTACTTGGAGACCTTGCAGTAGGCCTGTTAGCTCCACTGCATTGTTTGTTGTTTCCCCCAAATAACCTACTAACAGACAGAGGATCTCTCCACTGGAGTTTCTAAGTGTGGCTCCATATCCAGCTTATAATTTGAAGGACATGGGGGTGGGCTTTGATCCACTTATGTGTGCATGGGTCACGATACCATTTAATATGGTATCTCTGGGCGCAACCACACGTTCGACCACTACCTCAAGGTGTCCCATGGCTCCAGATAAATCCCTCACGAGAATTGAACCTTGCCTAATGGTGAAAAACTCCTTGCTTTCCACCATTGGATCTAACCCCTTTGGGCTTGTTAAAGGCATTTTTAAGGGGAGGTTCTTCGTCCATTTTCGTCGTCGTCGTTTGTCAAGGACCTTTGAAAGCATGCCACGTGTCAATGTAATTAGAGTAACGTGGTAGATCTTTTCTTGATTTCATTTTGTAATTACCTCCCTCAATCACCTTGTTGCACCGTCACCTTTATCCTTCCCTCGACCGCCCTATTGCACTGTTGCCCTTATCTTTCCCCTGCAACGAATTCTTATAAAGATGCGAGCGAATTTCGATTGATGTACCTGTTAGTTGGTCATAGAATAACTCCAAGGGATTTGTTGTTGGCTAAGTCGCAAAAGAATAGACAGACCAACGTGTTGGAATGTAGGTCGCATTACAGGGACGCATAAAGAAATGCATTTTTTATGTTTTGAATCTCTGGAAATGGCTTAGTGCTTTCCCTCAAATTTAACTGTTCTTGTTTATAATAAGCGGAAGACGGTTGAACAGACCGATTTGTGTTTGTAGACATAGATAAAGAGCCCACCCAATCTTTTGAATCGGAGGTTCAAATTAGGACGCCTACTGGGGCAAGGGGCGTTCGCAAGGTCTACCTCGCGAGAAACCTCGAAACTGGTGAGAGCATTGCCATTAAAGCCATGGACAGAGAAAAAGTTCTAAAGGGAAGCATGATCAAGCACATTAAACGAGAAATCTCGATTATGAGACTGGTCCAACACCCCAACATTGTTCAGCGAGATGAAGATTTACTTTGTCATGGAGTACGTTAAGGGCGGCGAGCTCTTCAATCGGGTTCTCCAAAAGGGCAGACTGACGGAAGACGAGGCAAGGAAGTATTTTCAACAACTGATAAGCGCGGTGGACTTCTGCCATAGCCAAGGCGTCTACCACCGGGTCATGAAGCCAAAGAACTTGTTATTAGAGGCCTTTTTAATACATTGATTTTTCAAGTCAAACGAGAGGCCTTTTTAAAGTTGTGTGAGAGGTCGAGGCTTCCCCTATGTAGAAAGCACTATTTCAGAGGGTTTTATTTTAAGTTGTATGACAAGCCAAGGCCTCGGTCTCCTATTTGGAAAGCACTATTTTTCAAACGAAATCGTGTCACATATGTACAGAAGGAGATTATGACCATACTAGAACAGAAATGCAACACTGAAGCGATGTCGGGTGTAATGTTGAAGTGATTTCAGGTGGTTTTTTATTGGGTAGGTGAAGATTTGATAGAATTTGTTGAAAAGGTTTTAAGATAGACAGGGTAAAAGGGGAGTATCTAGGAGGTTAAATTATAAATGGATGCATGGTGGAAGGATGTAGTGGAGGATGGGCATCGTATTAACTAGACTTTGAACTTTCTAAATCCAAAATGTAAATGGGAGGAGATCCCTCCCATCAGTTGTTGGAGGCATCAACATCCTATGGTCTGCTACCTTGGAGGTCCCACCTATAATCATCTCTTCGTTGTTGGAGGGGTCTTTGATTTTGAAGGAGAGGAAGTCGACCTGTTATGCATGAAGATGTTAGATTTCAATCCAGGTGTGTGGGAGTTGTTGGATACACTGCCATACAAATTCAAAGCGAGCGCCTCTTCCACATGGTTTTCCTCTGTTGTTTTCGCTGACATACTTTACCTGCTGGAACGATATAGTGAATATTGTTGTTATTTTGATTTGCAAAAGAAGCGTTGGGGATTTGTGGGGAAGCTCAGGCCTCCTCATCCATCTTCTTATGTGGCTCATCTTCATGATGAGCAGAGGGGATTAATCCTAGTGTTGAGTATCTCGAAGAAGGCTTTGGTTGTGGGACGATTGAGGTGAGACGATGGTGGGATGAATTTCAGACTATGGAATTTTAGATGAATAGTGCTTGCATTGTCCAAATGATACTTTGAATCTTTTTTATAGAACTAATGACATTAATCCCTTCTAAATTTTTATGTTATATTAACGAAAGGGCCAAGAAAAGTATTCGTTGACGTTAAAATCTGATAAAAGGAATTGATATTTTCTAATTTTCCTTAAATCTTTTGCATAGGTTTTGAATTTATCCGTCATCCATCTGCATTCTGGTTGGGTTTTCATGTCGAACTATCATCTATATTCGGTCTACTATGGTTTTCATGTTGTCTACAGATGTCTAGGCCGAGTTTTTTACGTATCACCTGCGTCCCCACATTTATCAGTTAGTCCATCAACATTTTGCAACAACAGGGAATACTGCCAATTTTCAATCGTCTAGCTACAGGGCCTGTATTTATCTGCGTAGGATGACTTATCTCTTTGTGTTGTATGCACTCTTTTAAAGGCTTTAAATACACCCTCTTTATTTAATGTCACCCAATGACTCAAAGTTTTGCAGATCGGGTTGTAGCTCACAAAATCTATTGTAATCTCTTGTAATTGAACGAAACAAGGAAGAATAGGGAGGTTACACATTCTCTGTCCTAGAATTGGAAGGGCGGTTACACATTCTATGTCCTAGAATTGTAACGATGTGGAATGGGGAGGAACGACCCTATTACATTTAGTTATATATTGGAGTGATGGAGCCATTTGTAAGTTTTATGTTTCTCCCTTTTGATAAATATGGGAAAGAGTAAACCAAACGAGGATGTCAGTTATAGTCATCTACTCCACAGTTGTACATTTCATCCTTTCAGGTTTTTTCTTTTTCCTATCCTTTCTCAGCTTTACAAATAAATTGAGTGTTCTTGAATGCTTCATAAATTATCTTGTAGTGGAAACCCTTAGAAGGTTGTGCATTTTAAAGTCTTTTATGATTTTGCTTGTGGTAGCCATTATCGGCCTCACCTACTATGCCCCACTCACACTATGACACAAAGAAACCCTCCAAACGGTTTCCCTTATGTGTAAGATTGGAATGAATATGGCTCACATCCAGGGTTCGAATCCTATAACCAGGTGGGATCTTTCTGTACCTTTTTGTACCATGGAATGGGTATCCTAGGAGGGGAAAAGGGACCATGGAATTTCTAATGTCTCATGATGGAGTCTTGTTTGTGTCTGGAGATATAAAGTTGGGGTCTTGTAATTTGTGTTTTTCAATCGGGTGTCCGCTGAATAATTAATTGTTTTAGCCTCCATGTTTTATATTTACCCTGTATGGCTATGAATATTTTCATTACATTTTTGTCTTGTGGGTGCAGATTTGTTTGGACAACTCTCCAAGAGTGTTGAGGTTGGTCTCAGTTTACAATGCCATTTAGATTTTTGACAGTCTTGTCATCTAATTTTTGGGTTTATTTAATATTTAGTCTATTGATGGAAATGAGCAATAAATGCATTGGATCATTGTCTTTTATTATCTAATAACAACCCTATACATTGCCCAACCAAATTGGCTTGCAAAGAGATAGTTGATATCATAATACATGAAGTACCAATGTTGAAATATCATAACACATGAAGTACTAATGAATTTGTCTTTAAGTTGTTTTAGTTCCTTCTCTTTTTTTCACTGTAAAAAATGAGTTTGAACTCGTGGATTAAATGATTGAGCAAGTAGAAATCACTTATAATCCTCACTTTCACCCAGTGCTTGTATTTTCTTGTATTGCACAACAATTTTTTGGTGCGCCTGGTACCAAGATTCACAGTATGCCAAAGGGTTAATTGCAAAGCCAACTCTTCTACACCTATTATATGATTTGATTCTTCACTTTTCTGTGCATTTGCATTATCACTTATTATTTTTACATATGCAACAAAACTGAGGTAGCTATCAAAACTTTACTATCCAAACTGTTTCTTTAAAATTAATTTTCCACAACAACAAAGGATACCTTTACACTATCCTAATTTTATGTAGTGACCAAGTTCTTGTTGAAATAATGTAACTGCAAAGTGTATTCTTATTATTATTTGATATATTATTCATTGGATCAATCCCCATTGTGGATTGATCATGTCGGTTATTGTAATAGGACCAAATCCCCTTTTGCGAATTGGTCAAAAGACAATTGTAATAGCCAGTTTGAGAAGTCAGTCCTGCCAGTGAAGAGACACTTCACACGTGCCAGACTTGTATAAATGAAGAGGCCAACACCTCACTTAGACACACAACTCACTTGTTCATTAAGAGACAAGTTTCAGATTTCTAGTTGGAGAAAAGAGAGAGAGAGTGGCAGATCTTTTGAAGAGGACTTTATGTTTCAGCTTGAGTTATCTCTTGGCATTGTATTGGCAATCTATAATAAGGAAGTTTTGTTGGGTTTTCTTCCCCTAAAGGGTTTCCCAGGATAAATGTTGTGTCTCTTGTGATTGTGTATTTCTCAGTGATCTTGTCTTATGTTGCTGTTATCTATTGAAATGCAAAAAACTATAATAATGGCATAAAAAATAACATGGTATCAGAGCCACGCTGAAGGAAGCATCTTTCGCAAGAGAAAAATGTCACTGTTGTTGTACATGCAAATTAGGGCTTTTTGATGGTGAAGCTTTTCAGCCCTAAAACCATCTAGAAAAGTGCACCCTCCCCCAAGGATTACTTTGACACTCTCAGTGCACCTTTTCAGTGGTTGGATCTCCCGGAAAGTGAAACCCTAGTTTCACAAAAGTACCAGAAGTACCAGAAAACCAGAGAACCATAAGTACTAGAAGTACCAAAGTACCAGAGGTACCAGAAAACTAGAAGCACCGGTCCAGAAATCCACAGATCAAGTTTGGAATAGTAAAAGTTGGATTTTCTCAGATCCAAGCACACCAGGCTACTCGCCTCAGCCAAGCACATCTCCCGGTAAGTTCAAAATTTGATTTTGAGCATTTTCATTTTTCGGTCATTTTCCTAGCTCCAGGTAAAAGATGTTTGCAAGCACGAAGCTTGCCAACAAACTGGAAGGCGTGGAAAACTTTCGTTCCTGGAAGTATAGGATCGGTCTAATCCTTGCAGAGAATGACCTAACAAGATTCATCAAAGGAGAAGTGTCAGAACCCGAAGATGCCGCAGAGAAAGCAAAGCATCAAAATGACACAATCAGGGCCCAAAGAATCATTGCAGATTCAATCAAAGACCACCTAATTCCTTATGTGTCATCAAAGAACACTCTGAAAGAGATGTTTGATTCTTTAAGCAGACTGTATGAAGGAAATAACATAAACCAGAAGATGAATCTAAGAACTCAACTAAAGAATACGAGGATGCAAGTGTTGGTCACTATAATTGCTTAATTAATTTTAAACAACTAAGTGAAACATAAATTATCAACCCAGGGAAGTCTTTTGTTTCAAAGATAACTGCGCACTATATATGCTCAATTCCAAAAGCAGCTTAGTGTTGTAGTAAAGAAACTTATACTAATCTTACTTGCTCAAATAAACTGAAGTTCTGTATTAAATCACAGGAAAGTAACTTCCCTATTGCAAACCTTTGAAGATCAAATTAAGAATCCTGGATTACATTTAAAACAATACTTGCAATGGGAAAGAACAACTATTCTGCAATCAGAGAACAGGACCCTTACTCTCTACAGAGACTTCAGCATTAACACTCTTTTATGAAAATAACAATGCAGAAAACAATTAACTCTAATTGACAGGAAACAAAGCCACCTAGTTCCTTTCTTTCTAAGTAGGAGCTTTGAGCTTTACCTCTGTTTAGCACACTTGTGAGGTTGAGGTTTACAGAGAACAGAGCAGTCTGATCCCTTCCTTTCTGAGCAGGGATTACTAACCCAGTTCTGGCTAGCACCAATGAAGATCTACAG
>JZKD02S1674977.1:67989-89715 GCA_000966675.3 Picea glauca
GTGAACTGCGCTTTGACTGTTGACTGCTGACTGTGGCGGCTTCCTTATGTTTCAGCATCGTCGGTTCTGGCAGTTCTTCTGTGTTTCAACATCTGCAACTCTGGACTGTGTGATAGCTCGTGTTTCAGCATCTTGCGACCTCGGACTGTATGGCTGCTCCGTGTTTCAGCATCTGCGATCTCGGACTGTGTAGCAGCTTCGTACTTCAGCATCTACGACCTCAGACTGTGTAGCAGCTCCGTGTTTCAGCATCGGTTCTGTGTTTCAACAATAGGCCTTGAATGCTAATCTGCAGTTATGGACACTTATGCACTTCTAATCAATAGTTAAGTACGAGAGTGATGTAAAATATTATGCAAAACAGATTAAGCATATAGTAATGAGAAAGGACGTTGTATACCTTTGAGATGATCAGACAAAGTGATAGTATAGGTTCAAATGTATGTGATCAAGGGTATAATAATGGCAAAAAGTATAAGCAAAAAGGTGCATAGTGTGGTCCTAACAGCAAGCAGGAGAAACGATCCAAGAATATTTCTCCAGAATCTCAGATTTTAAAGAATAGTTAAAAGCGATTGGAGACACCATAGATGAAGATGAACTCATAATGAAGGCCCTAAATGGTCTCACAAGACCTTAGGATGCATTCATCCAAACGATATGTGCCAAATCGGAGAAATTGAAGTTTGATAGTCTATGGGAAGAATGCATCCAAGAAGAAACCAGAGTAGCTAACCGTGAAGCGCTACTAGCAAGAGATAATGATCAAGCCCTAGCTACTCACACCAAAAGAGGAAGGAAGAAACCCTACTTCCAAAAGGAGACTCATAAAGAGCCTCAACCACCAAACAAATTCAATAATAAAGAATCTCATCCAAGGAGATTTCCGAAGAGAGGACAACGAAGGGAAAGAGACTACTCATCCATACAATGCTATCATTGTGACAAGATGGGACACATTGCGAAATTCTGTCCAGCTAGACGAGAAGAATACAAGATGAAACATAAGAGGCACCATGCCCATGCAGTTGAAGATGAAGAGCCACCTGCAAAGATGATAAGAGAACATATCAAAGACTATGTGTTGATCTCGATCCTCTCAGGATCCGTAACACACAAAGAGGACACGTGGCTCATTGATAGTGGTGCCTCCAAGCACATGACAGGTCAGAGAAACATTCTCTCTTATATTTCAGAAAATAAGTTTTCTCAGAAAGTGACACTTGGAGATAATTTCCAATATCCCATGAAGGGAATGGGAGAATCAAACTACAAACTAAATTCAGGGAATTCATTGAAGATGAAGGACGTACTCTATGTACCAGGTTTGAAAAAAAACCTACTCTCCATTTCAGCTTTAGAAAAGAAAGGCTACAAAGTTGCCTTTATAGATGGAGAATTCCTCATGTGGGCTAAAGGAGAAACCATAAATGAAGCAATCATCATTGGAAGTGAAGAAAATGGCTTGTATAGACTAAAGGGTCACTCAGAAACTGTTATGGCCCACGCCATTGAAAACTCATGTGAACTTTGGCATAGAAGACTAGCTCACATTAACTACAAGGCGCTACCCTACATATGTAAAGCGGTCACAGGTTGACCAGAACTCAAGGTTGACCATGAAGGCATATGCAATGGATGTGCACAAGGGAAGAACATCAAGAACTCCTTTCCGAAGAGAGACAACAAAGCAGAAGGAGTTCTAGAACTCATTCATTCAGATGTGTGTGGCCCAAAGCCATCGTCCTTTAGATTTCTCATTTATATAAACATTAAAAAAAATTAAAAGATCCAAACCTCAAAATAAGATTACATGTGACTCTCAACCATGTTACAATGACATCTTTATTGGAAATTGTTGTCTTGATTTATGTAGATGTTCAATTTTGTTATTTTTGTAGTAGGTAACTATTTTTTAGATGTTTTCAATAATGTGTGAAGATATATTTTAGTTTCTTGCTTACTATCCTCTTGAACTATTAAAAGTATGGGATAAAGCATATTTGTCTCTAATAGATTTCTCATTTATATAAACATTAAAAAAAAATAAAAGATCCAACTTTATAAAATCACTTTATAAAGTTATTTTATAAAAACACATTATAAAGTGGCTATGCAGAAGTACCTCAACATATTTTGTCTCTAATAGATTTCTTATTTATATAAACATTAAAAAAAAATTAAAAGAAGCAACTTTATAAAATCACTTTATAAAAACACATTATAAAGTGAAATCAAAGTCATTCAATATCTCCTCTAAGTTATTCAGCTTCACACATCCAGAAACATCAAGCATCACCAAAGACCTCAAATTTTCAACACCATGCATATTTTGTCTCTAATAGATTTCTTATTTATATAAACATTAAAAATAATTAAAAAACCCAAATTACTTTATAAAAACACATTATAAAGTGACTATGCAGAAGCACCTCAACATATTTTTTCTCTAATAAATTTCTCATTTATATAAACATTAAAAAAAATTAAAAAACTCAATTTTATAAAATCAAAATTACTTTATAAAAACACATTATAAAGTTACTTTATAAAAACACATTATAAATTTACTATGCAGAAATACTTCCGAGCTACCAAATTTAAATCAAAATCATTCAATATCTCCAAGTTTTCAACACCCTCCAGCTCTTCTAAATTATTCAGCTTCACACATCCAGAAACATCAAGCATCACCAACGACCTCAAATTTTCAACACCATGCAGCTCTAAGTCAAAGCAGCCAGAAACCTTTAGTGTTCGAAGCTTTGTAAGCTGCGCCAACCCCGGTATGTTCTTCAGCTTCTCACATCCAGATACATCAAGCATCTCCAACAACCTGAAATTTTCAACACCCTGCAGCTCTTCCAAGTCAGAGCAATTAGTAATCTCTAGTTTACCAAGCTTTGTAATCTCCGCTGATCCGCGTATGCTCTTCAGTTTATTGCATCTTTGTGCCCGCAAGACCTCCAATGATGCCAATGTTTCGAAACCCGGCAGCTCCTCCACTTCTCTGCAATTGTAAATTTCCAGCCGTTGAAGTTTTGTAAGACCGCATAGCCCTTCTATTTTCCTCAATTGACTACAATCAGCCAATCGCAGTAGTACAAGTGCATTTGGCAATGTTCCAACCCCCTGTAGAGAACAAGACCTGATGAGGAGTTCATGAAGGTTGGGGCAAACGCCTTCGCTAAATGATACCTTATCGAATTTTGTGTCGACCAATTCCAAGTGTTGGAGACCAGACATGCAATATTTTTCACTTTCGCCCTCAAGCGTCTTTTTAAAAAGCCGCTCTGGAAAGGAACAATTATTGACTATCAACACAGTCAAGTGATTGAACAGTCTAATGGAATCTGGCCAACCTTTCAATTTATTGCAATCCAGCACTTCCAAATCCTTCAGATTGCTTAGGTTACGGATCGAAGGCGGCAGCGTCTTTAGCCGAGAGCATCTTATTACAAGCATTTCCAAAGCGCTTAACTTTCCAATTTCACTTGGCAATTCTTTTAACTTAGGGCAACGCAGCAGTCTCAATCTCTTCAGTTTGCTTAGGTCGCCGATGGAAGGCGGCAGCGTTTCTAGCAGAGGGCATTCTATTAAAAGCTCTTCCAAAGCGCTTAACTTTCCAATGTCACTTGGCAATTCTTTTAACTTACGGAGATGCAAATTTAACACTTTCCGGTACCGTTGATGTGCAAATTGGGAAGGCAATACTTCAATATTGTCACAACAGTCGAGACCGATGTATTCAAGTGTGCTGATGTTTCCAAGAGTGTGACTAGAGATGGTTAAATCAGTGCACCCGCTTAATTCAAGATATTTAAGCCTCTCCAACTTCTTGAAGGAATCTGGAAGCCTCTCCAACCACGCGCAGCTAGACAGGTCGATGTGCTCCAGGTTTGTTAGATCTCCCAAGAAATCTGGCAGAAACCTCATTGAGCACCAATTTAACGCCAAAGCCTTCAACAACCGCAGGCGACCAAAGTCTTCTGGCAGTTCCTCAAGATCAAAAGAATGGACCACAATCCGTTCCAGGTGCTTCAACTTCCCTATGTAATCCGGAAGGTTTGAGAGCGGAGCAAAAATCCGTAACTCTCGCAACTGCAAAGGTACCTGCAATATGTTCACGTGTTAGATTTATTGTAAAGATTTGGATGATCTCATCTACAAAACACTTCCCTTCGAATTCTTTTGAGACCTTGTGGTGATATTATCCGTGTTAATACTAGAAATGACACACAAAGGTTAAACAAATTTCTATTTACCGGCGATTTGGCTTGCCATGCACACATCTAAAACCCATAGATTTTTCATTGTGGTGTCATATTAAAAATAGCAAATGGACACAGTCAGCAAATTTCTATTTACCTGCGATTTGTGTTGCCACAATGTTTTCAATTTGTTCCCCTGCACTTCTAAAACCCATAAATTGTTCAGCGGAATCCAGGGAGGCAGGGAAGAGAGGTGACACGCTTGCCAGCGAAACCATATGAGATTCGGTGACCGCAGCCCGCTCAGAATGTCCTCTGTCAGAATATCAGCATCAAGAAGTTGCAACTTCGTTACTTCAACTTTATTAAGTTGCAATAACTTTGACAACTTCCCTCTCAGTAACTTTCTTCTTTGAAACTCCGAGTGGATGGAATGACGACGACGAAAAGAATCATCTTCTTCGTCTTCCTCATCATCTTCTTCTTCCTCTTCACTATGGTCATCTCCATCTTCATTAAGAATCATCTGGTGAATCAACTTGTCGTCATCCTCATCTTCTCTCAGACACACCCTAATTCCCCGCACCTCCTGTTCATTTAAAAAAACGATTAAGGATTAAAGACTACACATTTTAATTGAATAATCCATAGAAGATTGAATAATTGACTACTTACATATGACTAATGCTTCAAATAATCAATGTCCTCTAGAATGATTGACTACTTACAAATGAGTGATGCCTCAAATCATCAATGTCCTCTATCCCACGCCAAAGACGACGCGGAAATTCTGGAAGCTTCGCAAGATCTCTTCCCAGATCTCTCAGGTGATCATGCATTCTTATCTTATTTTCCATGTCCAGCTCCACGAGACATTTATTCTCTAGTATTTGAAACCCCAGTTTGCCTGTCCACTTTGATCCGTTCCATATGTTTATGGCCTTATCCTTCTCTTCGCCTATGAAAAAACAGGCAATATCTAAGAACATCTGTTTTTCTTGTCGACCGAGTGCATCGTAACTAATTTGAAGGCGCTCTTGTATCTTCTCGGGAAGTATTTGTTCAAGTTTTTTCAAGTGGTCTTCCCAATCAGATTTGTCGTTTCCAGAAACAAGTCCCCCAAAGACTTTTAAAGATAAAGGCAATCCCTGGCAAGCCTTTAAAAATCGATCTACAAGAGATTCAAAACGTGCTGGTGGATGGAGCTGGGGTTGGCAGAAGGCATAGGAGCTGAAGAGCTGTCTGGAGAGGTGTTCATCAAGGCCGGTTAACTCATAAATTGATGACTCTTTTATTCGTGACTTTCTTAGGACATCCTTGTCCCGAGATGTAATCAAAATAAAGCTATCAGGGTGTAGGACATTCACCGGCAATAGTGCATCCACCTGTTCCGCATTATCTACATCATCTAAGACTAGTAAAATTTGCAAAGATGAGAGATGCTTCTTGAGCATCCCTATACCTTCATGAATGTTGTCTATACGAATTTTTCGCAAATGAAGTAAACCATTAAGAAGTTCTCTCTGCAGGGAATGTAAAGAGCTTTTGACTACATTTTCTCTTACATCGGACAGAAAGTAGTATTCCCTATACTTTGAACGCTTCTTATTGAAGAGTTGTTTAGCCAACGTGGTCTTCCCCACTCCACCCAGGCCGGCGATATGGACGACCTGAACTCTTCCGCTGTTCTGCTGCGATGATACCCTCCTTTCAAAATCGTGTGCCTTCTCCTCCAATCCAGTGGGATATTCGGCCACATCCAACTGTGGTCTTTCATAACTGTTTAGCACAAGTTCGACGACTTTATCCACCAGCTCCCCCTCGTCGCTAGTTATTCACAAAAGAAAATATATAAAGTTAGAAAATAAATAGAACTGTAAAATTTAAATTATGTAGCATATACATATTATATCTTGTATCGAGCATAAAAGAGAGGAGGGAGTTCGAGTTCTCACTCGTTAAACTTATGAGTGAACCCAATCATCTCTGCAGCATTGAAAAGAGCCTTTCTCCACTTTTCAACAGTAGTGGACTTGTAACGCGGCTGACCGTCATGTGCTATCTTCTTTTCGTGTTCGTTTAAGGCTAGACCATAGATTCCTTTGTCCTGCTCATGTGTCCGCTTAAGATCAGCAACCTCGACCTTGTAAAACACGGGAATGATTGGAGACTTGGTCTCTAACATGAGGTGTAGTTCCTCCAAACACCATTTTGACTCTGCATATCTAGGAGAGAAAATAGCAATATGGACAGAGGCGGATGCAATAGCTCCCTTAATTTGAGGTTCAAGCTCTTGTCCCTTCTCCAGTTCCTGGTTATCTATGAAAACTTGCAATCCATAGGAAATAAGCCTACGGTAGAGATGACTGGCGAAGGTCATTTTAACATCGGGTCCACGATGGTTTATAAAAACATCGTAGACACCCGCAGAGCGAGAGGTGGAGGTGGAAGCAGCCATTGCCAATAGAAAAATAAAAACAGAAATGTGAAGGCTTTGGATCGTCGATGCGATCAATACAAAGTGCGAGGGAGGATATCGGCTACTAGTTTGGGAAGTGCGCATAAATTTTTGTGAACAATCTAAATGGGAATGGTGTGCAAAGATATATATACGTCACCCTTAGTTAATAATAAAATCATTTTTTGTTCACTCATTTAGTTTCAACGCGTTGGCCGATCCGACCAGTCAAGATTCTCAATACATAAATTGACACGCGTAGAAGTGAACAGACAAATGGCCACATGGACCACCACAGGAAACATCAGGCCAATTACACGAAATGTCAATGAGCAAATAACATCGACTATCGGCAAGCGGCACGTTCTCCGACTTTAGTAAATAAATGGCTTATCAAAAGGACGAAACCATGTAAAATTTAGCATGGACTATACCAAAGGACAAAACGGTCACCAAATGTGGGGCATGATACTATGGACTAGAAGGAGATGCCAATGCATTACTGCAAAGGACAAGACGCTCACCGTGTTTGCCAGGAAAGGATGAGATGCATTATTGCAAAGGACAAGATGGCTGTTATTTCATGACTAAATCACTTGGTAACCAGCGATTTGCTAGTCAAACTCCATCTCTACTAAAATACAACTAGAAGGACAGGGTGCTCACCGTATTTTCAAGAAGTGGAAGGTGCTCAATATACAGGATATGGACCACCACAGAAAACATTAAGTAAACAGAAACCGACGAAATGTGAATGAGCAAACGACAACGACTATCGGTAAGTGGCTGTCCACCTCACCGGCACGTTCTCCACTTTGGTAGATAAGTGTCTTATCAAAAGGAAGAAACCGCGTAGAGTTTACCATGAACGCACTTTGGTAGATAGGTGTCTTATCAAAAGGAAGAAACCGCATAGAGTTTACCGTGAACGCACTTTGGTAGATAGGTGTCTTATCAAAAGGAAGAAACCGCATAGAGTTTACCATGAACTACTCATGCAAAGGACAAAACGCTCGCCAAATGTGGGGCATGATACTATGGACCAGAACGATATGTCAATGCATTATTGCAAAGGACAAGACTCTCACTGTGTTTGCAAGGGAAGCATTAGATGCATTCTTGCAAAGGACAAGATGACTATTATTTCATGACTAAATCACTGGGTAACCAGTGAGTGATTTGCTCGTCAAACTCCATCTCTACTAAAATACAACAAGCTGCTCACCGTATTTTCAAGAAGAGCACCTTGAGATTCATATATGTAATTTTCTTTTTGAAGTCGTGTATGGTTCAAGCATAGAATCCATCTATAAAAAAAAAAAAATGGCTACATGGGCAGTGGTGGACATAATAACTCCATCTTCCTCTTCATTTCTATCCATAACCACAAAGCGGTCATTTTCATCTTCATTTCTGGCCATAGCCATAGAGCGATCATCTTCATCTTCATATCTAGCCATAGCCACATCTTCATCTCTAGCCATAGCCACATAGCGGTCATCTTCATCTTCATCTATAGTCATAGCCACAACATTGTCATCTTCATCTCTAGTCATAACCACAGAGTAGTCATCTCCATCTCCAACCATAGTAACAGAGCGGTCATCTTCATCTCTAGCCATAACTACAGAGCTGTCATCTTTGAGAAAAGTTTTCTCCCTCCTCATGTCCTTAGTAGTCTAGAAACACTGTAGTCCATAGAGAATAAGTCAACTATAAAGATCGTTGGTCAAGGTCTTTTTAGCACCCAACCCATGATGGTTTATAAATACATTGTAGTAGTAATTGTTGTAGGAATCAATAACAATTAAGGTTAAGGTGGATGTAGTGATTTTCAATTGAAAAATATAAGAGAAAATGGGAAGGTTTTGGATGGTCAACGTGATCGATGCATATTGTAAGGGAGGACATCACTGACTAGTTTGGGAAGGATGGATAAATTATAGTGAAGATTATAAATGTGATGGTTTGCAGAGGTATATATACACATTATAGCCTTGTGGGTTAGTTCAATAGCTCTGAATACATTATTTTAAGATGAATTTTGTTGTGATATGAGGCCGAGTTTCCCTTCATCTTGATATTCCATGGAAAATTCATGGATCCCACAACATTTTCTAACCATAAAACCCCAAAGGTTAACACAATAAGTTGAACCATCTACCCAAGGTATGTTGTCAACCATGAGACAATGGGTCATATGTTCAAATCGAATCCAATCCTTTAAGATTACCAACCACTTTTATAACTAACTGAAACACGAGTTTCCTTATAAATCTATGTATACAGACATTAAATATATGCATGCATCATTATTGTTCAAATCGAATCCAATCCTTTAAGATTACCAACCACTTTTATAACTAACTGAAACACGAGTTTCCTTATAAATCTATGTATACAGACATTAAATATATGCATGCATCATTATTACACATTGTTTCTCTTATATATATGAGAAAGATCATATGACAATAAACTAAAATGTTGAAATGTTTTGTTTCAAATCGTTTTCACTTTAATTAATGGGTAGTGGGAAACCAACCAAGACGCATGAGATTGTGCGCTCAACTACGTAAATGGACACCCATTAAAGTAAAAGATGAGACAGGGTAACTCTACCTTTTGGTTGTGTAGAGATATACAATAGAGACCACCATGGTAAACGTGAGACCAATTATCAAAATCAACTTTACACATTGGTAAAAAATGGATGAAATGCCAATCAATAAAAAATATCGACTTTTGGCTAGTGGTTATCCCCCTCACTAACACATTTTCCACTTTATAAAAAAAATGAAAAAATAGTGTAAATCATGCACCATACTACAATTAGATGATAATGCATTATTGTAAAGGAAAACATGATCACTCTGTTTTCAAGAAATGAACTTGAGAAAATTTCCAACTAGTAAAAGTAGAGATATCCCTACTAGTAAAACCATAGGTAGAACCCAATAAACTGTCCAAACTGATAAAAATTCTCTTAATTTTATTTGGCTAGGATTGACAACCAATGGATGTTGTATCTCATTACCTATGTAATAGATTTAGGAACCAACTTTATGGAGAAATTAATATTTATCTTTCAAATGATGTAATGGAAAGGGTGACCTTTTGACATTGAATAATCTAGAAGTTTTCATAGGCAAACTAGTTTATTTATGGAGGCTTTAATTGAGTTTTAGGAAGATAAGGAAGACTTTCTCTCCCCACTACTCCAATGCAAGCTCATAGTGTCCTTATTGTGTCCTCTTCCATAAAAATTAGAAAATGGGATGCATGTCAATCCTTTGACATTAATTTTTGCATCTACTCTTGTATCCATCTACATCCATTTTCACATCTCTTTTTAATGTTTAACATCTCCATTTCATCCATGTGTCCCTCCATCTACATCCATTTTCACATCTTTGTTTAATGTTCAACATCTCCACTACATCCTTGGGCATCCATTTTAGCATTGTTTTTCATCTTTCACATCCAATTTTGCACCAGTTAGGTTAGTAACTCATATGTCATAGGTTCAAATCATGGTACACTAACTTATTTGAATTGGATCTAATCAAGAAACAATTGGCTAAGGCACATGCTTTTACAAGGATCGACATGGTCAAGGTTTGAGGATTTGGATAAAGAAGGGATCGGTCTATTGGCATGAAGGTCCCCATACCATCATGACACGCATCCACACTTGCACTCAATCAAAACCTAAGGCAGGTGAAATGAGATGATTGTAAAAGGAAAACAAAAAGAAAACGTATTAAAAAAAAGATAAGGTTTCATAGACCCTTTCTCTACTCATAAAAGACTAAAGGAAAAGAAATGAAAGGAGGAGAACTGAACTTGGGGGTAGTTGAAGGGTTGGGGACACTTGAAATTCGACCTATCCCCTCTGCCTATTATATGCTAGTTTTTGGAGATGGAGAAAGGGTTGTTTGCAAAAGAGAGGAAGGAGTATGTTGTTGAGAATTCATCGAGAAACACCAAGTTGAACCAGAGATCATGTAATCATGCCATTACTTAATAATAAAAGGCTGGTTGAATCCAATTGAATGTTGGTTTTCCCATTTGGGTTTACAGGGTAAAATGTTGTCTTATGAGTTTTTTTTTCTGTTTCCTCTATGTGATTAGTAGCTGACTGGTCCAAATTCACTTGGGTAGTTTTATTAAACTTGTTGGTAATCAAATAATTGTTTCTATGCATTTTTTTTATAATTGTTGTGGGTGAGGAGTAGTTTGTTGTACACACTTATTCCTCTGGGTATTCCTAACCACTGGATAGTCATCTCTCTATTTCTCTCACTTTTCTCTTTGTTCACCAACAAGAACCCTAGATTGCTCACGTTTCTCTTTGTCCCACTAGTGTGAATCCTATCTTGCTCACATTTCTTTGTCCCACCTGCGTGAGCCCTAGATTGCTCACATTTCTCTTTGTCCCACCAGTGTGAACCCTAGTTTTCTCATGTTTCTCTTTGTACCACCAACGTGAACACTATCTTTCTCACGTTTCTCTTTGTTCACCAACGTGAACCCTATCTTGCTCACATTTCTCTTTGTTCACTAGCGTGAACCCTAGTTTTTCTCTCATGGTTCTCTTTGTTTTCTGAGCGAACCTTCTGAGGAGAGACACACGATTATACTTGTTGTTCTAATGCTCATTGTAAACCCTAGTCGAGGGGAGACCAACGATGATATGTTCTTCTTGTTTGACCATGTTTCTGAGCGTGAAAGACATCTTCAGAAGTATCTTCAGACTAATGATGTTCTCTGAGTATACCTCATGTTGTGTGTAGAAAACTAAACATTCACATGTTATTAACCTATTACTTGGTCGCTATTGGAACCTCCTACTAACAATATGTTTCTTTTGCTCCATTATTCACTTGTAACAGTCTACACTGGTTTTATGTGTCCTCAAATAATGATGGACTTTTATTCTTTAACACCCTCATCTTTCACGAACATTGTAGCATGAGTAAGATAGGTAGTGACTAGAATAGACACAAAGAATAAGAATAATTACATTGGGATCTGTTTTGAGGAGGTGATTCGACAATAATCCTACCATTTACAACTCAGATGGTATCATAGCATTGAATTTGAATACCTAGTGTGACTTGTATGGTAAGTACCCACAGTGACTGGAGGAGAAGTGGACAAGAGTTGTTGTTAGGATTAGAGTGTAGTAAAGCACTAAAAATGGCTAGGGAATATCCAGTTGGAAATGAGGATGAAGATCCCAGAGTCATATTGGATCAACTTGATCAAAGTATAACCACACTAACATCAATGGTGTCACAATTGTTGGCAGCACAATGTAGGGAAAATGAACCCAAGAGAGAAGAAAATAAACCATAGGTAGAATGCAGGGCCAAACCAAAGACAAGAGAATGTAGCCATGGTAAGACATAGGTACCTTTCCATGTGGAGGCTAAGGTGGACATAAAACCATATGCTGGAGAAGTTGATGCCAACAAGATGAACCAATGGATAAAACATATGGAGGTATACTTTAGTGTGCATGATGTAACAGAGAAACAAAAGATAGCATTCTCTCGATTGAAGCTCGAGGGCCATGCCTTGGCACGGTGGAAGAGTGTTACAACAAAGTTGCAGGTATAAAGCTTTGGGTCACATGCTCAACGGTGGTCTTCTTCGAACGTCCAGACGAGGTATGATCTTAACCTTAATGTATTGTTAGCATTTCATTTATATAGCATAATTAGGATTAGATTTTATTTCTAGGTGTCATTTCGTCTGTTGTGGTTTACCCCTAGCCATAGGGAGTTTTTCCTCATAACATAATTGGCAAATCCACTATGGAGATCTCATTTTTTGGGGTTTTGAGTGTTTTTCTCCTTGATTTTCTCTATGTTTTCCTCAGTTTCATTGTCGTATGTTGTTTAACAGCATGCATTTTTCCTTGCATATGAGTTTCTTGTCTTAACCCTTTACCTGACAGTATTTGTCTTGGTATACGTGGTTTTTCCCTTGACAGATGCGTACATACACGAGTTTTCTGCCTTTAGGGAGAGTATATATGTGAGTTGTCTTCCTGTAGGGAGTGTATATATGTGCTTGTTGCTCTAACAATCACATACATCATCTCTTAAGTATTGCTGGCTGATTTTGGTGTTTGTTGGTTGTTGAGTCTTCTTGGGTCCCTATTTTGATTGTTAAGTGCCTACATAGTGATAGTAAGCCTTTGTATTGTGGAAATTTTTGGCGAACTTCTTTCTTATCATATTTTTCATTGGTTGTCCTTGCTTATAGTCCTGAGTAGTTGCTTCTATGCTTCATGTTTGGATTGTCTCTTTTTGCTTGCAGTAGGGTCTTCCTATGAGGTTGTTATTCAGTCCTTGCATTTTCTTTTCTTTATATCGAAAATAAAAATATATTTGCTTATTTGCATTGTACTTATGGAATTTTCACTTTTTATTTTGCATTGATTTTGACGCATTTGGAAAGATTGCACTTCATTGAAATTGTAGAGATTGCATTGGAGAAATTGCATTTAGAAGCATACCATCTCTTTGAAATTCAAGACTACTAATTAGCAATGTTTTTTGTATTTGCTTCTTTTTATATGTCGATTTGTAATACCATCAGTTTTAGTACCGCACCTCTTGAGTAAGAAGAAGCCATTAAAATTAACGTTGATTAATTAAAATTGATTAGAAACAGTTTTATTTTCAGGGTACACAAACAAGTATAGGACATAGGGCATTGGAATGGGATTTTGTGAGTAAACTTCTCCAAGGCTATTAAACTAAACATATGTGTCTGACCAGGGACTGGTGAAATCCATTGTGTAATTGGTGATGTCAGGAGGCTCCACTCACACCAGAGTTAAGCACGAGGTCGCATGAAGTTGGTTGCAGAAATAACCTTCTAATACCTTCCTAGCATCAGAGATATTTATGGGGTTCTATTCGTATCTGGGGGTCTCGCTAGTACCTTTACCTCCATGAGAGGCGATGATTTTGATATTTCGGTCTTTGTTACCCTGCCCATATGGTGGACTTGACTTGCGACTGCTCACCTGCACATTGGTTATATCATGGTGACTCTAGTTGCTTGACATAGGTAGTCAAATAGGTTACTTGCAGGGGTTATTCTGTAGGTACCCTGAGTCATATAAGGGTCGGACAACACACATCCTTTATCGAGGATTATCTCTCCGAGGGGATCTGACCGACTACGATGTTAAACCCACATAGGCCCTTATAAATGATTATGATACCTCCACTCTATTGAAGGGAGTCTCAAGCCCCTCTTGGGCGAGGTTGATCCAGATTTTATGAGTAGAATGAAATGAATATAGATTATTAACAGATGCTTAACACAGAATAACAAAGATACAATAAAACTGGTTTTCTATTCAATAAGGAAATAAGCTGAAACTGTAAAATGCAGCGGAAAACAAGCTTGTTGGAATGATGGCGACTTATCTCTGAGAAGAGATGTGACGACTGTGCTCATTTACAAGAAGATTATTACAATGAGGCTCTGAAGGCCTTTTTACAATAAGAAACCTAACCCTATGAGATGAAGTGCCAAAAGTCATGTGGGCCCCGTTTGGGTAATTCAGTACATCAACTTCTCGGGGTCGTAATGTTTGCATACGATATTCATTTTAGGCGCATGATATCCCATTGGAAAGATCTATCCGATGAATACAACTGTTGACGAAAATTTCATGATGATATTTTTTGACCGGTACACACCCAAAAAAATGCCGTTTAGGGCCTCAAAACGGCTCTGAAAGTTCAGGACCCGAAAAATTGCTAAAAATAGTAAATTACCAAAATTGTCAGAAAGTTGTTTTGAGCCAGTTGGAAAAGGTGGGTGGCCACTAATATCCACCTGGATCAATCCTCCCTCCTTAGTAAGCAATGGTATCCATTGCATTGAGTTCCCCCATCAGATGAAGAAATTTCTGTTGAATTTCGCCCCGGGTGAGCCACTTGCCTTGGTGCAGGAGATGCCCTGCTTTGACGACTCGATAAAGCTGGATCCTTTGCTTTCGAGTGCCCTTGATATGTGTGTCCACAATCTGATCACTAGATTCCTATTGTATGCAGTCGGGGTTGAGCTCTGTTGGTGTCAGTTGTTCTGCTACGTATGAGGTGTCCAATAATGGCGGGAAATAAGGTCGAAGGAGGTCCACGTTGAACACTGGGGGTAGGCCAAGGAAAGGAAAAATGTTGAGCTCAAAATCATTATCCTCCATAGCCTTGGTGATGGTGTACGACCCATAACAGAGTGGGCGAAGCTTCTGATGGGGTCCTGTAAGACATTCTTTCTGCAAGTGCAACCAAACTTTGTCGCCCACCTGAAACTTATGTGGCACCCAATGTTGATCATGGTGCTACTTGTATTTGTCATTGAACTTCTATAGGATATCATGAACCTGTTGGCGGATGTGCTGGATACGCTCAATGAACTGGGTGGCTTTTTCAGCTTCAGTTGGAGCAGGAGATGAGTCGGCCGAGGTGACCGCAAGGGGAAGTGCAACATTTATGGGACCCAATGGTTGGAATCCCAACCCCACCTAAAAGAGGCTAGTATGGTTGAGCTATGCAGGGCTTGGTTGTAGCTATGATGGACATAGGGAAGACTTTCATCCCATGTGCAAGGGTGCTTGGAATTATACATGCACATGATATGCACGATCATTCGATTTATGACCTCAGTTTGGCCATCTGTCTGGGGGAGGAAGGCTGTGGATTTGGTGAGCTTGGTGTCCAACAGTGACCAGAGGCTCAACTAGAATGTGATGATAAATCGAATATCCCGATCTGAGACAATGGTTTGTGGGATTCCAAAATGTACCTAGACTCGTTCAAAGAAGAGCTTGGCAGTGGCTTCTGTTGTGATGCTCTTCTTATAGGCAACCATAATCGCCATCTTAGAAAAGCGATCAACAACCACAAAAACATAGTCATTTCCTCGCTTGGTGGATGGGAGGCCTGACATGTAGTCCATTGAGGTGGATTCCCATGGCCTGTCAGGAGTAGGAAGAGGGGTGTACATGCCCTGATTCTTAGTGTTCAGTTTGGCAATAGCTCAGACAATGTAGGACCTGATATTCTTGTTGACCTCCTGTCGAAGTTTAGGCTAGTAGAAATGTTTCTGTAGCATCACCACTGTCTTTTCGACACCAAAGTGTCTTTCCACCCGACTGTAGTGGGATTCCCATATCAGCTTATCTCGCTCGCTTGATGGAACGCAGATATGGCCCATATGACAGAACAACCCATCTTGAAGATGGAAATTATCGACAACTGCGTTTGCACCCAACATTTGGTAGGTTATGGCGAAGTCCGGGTCTGTCTCACAGAGTTGGGGCCATCCATAGGTATCATGGCCACAAGAGTCTATCACCGTGGTGAGTGCCGCGACTGGCGGTCTACTGAGGCAATCAATGACGCGGTTGGTGCTTCATGTTTTATACTTGATGTTGAGGTGGAATTGATGTAAGTATGTGGACCACTTTTGATGGTGGTCATTCTGTAATTTTCCTTATGTCTGCATGAACTGCAGTGGCTTATGATCAGTGTGGATGACTGTCTCCTTCCCAATAATGTAATGTCTCTACTAGCGGCAAGCTTGCACAATGGAGTACATTTTTTTGTCATAAGTAGGGTACTTACAGACAACATCTGATAGTGTCTCACTATGATAGACCACGGGGTGGCTGTGCTGAGTGAGAATGGCACCCACAACATAGTTTGAAGCATCTGTCTCAATCTCAAAGGGTTGTTGTAGGTCTGGTAGTGAAAGTATTGGGGCTTAGAACAAGCGTTGATTCAAATCATCGAACACTTGTTGTTGGGACCGGCCCCATGTAAATTTTTTCTTACCACCACCCCTGGTTATTTGGATGAGGGCCCATGCAATATGGGAGAATCCCAACACGAACCTATAGTAGAAATTGGCAAGGCCCAAGAAGATCTGAAGCTCAGTGAGTGTGGTTGGGGCTGGCCAGTCATAGATGACTTGGATCTTGGATGGATCCACATGTACGCCATGCTGATCAACGATGTAGCCTAGGTAATGGACCCTGTCCATGCTGAAGGAGAATTTTTCCAAGTTGGAGTATAGTTTTTGCTGCCACAGGGTGTGCATAACCTGCTGAATATGCTGCAAGTGTTTTTCCCAAGACTTGTTGTAAATGAGAATGTCATCCATATACACCACTACAAAAGTATTGGTGAATGGTCGCAGGATATCATCCATCATCCTCATGAAAGTGGTTGGAGCATTTATCAACCCAAAGGGCATGACCAACCATTCAAAAAGGCCTTCCTTTGACTTGAAGGAGGTCTTTCATACATCTGTCTGTTCTATCGGGACCTGTTGGTAGCCAGAATTTAGATCAATCTTACTGAAGTATTTGGCCCCCGTGAGTTGATCAAGGAGGTCATCGATTCGGGGAATTGGGTACCGATTTATGACTGTGATTTTATTCAAAGTTCAATAATCAATGTAGAGTCGCCAAGTTCTATATTTCTTTTGTACCAGCACGATTGGGCTCCCGCAAGGTGATGAGATGGGATGGATGTGCCCCCTATGGAGCAGTTCTTGGATCTGTCACTTGATCTCCTCATTCTCTAACATAGAGAGACGATGGACTGGCCCATTGGGCAGCAATGCACCGGGGGTCAGATCAATGGGGTGCTTGACCTGACAGTGCAGAGGTACCCCGGTAGGTGCGGAGAAGATATCTAAGTATTCTTCAACGACCTTATCTACTTGCTTCTACTATGTGGAGAGGTCGGCCGCAGAGACCCTGGATATGGCTGTGTTCTTTTGCTCATTTCGAGAGCGAATCACAAAGAAGATAAACTTCCCCGTCTGAGATATGACCTTCCTGCATTGCTTGGCAGAGATCAAGGAAATAACACTAGGTGGGACTGCCTCGGGTATCCTGTACAATTTCCTGTTCAAAGTAATAATAACACTACGAGCCCTAGACTCATATACAACATGATGTTTCCATAAATAAGGTTGGCCCAAAATAACATCAAAAACTTTGAGAGGAGCAACATCACACAATACCTCATGTTTCAAGGGCTTGATGTCATACGACAGTCGACACTATTAGCTGACGCAAAGATTGCTTCCTTGGCGAAGCCATCCAATGGTTTAGGGTTGTGGGTACAACGTTGTCGGTAGGACCATATGCTTGACAACCTCTACTGAGACGAGGTTCTTCTGGATATCGCTATCAACGATGAAGTGTCGTGAGGTGCATTTTATCCACATCTGTGAATGGAAGAGGTGCTCTCCTTCTTTTGGATCGTCTGGTTCATCAGACTAGAGCTTGGTGGTAGCAACGGTGGCATTGGGTTCCGTGTCAATGATCCATCTTCCCCTTTCTATTTCTGACTCATAGTTAAAACCCACATCTAATTCAAAGGCTTTCACTTTGGCCACCAGCAAATTCTTTGAGCGCCAATCAACAATGTTATGCCAAGGTCTCTTATGGAAGTCGCACCACTTCCTGGTATCTTTATTTGTCTTTCTGGTGTCCTTCTTTGCTTGTAGCTTGGAATGGTTGTCTTGATACTATCCATCTTTGCTCTGTCCTTTTTACTGTGGGTTGGGGCCACCCTTTTTTGGATTTTGTTGTGAGGGGTTCCCGGGCCCAAATTGCCGCGTCTTTTGTTTGAGCTTCTAATCGATTTTGACGGCATATCGGTAGGCCGTGCCCAAGGAAGAGATGTCCAGAAATTCAATTTCGGTATGGATGTATCTATGTAGAGCACCATGATACTTGAGCACTAGATGTCGCTCTGAATCTTTGATACCCATCTTGGTGCGCAAGGTATGGAAGATATTTGTGAACTCTGACACTGCTTGGTCTCTTTCTTGCCGTAGTGTGGTCCATTTTATATACAAGTCGTCATAACTTCCAACAGGGTAGTATTGTTCCTTAATATCATCCCTGAAGGATTCCTAGGTGGTCATGAATGTAAATAATGAGGGTTCCTCTATTTACTTTTGCTCACAGAAAGTTTACCACCAATATTTGACACGGGGAACGACTTTGATGAGCGCACAAATAATCTTTTCTCTATTCGAAAAGTTATGAAAAGAAAAATACCCTTCTAGTAGATTCAACCACTTGTTTACACAATCTACGTCTATCTGACCTTCAAATACAGGAATATTGAAGTTTATTTGTACCTTGAAGGGGGTGACGCCTCTGCTCAAAGAAGATGCATTTCCTGTTGGTAGCCGCTAAAGGATTTGCGTGAAACTATCCATCATCTCGTTGCTCTGTTGCATGAGGGATTCCTCAAGAAATTTTTTGAAAGGATCTCCTGTACCATCATCTTTATTTTCTCTTGCCATGATAGGTCGCTTGGGCATGCGAGAGATTTGGTCCTCAAGAGAAACAAGCTTGAGACCCAATTCTTTGTACTCTGACCTCATTGGGGAAATGCATTAAGACGATAAGGATCAGACCGCTCTGATACCAATGATTTGGATTTTATGAGAAGAACTAAATGACTACATATTATTAACATATGCTTAACAAAGAATAACAGAGATACAATAAAAATGGTTTTCTATTCAATAAGGAAATAAGCTGAAACTGTAAAATGCAGTGGAAAACAAGCTTGCTGGAATGGTGGCGGCTTATCTCTGAGAAGAGATATGACGACTGCACTTATTCACAAGAAGATGATTACAATGAGGCTATGAAGGCATTTTTACAATAAACAAGAGTGTCAAAAACCCTAGACATCCAAAAACCTAACCCTAGGAGATGAAGCGCCAAAAGTCATGTGGGCCTCGTTTGGGTAAGTCAGTTCATCAACTTACCGGGGTCGTAAATTTTGCATACGATCTCTGTTTTAGGTGCACGATATCCCATTGGAAAGATCTATCCGAGGAATGCAACTATTGATGAAAATTTCATGATGAAATTTTTTGAACGGTACATACCCAAAAAAACGCCGTTTAGGGCCTCAAAACGACTCTGGAAGTTCAAGAACCAAAAAACTACTAAAAATAGTAAATTACCAAAATTGCCAGAAAGTTGTTTTGAGCCAGTTGGAAAAGGTGGGTGGCCACCAATATCCACCTGGATCAGAGGCATACCTACTCTAGTTCACGAGGTCCCTTTCAACCATTATATCTTGTTTTTGTGCATTAGCCTTTTTTTTTATTTAGGAGTGTGCTCTCTGATTATTAGTTGGCATTAGGATTTTGTATTGCATCATGAGTTTTGACTTCTATGGTTGGTGGATCCCCTGTAACTCCCTAAGTTAACGCTACCCAAACAATGGTATTTTCTTAGTCCATGGGGATGAATCCTTTTGTATTTCTGAGTGGTACTCCAAATCATAGTCCTAACTCAATTCCTTGGGCCTCTAATCCTTTCTCTTTTGGTATGTCAGACGTGACTTCATACTTGTCATCCTCTGTCTCCTTGTCTTATGTGAATCTTAGTTTTGTGTCTAGGGGTACGATGCCTCCTTATTCTCCCTTTTCGTTTGGTGGGGTTCATATCCCTCAACCAACTCCCATGGTAGGAGGTTGGAATCCTCCTTCCTCTGGACCCAATCCTAGCTTCAATTTCCAGGATCAAGTGCTCAAATGGGCGGTCCTTCTACTTATTATATCCCTTCCATCTATCCTTCTTCCACTGTGCTTGTTCCTACAAGCACTTTTCTCATGGAAAACCTACCTTTGTCCTTTGGTGTTTCATCTAGAGGGATTCAATTTTATAGTATGGGAAACCCCCTTCACAGAGTTCCTTTGTCTGAGGGAAATGCATATCCTCACATGAGCAACCCATGTCACGTCACCTTCTCCTTGCAAGAGACTTCCTCGGTGATGATGCCCTTACAACCTTTTATAAATTAGTTGGGAGGATGATGACCAATATGGTCTCTGATGTCGCAACCAACCACTACAAGTCATGCTAGAAGCACAAGTCCAGTCACTGCGAGTCATACTAGCATTAATTCACTAACCTTTTCTATTCATGTTGAAGACCTGCAACCAACTACTGCAAGACATGATGGGGGCACAACTCTAGTCATTGCTAGTCACAATAGACAAACATCACCAATCTCTGCAAGTCATGTTGGAGATATGCTACTAACCTCTGCAAGTCATGCTGGGAGCATGTCACCAACCACTGCAAGTCATGTTGGGGAATTAATATGATTGATAAGCCTAGATGTATAGAACGCAAGCCCAATTTCCTTTGTAGACTTTGCAAAGGAGATCATCTAACTTGTTTCACTAGTACATATGACCAAATTTGCGACGGTTGTTCGTTGATATTGACACACTTATCCATCGCAATTTCCATGAAGGCTGAGATTTTTTTTCGTCGTAATAATTTCGTTGCTATATCCACGATCCAGGTGTGCGTGGAAACATCGACGCTTTTAGCTAGCCACGTGTCACCACCTTCAATATTGGTTAACCTTCTGCATCGTCGCAATTACGACGCAATTTTTTCGCAACACCAACGAAGAAATGTGCCAAGTGCAATGATACTTCATCACAATTGGGACGAAAAGTTATGCCAAGCCAATAACTTGTGACATAGTTGTTGAATGTGCAATGAATTTTCGTCGCAACTTGCGACGAAATTACGTGGTAATATCGACGAGTGCTATATCTCAAAACCATATTTACGATGGACTTGTTGTATATGCGACAAAACTTCGTGGAATAGTGTGACGAAAATTCGTCTCTATAGCAACGGTTATGGTAAAAAAGTAAAAAAAAATCCGACGAAAGTCCGTCGATATTGCGACGATTACTGTAGGTTTAAATTTTTTTTTTTTACATGAAATATGGTATGCCATATTACAATGTAATATGGAAATGCCATATTACATTGTAATATGGCATTACTTTTACATTGTAATATTGTAATATTGTAATATATTGTAATATATATCTCCCCTAGAAATAATCAAGGCGTTAACCAACCAAATATTGTAAGCATGTGTTATCATGAAGTTGGATTAGAAGTAAGGATACCAAGAATTGTAATGCATCAATATTAAATCTAAT
>JZKD02S1674977.1:107319-189393 GCA_000966675.3 Picea glauca
GCTGCGTCAGCCTGCCACGTTAGCCTGCCACGCAGGATGCTGACGTCACCCTGGTGCCACGTGTCACCCATCCAGTGGTGACACGTGTCACCTCAAGATTGGTCAAATTGCATGCAAAAAATTCCAAAACTGCATGACACATGGCATCACCTGGAGCCGCCACATGTCCTGTACGGACATCCACTCCAGCTGTACGGCCTGCCACGTCAGCTGTACGGCCTGCCACGTCAGCTGTACGGTCTGCCCAGTCAGCATCAAAATTTTGCATGTTTGGCTCGGCGAACAGACCTCGATAACTTCTCCATACGGATTCCGTTTGCGAAAATAAATATACCGCCAGAATCAGGAGAACGAGACGGACGCAATGGCACCATTTTCGTTGCATTCCGAGCACTTTGAAAATTGAGCAAATTTTAGACCCCTGGTCCAGATTCTGATCAGTGTATCTGGATGAAATTCTCATTTACAACAAGTCTTGGGAAGAACACTTGCAACATGTTCATTAGGTTTTTCACACCCTGTGGAAGCACAAGCTATATGCAAACTTGGAAAAATTCTCCTTTGGCATGGAGAGGGTCGATTACCTGGGTTACATCGTTGATCGGCATGGCGTACATGTGGATCCAGCCAAGATCCAAGTCATCCATGACTGGACAGCCCCAACCACACTCACTGAGCTTCAAAGCTTCTTGGGCCTTGCCAATTTCTATCGTAGGTTCTTGTTGGGATTCTCCCATATTGCATGGGTCCTCAGCCAAATAACTAGGGGTGGTGGTAAGGAAAAATTTGCGTGGGGCCGATCCCAACAACAAGTGTTCGATGATTTGAAGCAGATCTTGTGCTCATCCCTAGTACTTTCACTACCAGACCTGGAACAACCCTTTAAGATCAAGACATATGCTTCAGACTATGCTATGGGCGTTGTTATCCCTCAGCACGGCCACCCCGTGGCCTATCATAGTGAGACACTATCAGATTTTGTCCGTAAGTACCCTACTTAAGAAAAAGAAATGTACTCCATTGTGAAAACCTGCTGCTAGTGGAGACATTATGTTCTTGGGAAGGAAACAGTCATCCACATTGATCATAAGCCATTGCAGTTCATGCAGACACAAGGAAAATTACAGAATGACTGCCATCAAAAGTGGTCCACATACTTACAACAATTCCACCTCAACATAAAGTATAAAACATGAAGCACCAACCATGTCATTGATTGCCTCAGTAGACTGCCATTCACGTCACTCACCACAGTTCTAGACTCTTGTGGCCATGAGACCTTTGGATGGCCCCAACTCTATGAGATAGACCTGGAGTTCACCACAACCTACCAAATATTGGGTGCAAACGCAGTTGTCGATAATATTCATCTTCAGGATGACTTGTTGTGTCGTATGGGCCATATCTGCGTTCCATCAAGTGAGCGAGAAAAGATGATATGGGAAGCCCACTACAGTCGGGTGGCAAGACACTTCAGTGTCGAAAAGACAATGGTGATGCTACATAAACATTTCTACTGGCAGAAACTTAGACAGGAGGTCAACAAGTATTTCAGGTCTTGCACTACCTATGCTATTGCCAAACCGACCTCTAAGAAACAGGGCTTGTACAACCCTCTTCCTACTCCTGACAGGCCATGGGAATCCATCTCAATGGACTACATGTCGGGCCTCCCGTCCACCAAGTGAGGAAATGACTGTGTTTTTTTTGCTGTTGATCGCTTTTCTAAGATGGCAATTCTGGTTTCTTGCAAGAAGAGCATCACAACAAAAGCCACTGCCAAGCTCTTCTTTGAACGAGTCTGGGTACATTTTGGGATCCCATAAGCCATTGTCTCAGATCAGGACAACCAATTTCTCAGCACATTCTGGTCGATCCTCTGGTCACTGTTGGACACCAAGTTCACCAAATCCACAACCTTCCACCCCCAGACAGATGGCCAAACTGAGGTCGTAAATCAAATGATCGTGCATATCCTGCGCATGTATAATTCCAAGCACCCTCACACATGGGATGAGAGTCTTCCCTATGTCCAACATAGCTACAACCGAGCCCTGCATAGCTCAACAGACCATAGCCCCTTTCAGGTGGGGTTGGTATTCCAACCATTGGGTCCCATAGATGTTGCACTTCCCCTTGAGGTCATCTCGGCCGACTCATCTCCTTCTCCAACTGAAGATGACAAATTTTGGTTGCACTTGACATTATTAGACGTTTTCCATAAGTACCCTACTTACAACAAAGAAATCTAGTCTATTGTGCAAGCCTGTCACTAGTGGAGACATTACATTCTTGAGAAGGAGAAAGTCATCCACACTGATCATAAGCCACGGTAGTTCATGCAAAAACAAGGAAAATTGCAGAATGACCGCCATCAAAAGTGGTCCACATACTTGCAACAATTCCACCTCAACATCAAGTATAAAATAGGAAGTATCAACTGAGTCACAGATTTCCTCAGCTGACCGCTAGTCGTGACACTCACCAGAGTGTTATAATATTGTGGACACATGACCTCTGGATTGGCCCAACTCTATGAGACATACCCAGACTTCACCACCACCTACCAAATGTTGGGCGCAAACTCAGTTGTCACTAATTTCCATCTTCAGGATGGGATATTGTGTCATCTGGGCCATATTTGTGTGCCATCAAGTGAGCGAGCGAAGATGATTTGGGAAGCCCACTATAGTCGGATGGTAGGACACTTCAACGTCGAAAAGACAGTGGCAATGTTGCAGAAACATTTCTACTAGCCAAAAATTCGACAAGATGTCAGCAAGTATATCAGGTCCTACACTGCTTACACTATTTCCAAACTGACCACTAAGAAACATGGGCTACACACCCCTCTTCCTACTCTTGATAGACCATGGGAATCCATCTCAATGGACTACATGTCGGGTCTCCCATCCACCAAGAGGGAAAATGACTATGTTTTTTTGGTTGTTGATCGCTTTTCTAAGATGGAGATTCTGGTCGCCTGCAAGAAGAACATCACAGTAGAGGCTGCTGACAAGCTCTTTTTTGAACGAGTCTGGGTACATTTTGGAATCTTGCAAACCATTATCTCAGATCGGGACAGTCAGTTTCTCAATACATTTTGGTCGAGCCTCTTGTCACTACTGGAAACCAAGCTCACCAAATCCATGATCTTCCACCCCCAAACAGATGGCCAAACTGAGGTCATAAATCGAATGATCATGAATATCTTGCACATGTACAATTCAAATCACGCCCTCACATGGGATGAGAGTCTTCCCTATGTTCAACATAGCTACAACTGAGCCCTTCATAGCTCAACTAATCACAACCCCTTTCAGTTAGGGTTGGGATTCCAACCATTGGGTCCCATGGATGTTGCACTACCCCTTGCGGACACCTCGACTGACTCATCCCCTGCTCCAACTGAAGATGACAAAGACACCTGGTTGATTGAGAAAATCTATCACATCCACCAACAAGTTCAGGATATTCTACAGAAGTCCAATGTCAAGTACAAGTAGCATCATGATCAACACCGAGTGCCACATAAGTTTCAGATGGGAAACAAAGCTTGGTTGCACTTGCAGAAAGACCACCTTACAGGGCCCCATCGAAATCTTCGTCCACTCCGTTATGGGCCGTACACCATCACCAAGGCTTTGAGTGACAATGTTTTTGAGCTCAACATTCCTCCTTTCCTTGGCCTGCACCCAGTGTTCAACATGGATCTCCTTCAACCTTATTTACCACCATTATTGGACACCTCAAAGATAACAGATTAATTGACACCAACAGAGCTCAAACCCAACCGCATACAAGAATAATCTAGTGATCATATCATGGACACATAGGTCAATGGAACTCACCAACAAAGGATTCATCTTTATGGAGTTGTCAAAGCAGGGCAACTCTTGCACCAAGGCAAGTGGCTCACCCGGGGCCAAATTCAGTAGAAATTTCCTCATCTGATGGGGTAACTCAATGCAATGGATACCATTACTTCCTAAGGGGGGAGGATTGATCCATATGGATTTCTATAGCCTCCCACCTATTCCAACTGGTTCATTTTGGCAGTTTTCCAGTTTGATAGTTTTTTCCTAGTTTTTGGGTCCTTGACTTCCAGGGCCTGTTTTGAGGCCATAAACAATGTTTTTAGGGCTCACCATAGTCAAATGGTCAATAGATTCAGATTCTGATTGAAACATGTGTAGTCCTCGGATAGATATTTCCAACAGGCTATCATTCTCCTAAAACGAAGATCATATGAAAAAGTTATGACCCTGAGAAGTTGATGTACTAACTTACCCCAACGGGGCCCACCTGACTTTTGGTACTTCATCTCCTAGGGTTAGATTTTTGGATGCACGGGGTTTTTGGAATTCCTGTTTATTGTAAAAAGGCCTTCAAAGCCTCATTTGTAATCATCTTCTTGTGAAAGAGCACAACCGTCACATCTCTTCTCAGAGATAAGCCGCCACCATTCCAACAAGCTTGTTTTTCGCTGCATTTTACAATTTCAGCTTATTTCCTTATTGAATAGAAACCAATTTTACTATATCTATTCTATTCTGTGTTAAGCATATTTTAATAATATGTATTCATTTTTTTCTTCTCATAAAGTCTGGATCAAGTGAAAATTCTAAGGAAGTGACATTGTTGATGCAATATTCAGTCAATCCCACTCTTCTTTTGGGGGGTGATACGTCTTTTGACCATGTCCTTAGCATTTCTAGTTATGTACCTTCTGAGCAAGGGAGCATTCCAATATCTCTGAGTACACTCCCTCCAAGTCCTAAGATGGTTTCCTTTTATTGTAATGATCTTGTAGAGCCTCGCCTTCCTTCTTCTACACCCTTCTAGATAAGGGATGTTCTTCGATATATTATAGATGAAGGATCCTCTACAAGTATTTTATCCTCCTCTACTTGGAAAGATTTTGGTTCTCGTAAGATTGTGTAAGCTACCTGTGAGTTGTTGGATTTCAACAGAAGTACTGCATAAGAGCCTTGGCCTCCCCCATGATATTTTTCTTAGAACAAAATCCTTGAGTCTTGGTTAAGATATTTTTTGACTCCCAAAAAAAAGAAAAAATTATCGAGTGAATTTGTCTCTTTCACACTCCTTAAATAGTTTTGAAAGGAAATCTATTTGGTATAAGTTTAACCCTTTTCTGAACCAACTAGAATACTTACGAAAAAGGAATACTCTAGTCACCATTGGCTAGAAAAGTTCTCTTGGGTATTGTTTTATACTGTTTCGGGCCTAGGGGACTAAATCTACGAAAAATGATATTTTTTGAGTTAAGTTGTAATTGCATTCCATCATCCTTCTTGCATTGTTGAGACTATTTCCAGTTCTCTCTTTCTCACTATTGTTATAACCCTATGTTTCATAGGATCAACTGATGATTGGAATTTTTTTACTTCTATGTATTTTTAGATGTAAATAATATTTTCTTCTGCAAATAATTTACAAAAGAAAAAGAAAAAAGAAAAAGGAAAGAAAAAGAAAAAAGAATAAAAGAGAGCATAAAAGAAAAATAATAAGGTCCCATGCAATAATAATGGCTTGATCCATACAGTCTAACCATGGTCAAGTCTTTTTGAATTTATGCTGATAGGATTAGTGAATAAGGCTTGGATAAAATGTTTAATCTTAACCAAGTAGGTAGGTTAGTTAGTGAATAAATTTGATCAAACTATTTAAACTTGATCACAGGAGTCAGTACAACAATGACAACATCAACTACCACAGGGGAAATTCCAACAGCAACATCAGTGACAACTCCATATGCAGCAGACCAATTGGCAAAAGCGATGGAAGATATGACTCTGCAAGGGGAAGAAATCATAGAACTACAAGAAGAGATTTAAAATCTCCAAAAGTTGAATTCCACATTCCAGGCCAGTTACAATATTGAGAGGCATAAGTCAGAGAAGCTCAAACATGAATTGCAGCAGCTACAAAAAGAAACAATCATGTCTAAGACTTTGTCAGAGGCTAAGGAAAACATTTGGATGGACATCTGTCAATCAGTGACAAATATTTGGTCGCTAATACAAATCATGTTTGAACAACATGATCTAGTTCAGAGAGACAAATAGGTCGTCGACAGGATAAAGGGAGAATTGGGAGAAATGCCTACAGAGGTCAATGGGATAATCAAATTATTAAATTCTAAATCAAAAGAAGAGTTGGAAGCCCTGCAAATTGAGGACAGGAATGAAACTATTCTTGAAGTTAAGAGAGTCTTGACCAAGAGGGGGCTAATGCTACAACTCGAGGAGAGAGTTTAGGCAATGGATGTCGCGGTACAAAGGTTTTTCATCAAGATTGACTCTTTGCAGAAGAAAGGTCTCCCAAGTCTATTTGTGATCAATAATAAGCTGATTACTCTCTCATATTATAAACAAAAGATTCTCATAGTGGCAAAGGATGGGTCCAAGTTTGCAGGCAAAAAAGGCAGTATCATGAGCAAAGCATTCTTGGAAACTCTGAGATTAGACCTGAGTATTCAACAAGAGATAAAGTATATTTTCATCACCAAAACCACCTTCACTAAGTACACAGAGACAGATGAGGTGTACCGAAGGTTTCTCAAAGTCAACATTCCCAGTCAACAGAGATGGGAAGACCTATGTGACTTGATCGACTAGAAGATGATGTGGATGTACAAATTAGAATGCGGAGCAATCAAAGTCAAGTTGATGACTCACCAACAACATTCCCTGAAATCAACTCAAAGAATTCGACAGATCATTAGCAGTTCCTACAATTCTATATTTTTCTATCTAGTTAGTTAGATTTGGATTCTACCACATCTTGATCATTAATGACAAGATCAATTGTAAATTTTCTTATAAATAATTCAAACTTCAAAGTATTGGGGGTTGATCTTTACGCCTAAGCAAGTTGTAAACTGTAATATTTTTGAAGAGATCTACTAGTAATAAAAGGGACGATTCACAAGATTCCTCCGTGTTAACTGTTTTTGATGTTTACTCATCTTCGTTGAATGGTTTATCTTTCTTCAATATCATTGTTTTTCTACATCTGATCATTTAAAAAAAGTTAAAGTTGCAGAATTTATCTTCGTATACTCTGTTTCTAGCTTTTAAAGATCTAAATGTTTGTCTTCTGATATTGTGATAAAGAAATTCTTAAATGCTTCTTTATTATAGTTGATTATCTTATCTATTTCTGCTATCCATCACTTTAATTCTAAATGATCCAACATTTGCATTATCTTTCCCTGTGAAGAAGCGTAATAAAATATATTCTTTGATCTCAAACCTTAACACAGATCCCATAGCCCAATGGATGCGTAAGCAACATTTCAACGATTTTTATAAAACAAACAACACAGTCCTATTTATTTAACTAGCCTAATATCTGAAATCTGAAACATATCTAAATCTGACAGAGAGATCCCTCTATGAAACTAGAAAGGCTAGATCCCAGTTTCGAAGTGGTTGGATAAAGTTACCTTTGATAAATTTCTTCTACCTACTGACAAACTCTGGGAATTTATAGAGTGTTAACATAGTGGCGATCGTATTGGGGAACTGAACAAACTTTCCATCCTATGATTTCTTTTCCCTAGATAAAGAAAACTTTATTTCTGAACGAATGATAAAATCTAACTTATAAAGAGATAATGTTCAGAGGTTGTTAAAGTTTGTATATATTAGTTTAGATTTCTTAAAAAATTAAAAATTTTGGCTCCTAAAAGAGTTTTTACTAGATCTCACCCAAATCCAGAACCTGTGACAACACTAGACAATCCAGAAAAGTTACTCAGAAAGAAAAAACATTGTAGAGGGTTCTGGGAGTCACAGTCCTCTTCATAGGTCCCCTTCTCTCCCAGAGAAGCTTGTTGCCCTCCAGGATCTTGAGTTTGACATATCTTTTGAACAAAGCCTTTTTATAACAAAACATGATATCTTTGTAAGTGAAACAGTCCTAGATCAAACCATCCTACAACCGAGGACCCCTGAAATACTTTCTCCCAGGGCAGATGTTGATCAACGTTTTCTTCAAGAGTTTGAAAAGTTAGAAGATCTAGTAGAAAATCTTGATCAAGATTTATACAAATCCCACTTCCAACAGTTAGTTGAACTTTCTACCTTGACTATTGCTACAACTTCTGTTAAATCTAAACTAGATCACTCTGTTCCTTCCAACCCTTCATCTTCCACAGCTTCTGTTACTTCTCCTCCAATCACACAAGTTGTTGTTCAACCTCCGCCACCTATCATGGCAGCCAGATATGCTCCCTTGGTGTTGTCCGCTCCCTTACACGCCATGCCCCAGGACTATCAAATCAAACTTCCTCAGTTTGATGGCACTAGACCTCTTAACGCACAACAACATGTTGATAAGATGAATGATTATTTTGATTTACGGGAAGTAGATGAGGCTGACGTTCAGATGAGACTTTTTGCTCAGAGTCTAACCAGAGAAGTCAAAAAATGGTTCAAAGCCTTATGTCCTGCTACCATAGGTGACATTACTACTCTTCAATGAAGTTTCCTTGATAGATGGAGGTAAAGAAAAACCCTCTCCAGATTTTATCAAAATATGAGAATATCAGAAGGAACCAAGGCGAAACAGTGCAATATTACTGTACTCGTTTAAACAACCTTTACAATGCAATTGTAGCTGATATCAAGTCTCCTCAAGGTTTGGGATTAATCAAATTCCCCGATGGATTTGACGCAGACATTTCTTACCAACTAAGGGAAATAAATTCTTTCACACTAGAAGACATGAAAAAAAGTGCATTGAGTGTGGAAGAAAATCTCTTAGCTAGAAGAACCAGGCAGAGAACAGAAAGAAGGGTCACAATTAAAGAAGATCCTTCCACTTCCTCTTTAGATGATAAACTAGATTCCATAGCCATAACTATGGAGAGAATGAAGGAAAGGCTTACCATAGCCGAAAAAAATCCACGCAGGGAAAAACAAGCCTCTCCTCAGATTCAAAATCCAAACTTCAGAAGGAATCCCACCCAGATCAGGCAGAGAGATCTTAGAGATCAAAGAGAGAAGAGGGGACCTGATCAACAGATTAGACCACCTCTTCAGGAAAATTACGCTGATGATGGGGAGGAGATAATCAAAGATTTGGATGACACTCACATAAACCTCATGGTTATCCACGATGATGACTCCATTTTCCTTACTCAGGAAGAACATGAGATTTTTCTCCTTTCACAAACAAAGGTAAATGAGGAAGAAGAGGAAACAAAACATCAGGCCTTTGAGAATGCTATATTGGAGGTCCAAAGATAATATAACTTGAGAAGCAAGAAGTCTAATGACAATCCTACAAAGAAGGCTGCTGAAACAAAGAAGGCTACTGAAATGAAGAAAACATCTGAGGCCAAGAAAACCTCAGAAAATTCTATCAAGAAAGTCCCTAAGAGGAATAATGTCGAATCTCCCGAAAAAAGAAACCCTGAAAGTTTGCAAATATCAAATCAAACTGAGGTCACATCTACTAGTCAGCCAAGTACTTCTGCCCAAAGAAATATGATAGACAAACTAGAAGTGCAGAGCCTATGCAAATCTTCCAATGCTTTCAACCTTGAAGGGTAACTAGAGAAATTCAATATTCATATTCCCCTGTCTGAGCTAATGAGAAAAAATGCTTGCAGGTCGCAGGTGATTAAAGCATTAAGCATGGAACCAGAGATAGGTACAGAGGCATTAAATATTGGTGCAACAAGTCACTCAGACATGGTGAATCTTACTGATGATCAACCTGAGATGCTGTTTGACCCTGAAGTTGATGGGAAAACTAATAACAGTGTTGTCTCTTCTTTCTACATCAGTATGAATATCCAAAACTTGATCTTACACAACGCTATTCTTGATTTAAGAAGCTCTCACAACCTGATGCCCAAAGCTATTATGGAGAGTTTTGGGCTTGAGGTCACTAGAAGGACTTGCATTCTTTCAACTCTAGAAAGTTCAGATGTATAGGGATGATTAAAGATTTATGTATCACCTTGGTTCAAATCCCAGCAAAAAGCATGGTGATGGATTTTTTGGTTGCAGACATCCCTCCGAAATGTTGTATGTTGTTATCCATATCCCCGGGAGCCAAGTTTAAAGGAACTTTGTAGTTAGATATGTCTTATGCCACAGTCCCGGTATTTGGACAACAGAAAAGGCTGTACAGAGAGACTCTGATGAAATATATGGTCAACATTCAAGAAAAACCACACAACTACCCATTATACTCTGCACACTCTGATCTGGATTCTTTCATTCTGTACAACTATGGTGACTTGGAAAGAAAAATTGCTCAGTTGGAAGATGATGCACCTGACCTGTAAGAAGATAAAGCAATCACTGAGGTAAGAAACACTGAAACAGTAGAAAGTGATGAACTACCAGTAGATTTCTGGAGTATGAATTTTGATGGAGCTGTGAGCAAAGAGGGAGCTGGAGATGGAGTTTTGTTGCATAATCACAAATCAAGGTATTTAGAGAGCCACTCTTACAAATTGAATTTCCAATGCACCAACAACATAGTTGAGTATGAATCTTTGATGCTCGGTCTAAAGCTACTGAAGAAGGTGGGTGCCAAAAATATTATGGTAAGAGGTGACTCTGAACTGGTCATTAAACAAATTAAAGGTGAGTATGTGGCTAAAAATCCTAGAATTAGGTCTTATAGGAATGCTTCTTTGGATTCTCTTCAATGTTTCACTGAAGTTGACTTGCAGTTAATGCCCAGGGGACAGGACATACTAGCAGATGGATTGGATACGTCGGCAACTACATGCAAAATACCTTTCTGTCCCACTCACCAATACACAGTAGAGGTGAAGTGTAGACCAACTGTCCTAGATAACATCAGATACTGGAAGGTATTCGACAACGATGATCAAATTGAAAACTTCCTGCAAAGTAAGAATGATTTCGAATGTACAAATATAGATATAGAGGGTGATGATGGTAATGTAAATAAATCAGTGTTTGAAAATGATAGTGTAAATAAAGTAGACTTAGATGGAATAAATGAAAATGATGAAGATTCCGATGTTTTGGATTTGAAAAACAATGTTTTACCTAGAGGTTTGGTCCTATTAGAAGACTTGTTTGATTTTAACGATGTAGCGAAAAAGCCAAAGATTGAAGCTAGTGGTAAAGAGGTCGAAGAGTGTAACATAGGAATAAAGGAAAAACCCAAGATGATAAAAATTTCCAAATCTTTACCCCCCTGAGAAAAAACGCAAATTCATTGAACTTTTTAAGGAATATGTAGATGTGTTTGCTTGGGGTTATGAGGATTTAAAATCTTATGACACAAGTATCATACAACATAGGATCCCAATAAAAGAAGAACACAAACCTTTCAGGCATAAACTTAGGAGAATCAATCCCAAGTTACTTCCCCTGATAGAAAAAGAGATTAAAAAGATGTATGATGCCAAAATTATAGTTCCCTTAAGATTTTTCAAATGGGTTTCTAATTTGGTTCCTACAAGAAAGAAGACAGTCGAAATTAGGCTTTGCATTGATTTTCAAAACTCGAACAAGGTTTCCCTCAAAGACAATTACCCTTTGCCTAAAATGGACCACATCTTACAAAAGATAGTTGGGGCTAGTAGGATCTCCTTACTAGATGGTTTCTCAGGCTATAACCAAGTCCTTGTCCACCCAAATGATCAGGAGAAAACAACCTTCACCATGCCCTAGGGAATTTTCATGTATGTGAAAATGCCCTTTGGTTTGATGAACATTGGTGCCACTTTCCAAAGAGAAATGGATATTTATTTTGTGGACGAGCTTGGTATGTTTATAGTCATATATCTAGACGATGTGACTATCTACTCCAAATCTGATGAGGAACATTTAAAACATCTTAGACGAGTGTTTGAGAAGTGCAAAAAATTTGGGATTTCATTGAATCCCAAGAAAACCGTTTTTGGTTTAGAGGAAGGCAAGCTGTTGGGACATATCATCTCTAAAGATGGAATTAAAATAGATCCCAGCAGAATAGAGGCCATACAAAAAGTGGAACACCCTAGGAACATTAAAGAATTCCAATCTTTCATTGGTAAAATAAATTTCCTAAGAAGATTCATACCCAACTTGGGTGAACTTCTCAGGAACATCACAAATATGATAAAAAAAAGACACCAAAATAAGATGGAACATTGAATCTAAACATTCATTTGAGAAAGTAAATCATGCCCTTATACAAGCTATGGTTTTGATCAGTCCAAACTACACCAAAGACTTCTATTTGTTCTCTTTTACATCTGAACACACCATCGCAGCAATACTATTGCAGAAAAACAACGAAGGGTACGGACAATCCATAGCCTTTTTCAACAAGTCTTTGAGAGATGTTGCACTGAACTACAATATAATGGAGAAACAAGCTTTTTCCCTAGTAAAGGCCATAAAAGATTTTATAGTCTGTATTCTCCATTCTCACACCATTGCTTATGTTCCAAATGCAGTGGTAAAGGACATCCCGACTCAGGATAATCCAGGTGGTAGGAGAGGAAAGTGGATTGTTGTTATTCTTGAATATGATATAGAGATTAAACCTACTAAATTGATCAAAGGTCAGGGTTTAGCAAAGTTGATGGTTGAATCCAATTTCCATGCTTTAGATATTAATTTCTTGGTCGCAGTTGATGAGCAGGGAGAGCAAGCGACTCTAAACATGAAAGAGGTATTCCTAAACTCTCCATGGTATGTAGACCTCATATTTGTCTTGCATAATTTACAAGCTCCCCCTGGTCTAAGTAAAACTAAAGCTATTTTTTTGAAACTGAAAGCATTGAAATTTTGTATTCTAGATGGAAACTTTTATTGGAAAGATCTTGGCAGTATGTTGCTTAATTTCCCATTAAAAGATGAAGATGACAAGGTATTGCAGGATTTCCATGCAGGAGACTGTGGCGGGCATCTAAGTTGGAATACCATGGCTAACAAGATTCTCAGAGCTGGTTTTTACTGGCCCACATTGTTCGCTGATGTGCATCAAAAAGTCACCTCATGCCACAAATGCCAAGTTTTTGAAGGTCAAAAGAAGCTCCTGCCTTTACCCCTGAAACCCATCTTAGTCGAAGCTCCATTCCAACGATGGGGTTTGGACTTTATTGGAGAGATACATCCACCCTCTTTGGGCCAACACAAGTGGATCCTCACAGCCACAGACTACTTCATGAAGTGGATCGAAGTTGTACCATGCAGGCAAGCCATTGACTCTGTCATCATTAAATTCTTGGAAAATAATATTTTGTCTCATTTTAGATGTCCTAGGAAAATTATAATTGACAATGCAACGACCTTCATATCCATAAAGATTATAGAGTTTTGTAGCCAGTACCACATTACTTTGGGACACTCCACAACTTATTACCCTTAGGGAAATGGGCTAACTGAGTCCTCAAATAAAACTCTGGTGAATATCATTAAGAATACGCTACAAGAAAATAAGAAATCCTGGCATAACAAGCTGGTTTTGGCACTTTGGGCTGATAGACTGACCATTAAGAGATCAATTGGTATGTCTCCATACCAGTTGGTGTATGGCACTGAGGCAATTTTCCCTACCTCTTTGGTGGTCCCTTTTATGAAATCGTTGCAAGAAGTGAAAGCAGAGCCAAATGATACCCAAAGGAGAATAAACCATATGATCTGATTGCAGCAGTCCAAAGAATAAGCATATAACAAGACTCAGGCTATCCAGGAAAACAACAAAAAGATTTTTGACAGGAGAACTAAAGAAGATGATTTTGAGTTAGGCGACTTGGTACTGAAGTGGGATTCCATAAATGAGGATAAGGGTAAACATGGAAAGTTTGATAGCATGTGGAAGGGCCCTTACATCACTCAGGCATATAAAGGAAACAACGCCTTTCTGCTCAAGGACAATGATGGAACAAACCTGCCAGATGAACCTACAAATGGCAGGATGCTGAAGCATTATTTACCACCCCAATAAAGGTCATAGCCATCCATTTCCATTGTACAAACCGTTTCTTTTTTACTGTCAAGTTATGTGTGGGTGGTGTTGATTAGATGGTTGATGTCCAAAGAGAATACCCTAAGCCACTGACTAAGTGCCACCAGATTTTCAAAATAAACCAAATCAAGTTGCAGAAGAAGCACTGGAGAATTTTTTTCCAAAAACATCAGGAAGTAGGTTCTTGGCACCTCACAAGGAGAGAACCATCCCCAGGTGGAGCCACTGTTATAACCTTATGTTTCATAGGATCAAATAATGATTGTAAATCTTTTACTTCTGTGTATTTTTAGTTGTAAATAATATTTCCTTCTGCAAATAATTTACAAAAGAAAAAGAAAAAAGAAAAAGGAAAGAAAAAGAAAAAAGAAAGTAAAGGAAAAAGGAAAAAAGAAAGAAAAGAAAAAGAATAAAAGAGGGCACAAAAGAAAAATAATAAGGCGCCATGCAATAAGAATGGCTTGATCCATACAGTCTAACCATGGTGAAGTCTTTTTGAATTTATGCTGATAGGATTAGTGAATAAGGCTTGGCTAAACTGTTTAATCTTAGCCAAGTAGATAGGTTAGTTAGTGAATAAATTTGATCAAACTGTTTAACCTTGATCAAATAGCCCCAGGGTAGAGTAATTTTTAACCCAACAGTCTAATCTGGGTTAAATGTGTTAGGTAAATAGATTAGGACATAGGTTAGTTGGATTTTCTTTCAATAAAACAAGAATAAAGTTGGTTGAGATTCTTTTGTTTTGATGTTAGAAGGTTGTTTTCTAACCCCTTAGTGACAAAATGAAAGGGAGCAATGCAAAAAATTCACAAAATGGCGCTATCCTAAGTTTCCGCAATGTAATGTGATTCACACTTCATGATTAAAGGGTGCACTGAGATCAACAACTAAGCAAACAACTCTAATATCTACGACCGACAGGTAATATCAGACCTCCCCTGATCTTTCTACCTTTAACAGGGGGGTTCGATATGGTGGTATTCCCCAACAGACCCCATCCTAACGTGGCACAATTGTGTTAACTCAGACCCCCCTTGATCTAAACCAATTACCACCTACCCCCCCCTCTGATAAACTGCCATACTAGATTTTCCATACCGCCTTTGACACATGACGTCACACTCCACTACCTTCGTTCGCAAGTCATGTGCCATTACTCTGTCATCTTACCTTTTTCCCCACTAACCCATCACATGTCACATCTCATCTGCTTATCACCCACTCCCTTCCCTCCACATCATCCTAACGCAACCGTAACCCATTTGTCTCTGGCCACCTCATCCCCGATATATCCGTTGGCCAATCAATGCGGGAAAACATATCCGTTATCCTTCTGACTTGTCCCCCATGCCCCAACGGATACCCGTTCACCCAGATAATCCTATTTTTCACCATTTCTTCACCATTCACGATCCAGACACCGCTGAAACCTTCATCCTCTTTGCTTTGTCCACCTACAACCACCATTAATTCCTGGAAATTAGAGTCAGCATCATTCTTTCTCATATTTTGCAGGTATCAGTTGAAGGGATGGTGCCAAATTCCAAACATTCAGAGATCGATGAAAATCTATTTCTCCCGCCCCCCGTCGATCTCGATTAGATCCCTCTGGCTGACAATGATTACCTGATTTCATAGCCTAAATGAGAATTTGATTTTGACGAATTGCACTCATGGTTCAGAGACACTTTCCTAGACCAAAGTGATGAGATTGGACTCTGGGAGTCCAATCTTCCATTGTATCATTTTCCCAAAATTCATCATTTCCTCGAGTTTGCCCTCAAGTTCCAAGCGCACTATCTTCCCAATCAGAGAGCTATCGTTTCATCATCTTGAGAGACCATGTTCACCACTACACCCGAAAGCATTGACCAGATGATGAAAATCCCCAGATCAGAATCCATTTCCCCTTTCACCATTGAGATCCTAACCGAAATGTACCAAAAGTTGTCTTTTCCCCAGAGAGCACAGATTTTTGAGCTTTTCCTCCCTGAGAGTGCCCAATTTCCCAAGAAAAATCCCCCCTACCATTCCTCCATGTTCTCAACAAAAGGTAACCAAGTCATTTCATCCTTGTGTTGTCTGCTCGGGTATTATTCAGACGAATGGGTGGACGAACCCATCCTGGTTTTCTTGTCCATTTTCTCCACCGAAGAGAAAGCCACCACCTAGTTCAACTTAAGCCAATTTTTGGACGATAATTTTCACGAACAAATTTTCAAATTTCCCATTGAAGGAATGTTTCGATATTCATCAATACTGGCCTACATGTTCCTGTTTTTCCATTCAAAGAAGTTTTATTTTCTCCTACAGAAGCTCGACAGAGATGGAAATCCACAACCGGTTATAGCCTGGACATCGTTGGTAAGGAGGAACTCATCTGAGTTCATTTTTAAGCATTTCCTCGACCAATTTTACCATCCAATGGTAAGCATGTTAAGCGGGTGGGAAGAGCCCATAATAAACGAAGAGATTTAGAGGATCCTACGCCTATCAGACCTTGCTAAAACAGGGGATTGATATTTATACCAGGAACACACAGAGATCAGAGTCTATGGGTGTGAGCTTCCCCCCTAAAAGATTCCCAAGTTCCTACCTGTCAGGATATTTTCTCTGGAATATATCCAAAAGATGATAAATTCAGACAATATTCACTTCATGTCATTCAAAAAGAAACAACAATTGAGGATCAAGGGATAGATAGGATATTTCATCTGCAATAGCAGAGTGGTAGGAGAAGAAGAAAATAAGTTGCTACCAGAGATGAAGTTCAAGAAAATTTTCCCATGGCATTACGATCCTTGTGGTGTCATTGCAGAAACTAGACTAAGGAATAAAATATCTCCATATGCTCATGTTCCCAAACCAAAAATTGAGAAGTTCATGAACCAGACAGAGTGAGAGGAGAACAATCTAATAGATACAGATCAACAACCCCCTTTTTCCAGTATTTCATAGACTAATACCCCTCAAGCGCCAATAGAGAAAAGACCGAGGAAAGAAGTATCTCCCTCGGTCACTGAAGTCTCAACAGATGATTTCTAGGTTTATAGAAAAAGGCCCAAGACCAGTCATACACTTGACAGGTCTGGTGGAGAAGAGACTTAGTCTACTACAGTCATGGAAGGTGAGCATTCTCCATTTTCCTTAGGAAGTTAGCCGACGATGTCCACCTCCTCGTCGAAGAAGCAGGGTGATACAACATTAATAACTAGAGTTACACAGGAGCCTGCAGGACTGAACCTCTTTGAGAAATATAACCTGATTAAGAAGAAAAATGAGATGTTGACAAATAGTACCTATGCCCAATTTTGGAAACAAACATCCACAACCCAGCATAGATTACTATTTTCTTTTGATACAGAGAAGGGGAGAATGCACATGGACTACTTGCAGGCACAGGTACCTCAACCCAAAACAATTTCTGATTACAAAAAGGAAACATTTGAGTTTGATGTTGCAGAGGTACATCCAACTGATCACATGGATTTTCACAGACAGACCGAATAAATGATTTTCTCCACCTTGGAAAACACCTCCACGACCAAAACAAAGCTACAGGTTTCGTTGAACAATGTCCATACTCAGCTGAAGCTTGAGAAGGTGTCCTCTTTGGCAAATGATAACAAAATTAAGTCCCTGGAAGAAATGGTGCTCAAAATTGGGTATGATCTGGCCAATATCAAAGCAACAGAAGAGCTTATCAAAAAGAAGAATGCTGACATAGCTTCTTTGAGGAAACAATTGAAAATATCTTCTATTGAAGACGCACAGGATAAAGAGATGGCCGAGACTGAAGGCCAGAAAGAGGAGATGTTGAAGTTGATCATGGAGCAGAACACTCAAATTAAAGAAATGGAAGTCGAGTTGGACAAGATAGTTAAGGAAAAGGATCAGAATGTGCCAATGGAATTCATACCATTGAATGTAGTTCCGATCACAGGAGTCAGTACAACAATGACAACATCAACTACCACAGGAGAAATTCCAACAACAACATCAGTGACAACTCCAGATGCAGTAGACCAATTGGCAAAAGCGATGGAAGATATGACTCTGCAAGGGGAAAAAATCATAAAACTGCAAGAAGAGATTCAATATCTCCAAAAGATGAATTCCAAATTCAAGGCCAGTTACAATATTGAGAGGCATAAGTTAGAGAAGCTCAAACAAGAACTGCAACAACTACAGAAAGAAACAGTCATGGCCAAGACTCTGTCAGAGGCTAAGGAAAATATTTGGATGGACATCTATCAATCAATGACAGATATTTTTCCCCTGATACAAGTCATGTTTGAAGAGCATGATCTAGCGCAGAGATCTAAATAGGTCGTCGACAGGATAAAGGGAGAATTGGGAAAAATGCCTACAGAGGCCAACGAGATAATCAAATTCTTAAATTCTAAATAAAAAGAAGAGATGGAAGAACTGCAAATTGAGGACAACACTGAAACTATTCTTGAAGTTAAGAGATTCTTGACCAAGAGGGGGCTAATGGTGCAACTCAAGGAGAGAGTTCAGGCAATGGATGTCGCGGTACAAAGGTTTTTCAGCAAGACTGACTCTTTGCAGAAGAAAGGTCTCCCAAGTCTATTTGTGATCAATAATAAGTTGATTACTCTCTTAGATTATAAAAAAAATATTCTCATAGTGGCAAAGGATGGGTCCAAGTTCGTAGGCATAAAAGGTAGTATCACAAGAAAAGCATTCTTGGAAACTTTGAGATTAGACCTGATTATTCAACAAGAGATAAAGTAACTTTTCATCACCAAACCCACCTTCACTAAGTACACAGAGACAGATGAGGTGTACTGAAGGTTGCTCAAAGCCAACATTCCTAGTCAGCAGAGATGGGAAGACTTGTGTGACTTGATCGACTATAAGATGATGTGGATGTAAAAATCAACACGTGGAGCAGTCAAAGTCAAGTTGATGACTCACCAACAACATTCCCCGAAATCATCTCAAAGAATCTGACAGATCATTAGCAGTTCCTATAATTTTGTATTTTGTTATCTAGTTAGTTAGATTTGGATTCTACCACATCCTGATCATTAATGACATGATCAATTGTATGTTTTCTTATAAATACTTCAAACTTCAAAGTATTGGGGGTTGATCTTTATGCCCAAGCAAGCTGTAAACTGTAATCTTTTTGAAGAGATCTACCAGTAATAAAAGGGACGATTCACATGATTCATGTGTGTTAACTATTGGTGATGTTTACTCTTCATTGAATGGTTTATCTTTCTTTGTTATCATTTTGTTTTCTACATTTGATCATTTAAAATAAGTTAAAGTTGTAGAAATTATCTTTGTATACTCTGAATTTGGGTTTTAAAGATCTAAATGTTTGTCTTCTGATATTGTGATAAAGAAATTCTTAAATGATTCTTTATTATAGTTGATTATCTCATCTATTTCTGCTATCCATCACTTTAATTCTAAAGGATCCAACATTTGCATTATCCTGCCCTGTGAAGAAACCTAATAAAATCTGTTCTTTGATCTCAAACCTTAACACATACCCCATAACGCAATGGATGCATAAGCGATATTTCAGCCATTTTTATAAAACAAACAACACAATCCTATTTATTTAACTAGACTAATATCTGATACCTGAAACATATCTAAATCTTACAGAGAGATCCATCTCTGAAACTGGCAGGGCTAGATCCCAGTTTCGAAGTGGTTGGATAAAGTTACCTCTGATAAATTTCTTCTACCTCCTGACGACCTCTGGGAATTTAAGAGTGTTAACAACTATAAGCCTCTTTCCTCTGCAAATTGTATCACTAGCAAACGAGTGCCTTCCATATATCCTTTGAAGCTTGACACCCTTTACCCTTAGAGGAAACATCCCCCCGAATGTCCATGCCCCACATGCACTTCCTTCCATTGAGCATAGGTATGTTCCACTATTTGGAACTAGTTTCTTACTCATGACACTCATTTTCTCTCCTGTATAATAGCATTTCTTTGCCTATGAAAAACCAAAAAATGACGGTCGGGAAAAGAATATTATCTCATATCGAAATAATTTGTATGATGTTTGAACAGAGAAAAAACTTTTAAGTCCACTTTCATCTAAAGTTTGGGTTTAAAATGAACTTAGGAAGCTAAGATCATTACTTAAAGTTTACTCCTCTGATTGGTTATTCTTCTAGTCCCTATGGAGATTTTGTTGATGCCTCTTTCATCACAAATTTTTGTCAATGACCGTTATCAAGTCTATGTTTCCTGAGTTCTCCATATGTCTCATGCTCTTGCTCAAAGGAATTCTATAATCCCGTGTCAGCCATTTCTCATAACTCTTGACTTCGCATGTCAGAAATACCCTCAGTTTATCTCAAAATCACATGAGGTTGTTGTCCTACCTTGCACCCTGGGCCTACTTTCATCATGGGTAGGTAACCTTGAACCCAATAGTTGTCATTTCATCATTGTTCATTGACTGTGGGTTTCCCTTCTGTTCGACAGTAAGAAATATATTAACACATTGGGATTCGTGGAGTGTCTTGGATTCCATTAGCCTTATTGGTGGTTTTCTCGCCTTTGTCTGAAATTCTCCTTATTGGTTATTATTCAAAGGTTCCCTTTCGTCACTACTTGTATTTGGTACATGCAAGGGATGCACATGGTCGTTGGTTCGTGGACATCCTATTCGTCTGAGTTCCTCCTAATCATCAATATATTTCTTTATACCTCATGTTGGATGATGAGAGATGCCTTAATTCTCTCTGTTCAACGAGTCTCCTTCCATCGACTTCAGCTCATCTATTCTGGAAATGAGACCTAGATTCCTATGAGTACCTAGAGGCTTGCAGTAATCAATGGTAGGTTCTCCTGCAATCGATAGTTGGGAATACATCAATGTCTCCTGATCGATGGATTCTTCAAGTGTTCGACCTCAACACCCTTATTCACACTTGTAAAATGTACTTGGTTCCTTGATACCTACTTTCATTATTGGTGGGTTGTTTCACGTTTTTTAATGGTATACCTTAATGAATGGTAATCAAACGAAGTCTCATTTTGTTTGACCTCAACTCCGCTATTGACATGATGTAGAATTTCACCTTCGACAGATAGTGTATAAGACCTCCATCTTACAGTAGCAACATTCCTTATCTATTGATGCCTTTCATTCCACCAATACATATATGACTTCATTGATCATGGGATATATGATTGTACTCCATCGTATACATATATCTTTAGTTGATTTTGAGACTGGAATCCATTGTGTCTTGTTCGTGACTATGACAGCCTATGGAATATGCCCGCTTTGTATTGCCTATTCATGGTCATGAACAACTATTTGATATATTTCCACATGGGTTTGCAGTGTAATTCAGATTGACAACCATGTGTACAAAGTCATTATGGATTTTAATATTATTATGAGCAACTAGTACTTCCAAGTTCCAACTGAGTATTCATTACTCCACTTCTGGGAATTATAATGTATTTCGACCATCGCAAACTGTCCTTTGACCTCACACATTAGGGGGCATCTGTTATAGAAATTTTTCCTCACTCCATGCAACTTTCTTGGATGGCCTTCCATTGCCCTCTGCAGACTTGAAGTCCCCTTTTTGCTCATTCAAGAGCCAAAAATGCACATTTTTACACATATATGCGCCCTATCAGTTATACAAAAAGCGTATACGTGGGTTACTCCACTACAACCCGTGAACATCAGGTTTGGTGCTCAAAAATTAAAAATTGTGTTGGGTTTCCATGCCATGTCACGAGATCCATGATCCTTGAATTTCCATATATTGGAAACACTCAGACTCAACCCTTCAGTTCCATTTGGAGGATATAAATTGAGCCATATCCAAGCCTTTAAGACAATTCAATAATTCAACTTTGAGAGCAAAGACAAAAAATTCACTTCATATTGAGTTTGCATCCCTTTGTCCTTGAAAGTATGAACTTCTTCTTTTCAACCCCCAAGCTCTTCCTTCATTTTGATGGAGAACCTCATTGAATCCTATATATGAGCTTTCCTCTGTGGAGGATTGAAGTGGTGGAGGCCCAGATGGAGGGACTTAGTTTCTCGGTTCCGATATGTGTCGTTACAGAAGTTTTTCACCTATGTACTTATGTTGATTATTTTAATAGAAAAACTCTTTTCTCGTCCAATTGATATCTTGCAAATATTTGAATTATTATTCCATGGGCGTATTTTTCATGTATGTCAATGAATTATGCTAATTTATATGCTGACATCATATATTATCACCATATGCTTGCGTATATTGGTTGTTGAGGACAAGTTGCAGGTATAAAGATTTGGGTCGCGTGCTCAGTGGTGGTTGTTGGCAGCAGGCCGAGGCAGAAAAGAAAGACGATTTTGGGAAAGAAAGCAAGCAGAAGGAAAGCAACAACTGGAAGGAAACACATCATGCGTGCATGCAAGAAAGGTAATAGCTGGAAGGAAGAACAACATGCACGCATGGGAGGAAGACCTAACGATAGTAGGGTTAGGTTTTTTTTATTGTAATGGCTGAAGAGCTCGAAATATATAAATATCGATATGTAGGTATTATAGAAGGTTCACAGATTTTGTAGTTGTTCCAAATTAGCTAGTATTCATATGTTTGTATTGTTCGAGTTACTGTTCTGATAGTAGTTACACATGAGTTGATGTGATATGTAAGGGTTTTGACCCATTTTTGTAAGTTTTTGAGAAGGAGGAAACGAGAGAAGGAAGATATTGAGGATTAGATTGCAGGCTGAGGATATTGGTGCGATATAGTTTGCCTCACATAGATCTTACCATCTGGGGAGAATTGTAAGTGCGCGACATTGTAGATGCAGAACTACCATAATAAAAGAGCCAAGAGCCAAATCTTTGTGGATCTAGCCCAGGAGGGGGTGAACCACGATAATATTTTTGTTGTGTGATGAATGCATGCATCTCTTTCCTATCTTCAATAGCTATTAATATGTTGAATGAATGATTTATTAGACTGCATGTGTAAAAGTTGTTGCAATATTAAGGGAATGAGCTATCTGATTTAATGCGTAATCATGAATAATAGTAGGTTGCATTTATAAGTGATAATATATGGTTAAATGGTTAGCACTTATATCTCATGCTCAATCCTTGGTTGTGAACACCTGAGTCTCGTAGCCACCCATTAAAGCTATCTCGGGTGAGACTGTGTAGTGCATTTTGTGCATTGTGTTGCCTTCTGGTTTACCAGGAGGGTCAATAGTTTTAAAGGATTTGTTGGAAACCCGAAAGACATGAAACCTGGGTCAATAAGATCAGAGTAGAATATAGGAAGAGTAAAAACCCAACAACTCATTCTGTTGTCATTGGTAGGAACAGAGGGGGATTGAGTAGACAAGATAGGTTGAGTGAAAAAAGATCGAAGAAAATAAGAAATCAATGAGCCATTAGAAGTGAATGTTTAGACCACGGAACCCCACAAAAGAAGATATTGAAACTTGGTTAAGAACAAAAGAGCTAGAGTTTGCACAGAGAGACAATAGAAACCCTAGAATAACACCCCACAAATATCTGGACAAATACGTGTTTACTGACTTACACGAAGTCTTTTTCTGTGATTTTCCACATCTATTACAAGAGTGGATACTAAGGCTGAAGGATAACCATGCAACGAACCAGATTCTACAGTTAGAGTGGACCTTGATACAAATTGAGCAGTTACAATAGGTGAATAACAAGTTCACTCGTGCAGTATACTTTTGGCTTGATAATATTTTCACAGGGTTTATAATAGAGGTTGCATTTGACACAGCGAAGTCTTACAGCGCAGCGGAGAAACCTCGAGGACAGTACATTCGATCCTTGTATACTTCCATTAAGATACTGCTATACAATAAAGGTGTAATGACAATGGAGTCAAACAACTAAAATAACCTACGTGCATGGGGGAAGGGGGGAAGCACTGACAAGAAGAGGAGAAAGGGAAGGAGGAAAAGATAAGGGAAATAAGGAGGAACCCTTGGACCCAATCATGATGGATGACGACTAGATCAAGAAGATCATGGAGACAAATGGAAATACGCGTAGCAGAGTACCCTACCAATACAAGGTGAATACCAAGAAGAGAGTCGTAGTCGCGAGGGAAGGCTTGGCGAGTGATGAGGAAGAGGTAGAGGATCTCTGGGCTGTGAAGTAGATTGAGGAAATCCTATGCACAACATATGAGAGGAAGACGAGAGGTCCAAGAACGGGAATATAAGGCAGCCATCCTATCCATATTAATGTCAGTGTGGAACCCATAAACCCATGTGCGACTAATACACCAAAAAGAAAACCATTGTTTAGACAACCGAAGTTCGGAAGCAGAAAGCCAACCAAAAGTATATCTACACAAGGAACAACAACTGGAGGAGCCAGTTTAGGTAGCACTAGTCAAGTATCTACACCACAAGGAGGAGGTAGTATTTCATCATTCAGAATGGCAGGACACGATCCCACCATCAGGTTACCAGAATTCCAAGGAGAAGTAGCAGAAGATCCTGAGAAATATTTATTTATTTTTGAAAAGATCTAGGAAGAAAAATAGATCACTAATGAAGATACTAAACTCGCGTAGTTAGCGATCATGCTAAGAGACTACACACTAGATTGGTATATGAGTTTAGACACAAACAATGCCCCTAGGATGATAAGAACACTGACAGACATTAAGAAATTACTGATTAATGAGTTCCAGAATCCAAGCTCAGAGGATCAGTACATGAATGAGATGATCAAAATAAGACAGAAACTAAGAGATTCCATATGGCAGATCGACCAGAGATTCAAGCGACTGAAGGGAAATTGAAATATCTCATGACAGATATGCAACATTGACACTTGTTTGTCAATTCATTACTACCACACTTAAAGTATCCACTGTGACAATAGAAGTTCTAGACACAAGCAAAGGCTCTGTAGGCAACATTACAATTGGAAGAGAACCAATATCAGGAGACAGACCCATCTATTGAAGAGTTGAAGGAGGATTTGAAGAATTTAACATTTCAGCTGAACCAAAACAAGAGTAAGGACATGTAGGATGGAAGGACACCATAAGAATGAATGTCCAACATTCACGCAATATATGGGAGCTGGAATGTTGAATCCGTTACCAACAGGAGGATTATGGTGCAAAATCTGTAAGAAACCAGCTCATGATCCTTATCACTACACGATGATGCATAAATACCAGACAGTCCCAAAGAGTTCATATTGCACCTTTTGTAAGTCAGTAGGACATGATGATAAATATTGTAGAACTATGGAGTTGATGAGGGAAAGGACATCAGATGCATAAAGAGTGCAGACAGAAATGATGACTGGGCAAGATGCACCACATTTCAATCAGGTTCTAGATCCATACAACACTGTGCAACAATAGTATAATACTACGCAACAACCATATAATAATGTGCAACCGTAGTACAACACGACACAACCTTAGTAAAATACCACACAGTATAATCAGGTGCCTCGGTATAATGCGCCAAGGGGAGATCGAGCAAGCTACAGAGGTGGAGGATGAGCCATAGGGGGATTCAGACTAGGTCTAGGACCAATGGTATGTCACAATAACAACCGAGACATTATGCAAGAGAATGCCCACTACCACCAACGACTTGTATGTATTGTCGCACATCGAATCATGATACTAAAGAATGTCCCACACTATTAGTAAATATACAGGAAAAGAGGAACCTGAACAATTAGAATGTTCAGTGGATTTTAGCCGAAGCGAGGGATGAAGGATGGAACATCAACATAGTCACTTGTGGAGGAGAAAAAACATGAAATGATGCAGCCCGAGAAGAACCAGAACAAAATCAGTGGGTGAAGAAGAACACTGAACCAAATCAATTTGGTGTACCAGATGTAGGATGGAAGGATACCATAAGAATGAATGTCCAACATTCGCGGAATATATGGCAACTGGAATGCTGAATCTGTTACCAACAGGATGATTATGGTGTGAAATATGTAAGAAACCAGGTCATGATCCTTATCACTACACGATGATGCATAAATACCAAACAGTCCCAAAGAGTTCATATTGCACCTTTTGTAAGTCAGTAGGCCATGATGATAAAGATTGTAGAAATATGGAGTTGATGAGGGAAAGGACATCAGATGCATATAGAGTGCAGACATAAATGATGACTGGGAAAGTTGCACCACAGTTCAATTAGGTTTCAGATCCATACAAAACTGCGCAACAATAGTATAATACTACGCAACAACCATATAATAATGCGCAACCGCAGTACAACATGACACAACCTTAGTATAATACCACACAGTATAATTAGGTGCCTCAGTATAATGCGCGAAGGGGAGATCGAGAAGGCTACAGAGGTGGAGGACGAGCCAGAGGGGGATTCAGATGAGGTAGAGGACCAATGGTATGTCACAATAACAACTGGGACATTATGCAAGAGAATGCCCGCTACCACCAACGACTTGTATGTATTTTCATGCATCGGATCATGATACTAAAGAATGTCCCACACTATTAGTAAATATACAGGAAAAGAGGAACCAGAATAATCAAAATGTTCAGTGGATTTCAACCGAAGCGAGGGATGAAGGATGAAACATCAACATAGTCACTCGCGGAGGAGAAAAAACAGGAAATGACGCAGCCTGACAAGAACCAGAACAAAATCAGTGGGTGAAGAAGAACACTGAACCAAAGAAGCAGTTCGACGCACATAAGGAGATGGAGATATTCAAGAAAGTGAGACAAGAGTTTCAGAAGGGAGACATTGCGTCGACTTCAATTGCGTAGAAAAACAAATAAGCACCAGAATACTAGATGCCACCATTATTGGATCATACCTATGAAATGCAGTCCACGGGACAAGTAAGTAAAATCAAAGGCTTTTTTCAATCATGTGTAAAGATATTAAATGATCCATCATCTGTGAATATATTGCAAAAAATACTAGAAAAATGTAGCATTGATTTGGAAGGGAAACTAGAACCAAAAATTGTAAATCACCTGCATACAAGAAGAAGAACCAGTAGGGAGTTCAGACTAAATGCCAACATAGGAGACTTCAACATGGGAGACATTATACTGGATTTAGGATCTGAAGTGAATGTATTACCAAAGAAGACATGGAAATGCATGGGAGAGCCCACATTAGGGTACTCACCTATTCAATTGAAATTAGCAAACCAACAGAGAGTTCTACCAATAGGTAGACTGAAAGGAGTGACAATAGATATCGATGGAGTGTGCACTAAAGAATATTTTGAAGTCATTGAAACAGTGGATGACACAACACCTTACCCAACATTGCTTGGTTTGGATTGGGCGTTTGACAACCAGGCCATCATCAACCTAAAGACCAGGAAAATGACATTTGATTCAGGTGAATACAGGGTCGTCGCGCCATTAGATCCATTAGAAGGGGAGAGGTTTGTCGAACCTACTTTCCTAGACTTAGAGGAAATCGACCAGTTGTATAGAACAACTGTGCGTGATGAGGATTACGTAAACGCAACTGCAGATGGGGTACTCAGTTGGTGAATCATTACTTCATGCGTGATATATTCAGACACCAGTTTAGAAAACTGGCAGCAGAGGCTACACGAAGTCTCCACAAGAAGATGTGCAAGAATAGATCGCACAATATGATGGGTAGGTACATAAGTAAGAGAACCACCCAGTTTCCACGAAATCAACAATTTGGAAACTTTCTTGACACAATATGAAGATGCAGTGCTAGAACATCAGATACTTCTAGCACTCGATTTAGCACTCAAGGCCACACCCGCAAGATGGTGGGGCGCGCACAAAGAGACAATCATAGATTGGTACCAATGTAAGCGGTTACTACACATAAGATTTGGCACAGAACAGAAGAACAAAAAACAACAAAGGCATGATGGACAAGGAGCACCAACAAAACACTTAGAGAAGTGCAGAACACTGTGAAAAATGACACCTCCAGAAGAATGGCCTCATCATTTCATACACACTCTAGAGGTGATACTAGCAAATTGATATACAGACCAGGAATTGCGCAAGGGAACTGCGACTTAGACGACATTGCAACATAATATTTCAATCACTTTCTCATTCGAAAATGAGAACCCCAACATAGATGCAGCCCTTAAACAAATAAGAGGAGTAATATTCATCACGGAACCCGAAGTCGAGCTCATCACAAAGGAACAACAACGAAATAAACAGACAGTCAAGGAACTTCTATCATGTTACCATGTGCAAGAGGAAGCACCAGACGAAGACGATTCATGTGATATTCAGATTGAAGAGGTAGAATACGAAAGAGATGTGGAAGGACCACCCATATAATTAGAATTCATGTCTGCGTCAATCAAAGTAAATAAAGTCAACATTGGGACAACCAAGCATCCCAAAATGGCCATCATTGGAGATTACTGGGATGAGCAGACTGTAGAAAGCATAACAGAGTTGTTGCACGAATACATCAACCTGTTTCCCACAACATTTACAGAGATGAAGGGTATAGCCAGAGAGCTAGGAGAAATGAAGATACCAATAAGACCGGAAGCGAGATCTATTAGACAATGACCATACAGGTTGAACCCAATATAAAAACAGAAGGTTAAAGCGGAGATCGACAGGATGCTCGAAGCTGGCATCATAGAACTAGTCGAAGAGTCAGAATGAATAATACCAATGGTAGTACAGGACAAGAAACAAGGAGGGATCAGTATATGCGTCGACTTGATGAAGTTGAAGGATGCATGCCTACATGACCCGTTCCCTACACCGTTCATATATGAAGTGTTAGAGAAAGTGGGAGGACATGAATCTTACTCATTCATTGATAGATTCTCAGGCTACCATTAGATTAAGATAGCACAGGAGGACAGATATAAGACCACATTTGTGACAGAATGGGGATATTATCAATACACATTCATGTTGTTTGGACTGAAGAATGCACCAACAATATTCTCCAGAGTGTTCATCGCAGTGTTTAAAGAATTCATCCATCAGTTTCTTGAAGTATACCTGGATGATTGGACAATATATAGTCTTTTAAAAAACCATGTGGAAGTTTTGCGACTGATGTTAGAAAGATGTAAACAGTGCCATATATCACTGAACATAAAGAAATGCATATTCAGAACACCGTTTGGGATACTATTGGGACACATAGTATGTAATAAAGGGTTACTCGTAGATCCTAAAAAGATCACAGTCATTGTTAATTTACCACCACCAAAAATAGTCTGTCAGCTAAGAGCGACGTTGGGACACACATGATATTATAGGAAATTTATCAAAGGATATGTGCAGATCACTGCACTGATGGAAAATTTGTTAAGAAAAGATACAAAGTTTCAGTGGAACGACGAGTGTCAACACGGTCTGGATACCCTAAAGGAAAAGATGGTTACCGCGCCAATATTAGTATTTCCAGACTGGGAGAAGACATTCCATGTGCATGGAGATGCATCATCCATAACACTTGGATCTATCTTGGCGCAGCCAGGAGCGGGATACTTGGATCACCCGATAGCATTCGCGATCATAAAGTTATCATAATCAGAACATAACTATAACACTATAGAAAGGGAAGGCCTAGCCATGGTCTACTCATTGTAGAAATTCAGACATTACTTATTGGGAAAGCATTTCAAGATGTTCATAGATCAGTCAGCCCTGAAATACCTAGTCAACAAGCCAGTGTTGTGGGGGAGAATTTGTCGATGGTTACTGTTGTTTCAAGAATTTGACTATGAAGTAATAGTTAAACTAGGAAAATTGAACGCAGGACCTGACCACCTATCAAGGGTCACAAATGGGGAAGAACCTACGAATTTAGAAGACAACTTTCCGGATGCACAGTTATTCTCAGTACATATTACTGATGAATACTTCACAGATACCATTCAGTACTTGAGTACAGGCACTGCGCCGCAAGAATATAGCATTGCACAGAAGAAAAACCTGGTAGTCCGTGCAACTGACTATCAACTGATTGCAGGACAATTATATAAAATGGGTGCAGATAGCATTTTATGGAGATATGTGTTAGAACATGAAATACCAAGAGTCTTAGTAGAAGCCCACGAGGGAATATTAGGAGGGAATTATGTAGGCAAAGATACCAACCAGAAGGTATTGCGTGCAGGAATTTGGTGGCCAACGATTCAAAGAGATTAAAAGTAATATTGTCAAACATGTGATGTTTGTCAAAGGGTAGGAAAACCCAACAGAAGGGATGAGATGAACTTACAACCACAAGTAAAATTACAGGAATTTGAAAAGTGGGAAATAGAATTTGTGGGACCAATCAACCCAGCAACAAAAAGAACAGGGGATCGATACATTATCACCGCGATTAAATTCTTAACAATATGGGTGGAAGCCGCACCAGTAAAAGATTGTAGCGCAGAAACAACAACACACTTTTTGTTTGAACAAGTCATCACTCGATTTGGGTGCCCAAGAATTTTGATGAGCAACCAAGGCACACACTTCATAAACAATACCATCATTGCTACGACTGAAGAATTTGAGGTCCATCACCAGAAGAGCACACCGTATCATCCTCAGGAAAATGGCATAGTGGAAGCATTCAACAAAAAATTGGAAAACAAACTGACAAAGATTTGCAACGTCAACAGGGATGACTAGGACCTTAAAGTACCAACAGTATTGTAGGCATACAAGACTACATGAAAAAATTTGACAGGGAAGACGCCATTTAAACTGGTTTATGGCCAAGAAGAAGTGGTGCCGCTAGAATTTTCATTACCAAGCTTGCACGTAGCAAGAATCACACAAATGACAGAACGAGGTGCAATATAGGAGAGACTGAATCAGTTATTGACCATGGAGGAAGATCGAATCTTGGAAGGATTCCACCAACAAGTTGAGAAAGAAAGAGACAAATCTTGGCATGATAGACACATCAAGAAGAAAACGTTCAAGGAAGGAGATCTAGTGCTGATGTACGACAACAAATTGTTATAGCACCCAAGAAAGCTCAGAATGCATTGGTTAGGACCATACGAAGTAAAATTTGTCAGCGATGGAGGACTTGTACAATTACGAGACTTATTAGGTGCAGAACTCAGAGGACTGATCAATGGGAGTCGACTAAATTTGTACAAGGGTAGTCGACCATCCACCATGCAGTAAAAAAAAAAAAGGAAACAAAAACAAAGAGGACGCAATGCGCCATAGGAAGAAAGGCTACACGAATTTGGAAACAAAAATTTTGCGAAGGACAACGGTCACATACAAAGGGAAAAAAGAGGGAAAAGGAAAATCGACAAAATCATGATGACATGACAACACTAGGTGGAATTAAAGGATGAAAAGGAGCGATGGGACACCACATTAATCATGCCAACAAAAGACTTGAAGGTAAAGTAATGGCAAGTAAGAAACCACCGGAGGTGCATGAAACCTGTAATTAAGGTGCATTAAACCCAGAACCAAGGAAGCATCCTTGACATGCTTCATGGGAAATCCATACAACACACGGACGCGGGAGCCAATAGTCTATTCACGAAGAGAGAATAGATAGAGAGAGACAGAGGCTAAAGAACACAAAGAAAGTTCACGGAGACCACAAAGATCGTTCGAGTCCAACTGACATTTGACATTCACTCCCATGGCACCACCCAAGGAGGCATAAGCGATCTACACCACTAGGAAAACCATATTTCAAACCAGGTCGTGAGGACAGGTGGAAGAAGGTGAACAAAAGTTGCCATAGATAGTCAATGTTGATGAAATCCCATCCCCAGAAACAATACCAGTAAAACCCACACCAATACTGGAGGAAATTCAACAACCATCAATAGAGGCCATGAATGTAGATACACCAGTAATGACGCAGGAGCCACAGAACCAGGAAGAAAAAACCTTTAAGGAGGTGCAACCAGAGAGTGTCGAAGCATCTTCGAAAGTTAATGGAACAACACCGAATCCAGAAGCAGCAATGGAGTTAGACGAGTTGCATACCACTGTCTCAGACCACCCATCGGAAGGTACAGTAGAAGATATCACGAGTCGGCCAGACTGGTATGTGGAAGAACAATCGAAAGCCATTGGAACTTTGAGCCAGTCACCACCACCGAAGAAAGATGAGATACAGATACTGCACTCACCCCGCAAGAAACCAGCTGCAGAAATCATGCTACCACGAATACCATAGGGGGTACAGGTAGAACCAGAGCTACTGGGTCATGTCGGAAATCTCAAATACTCAGATCATGATGTAGAAAATGAAGACAAGTTTCCAGAACTTGTGAAGAGGGTATTCACAAAGACTACAGGCACAAATCCGGTTGGCGAGCCGATTTATCAACCACTCGTATGGGCAACAGGGTTGAAGAAAACATGAATTTTAGGACCAGTGGACTTACCACATTTTGGCAGGGGCCAGTATGCAATAACATTCATCAAGCAGTTGTTAGCAGTTACACATGGAGGGGACATATGGCTGGACAAGCCCGTCCCCATAGTCATCAAGCTTATTTCCAAAATAACAAGATTGCCATCTTGGGGTATGGATCTCGTGCTTTTCCTGGATGACAAGATGAAAGATAAAGTGATAGCAGAAGAGATGACGAAGAAGTATGGCAAAGACAGGGTGACAAGAGGGATCATCATCAAGAATATCAATGATTCCACAACACAATTGGGCGCAAAGATCTGAGCCTGTAAGCTGCTAAGAAAATGCCGCAGGGAGGAAGTCCCGGCTGGAATTGTTGTAGTTGCAGCCCAGTGCACAGAAGGCACCTCAATGAGTTGGGTTCCATACCGATCAAACTTGTTCCTAGAGAACTGGAAGGATGCATAAGACCTAGGCACAAAGTTTCACTACTCATGGTTGATCACACTAATAGCCTTCATGGGATGGCAAGAGACAAGGTATGTAGTTTTTTGTACTAGACCAAAGCTGAATCAGGGAGTGATATATTTGTTTCTCAGAGCTAGGCCAGATTCGAGGAGAAAGAAGGAGAATGGGTCCATCATTGAGGGATACCTATGCGACCTACAAGAAGCCATCTCCAAGACGTGGAGAATCACACCAGAAGCTATCACGCGATACGCGAACATCGCCAATTTCCAAGCCACATGAAACGCAATGTGGATACACGCAAGGAGGGATCTGAATAAACGGTGGCTACATATGCGCTACTGCATCACAGAATTTGAAATTGATATGGTCATTAGTGAATGGCCCAACGAATGGAGGATTCCAGCCATTACCCAGGAAGTGCCGGAAGGAACAAAGAAAGAAGAGGTAAAGCAGGGAGAAACACAGCCTCCGGAAATCCAAGTGCCTAAGAGACCAAGAATGGGCTAGGGCAAGAAATCCCAGGCAGATGAAGGGCCAAAGAAGACAAGGGCCCATAAGGGGAAGAAGGAGTGTACACAACCAACCAAAGAGAAGCATAAACAAACTAAGGTTGATCAAGAGACCGCAAGAAGTCCCAATTCCTAGGAATAAGGGGGAAGCAAGAGACCAGCAAAGCAGGCCAGAGGATCGTGCAATAAAATGAATGAAAAAAGACTGCCTCCAGAATATACTATTACAAATGATGACGCGAAGATGATAGCTCGAATAGTCTAGGATTACCTATCTGAGGACTTTGACCATGCAACACATTACAGGGACAAACTTCAAAAAGAGACGACAAAAATGGGGTAGTTCCTTAAGAAACTCAGGGAAGTATAGATCGTAGGAATCGATAGGGGCATAGAGCCATCAACACCACCGACCGAGGAAAGAGTGGAGGTAGAATAAAGAGATCCATTCCACTCATTACCGCATGCAAACACAACATTCTACATCACACCTAGTATGTTGCGCATGGACAAAATCGTGGGGCAGACACCCTTGAAGAATTTAAGCCACATCCAATTGGTCTTGACATGGATTCCATCCATGTCACTACACAAGTTGTAGGTTAGCTTTGACCACAAGTGACACAGCCCTCCTAACCCGCAGGTCAGAAGTCCATGTACACAGGATCGCTCTTTCCCTTGGCATGAAGAGCTCTTGACCGACTCTTGTATTTCCCCTTCAGGAAATCTGCACCCACAACAAAAATATTGTGAGATTCCTTCTTCACACTTTGGGTGATTGGAATTCATGATTTTGTGAATCCGGTGGTCAAGTATCTCATTTCTCAGAGCCCCGAAACCCGAAATTCCGACACTCCAATGTTCGGTCACCCAAAAGAATCAACAACTATGATTCCCCGCTTGATCCAACGGTCAGCGTGATTTTCGCATATCGGGAGTTTGAGACTCTCGATACTAAAATCTCTTGTCAACGCAAACCCTAAAATCCAGATTCTCTAATTCCCAAAATCCCGAAATGTCAACTCTGACACGATTCCCGGCGCTGGCCCACAACTAGACTTCCCACCGTTTTGGGACTTCGCACCTTGCGATTTCGCGAGTTCTGATGCAAGGCCTTCGGGACTTCAACTTATGAAACCCCAAAGTGGTCAATGCAATTGAAATCCACGTCAACAGTTCACCACCTGTCCACCTTGCTATCTTATATGGCCCCACACACATGTTTCTTCACCCCTTCGGGACTTCGCCTTTCGCAACCTAGAGTGCCCAACCTTTGGCCTCCCACCTCGCGAATCTCCGAATTCATGAGATCTCTAGATCTCTGCCACCTATCCTTCTGAGTGAATGGCTCTGATCCGCTCGCCACTTCGCTACTTCACCTTTCATGACTTCGCAGACTTTGATACCAAGTCTTCGACCTTTCAACTCACGAAACCCCAAGATGCGATTTTGCGAGTGATCCAATGGTCTAGCTAGCTTGGATCCTACAGTCTTGAATTCTTCTGAGCTTACACTTGAGGAAAGCTCACCGTGACTCCCTTTCTCCTATGCATGGAACTTATCCACCTGCAACTCAACATCATTGCACTTTCTCAAGGCTTTAAAACACTTAGCCCGGTACTCTCCTTCGAGAAATTCAAAGATTCTAACCTTTTGTCGAGTCCTTCCATAACTTTGAGTCTTTAAAAGAAACCCTTGCACGTGCTTCTTGCGGCATCCTTCAACACTTCAAGGTGTCGAACATATTCGACTCTACACACTCCCTACAACAATAGTCCTCCAACAACTTCTCAGGTTTCGTAAACCCTGAAACTACCTTCGGCCTGCGCACACTTTGCATGGCTCCTGTGTCTAACTGCACTTCAGAGGAAAATGAGAACAATTGTTATCTCTCCTGAGCTTACAGAGATGAACTCTGACTTCTGTCAATGCACTCCTTGCAGACAAACTCGACTGCACTCCTTGCAGGAATTTTACTCACCAAGACAGAGAAACAATTGAAATTCATTCTCTACTCTTCCTCCCAGATTTCAAACATTCAACAAGAAATCATTCATACATAGCATAAAAGAAATTGCATGATAGAAAGAGTAAAGAATTCATGAGAATAACATTCAATAATGCATACACAGAGAATATTTGAACACCATGAGTCTGAATCAAAGCCTTTTTGTATTAATCCACAACTTCTGTATATGGAATTCGTCTACGCAGCTCTCTACTTCTTCTCTTCTATGCTCTATGCTCTCAATAATCTTCCTCTATCATGTTACAATACACAATGAGGGTGTCTATATCCCGTTTCCCTCTTGCGCTCTAAAACTGTCTAATCTAACATTTTATTCTATCTACCTTCATTAACTATTATAAATGCCTTCTACCTACTATGGATGAGAGTAGATCGCTCAAGGTCCTTTACAATATTACAAGTGCGCTCCTTCTTAATTATGTCATTTAAGATTGTTGCATTAACTTCAAGATATTTTCAAAATTTGCGATGGGTTCTTTTCCAACTGTCTTTTATCTCCACGCTGGCTCACTTGAGATGCTCCTGCATCATACTTCCTTGCTTGAAAATTTTTCATGGGCTCCTGTCCATGAGCTCACACACAGTCTATCCATGCTTTTGGATCTCTGCTTCATTCTCCCAGCAGGCATCTTCAACTGGATGGCCTTTCCACTACAACAAATACTCAAAGTATTCTTTTCTTCTGGTCTTCTTACCAATTCTTTTATCTGGTATGTGCTCCATCTGCGGCTTTTCTGCAACTGGCATCTACTTTCGCCATTGAATCTCTGGCTATTCATGTCCTGTCCTTGCTTCCTCAGCTATATAAGGGTACAAATATGAGACATTGAATATCGGAGAAATTCCAATCCCATCGAGTAATTCAATCTCATAAGCATTTGCCCTGAATTTCTTCAAAACCATACATGGTCCGATTTTCTTCATCTTCAATTTATTATATGTTCCGCTCTGGAACCTTTCCTTTCTCAAATGTGCAAGGATCAAATCACCAAATTTGAACTGAAGTTCTCTTCTGTGTTGATCTTCCCTGGTTTATATTCCTGGCTTGAGTTATGCAATCACTCCTTCACCTAGCTGTGAAGTTCCTTCATCGTCTCTGCGAAATCTTCTGCACTAGTGCTCCTAGTTGCATTCCGTTCTGAATCCCTCAATTAAAAAATTCCCCTTGGCTGCATGCCATAAACAATCTGAAACGAACTCTGTCCTGTGCTTCTGTTTACTGAGTCATTATAAGAAAATTTGGCCTATTGTAATATGTTGTCCCACTGGTTGTGGTGTTCTGTTACCAGGATTCTCAACAAGTCTCCTAGACTCCTGTTCACTGCTTCTGTTTGTCCATCCGTCTGAGGATGATAAGCATAAATAAATGACAAGTTAGTTCCCAGCTTCTTCCATAAGGTTCTCCAGAAGTGTCTGATGAACTTAGTGTCTTGATTTGAAACTATGCTCCTTGGCAAGCCGTGAAGTCGAATGACTTCTTTGAAAAATAGGTTCGCAATGTGAGTTGCGTCACTGGTTTTATGACATGGTATAATATGTGCCATCTTGGAAAATCTATCCACTACCACAAAGATTGAGTCGAACCCTCTTTGTGTTCTTGGTAACCCCAATATGAAATCCATACTGATTTCATCCCACGGCTTCTCAGGTATGGGAAATGGTTGATAAAACCCTGCATTCTTCCTCTTTCCTTTCAAATGTTGACAAATTCTGCATCTGTACACAAATATCTTGACCTCTGCTCACATTCCTGGCCAAAAGTATGATTCATTCAGCTTTGCGAATGTCTTGTCATGACCAAAGTGTCTGGCCAATCCTCCACTATGTTTCTCCTTCAGCAAATTCTCCTTCATGGAGCATTTTGGAATACAAAGTTGATTACCCTTAAACAATAATCCTTCCTAGATCATGTATTCTACCCATTGGCTTCTATCCCTAAGAATTAGATTCTCAGCTGCTTCATACATCTCCTTAAAATCTGGATCATCTGCGTACATGTTCCTAAGATCATCAAAACCCAACGTTTTGACTCTGAACTCCTGCAATAGCAAACACTTCCTTCTCAAAGCATCAACAACTTTGTTAGCAGTACCAGAAATATGTTTAATCACAAAAGTGAAATTTTTCATATACTCAACCCATTTAACATGTCTTTGATTCAACTTTTCCTGTTGAGTCACAAATTGCAATGCATGATTATCACTGTATAAGACAAACTCCTTAGGAATTAAGTAATGTCTCCATTTCTTTAATGCTTGAACAATAGCATAGAACTCCTTGTCATACGTGGAGTATTTCACTTTCGCTTCATTTAGCTTCTCGTTGAAGTATGCTATCATCTTGTCTTCTTGACTCAGGACTGCCCCTATTGCAAATCCACTTGCATCGCATTTCACTTGAAATGTCTTTTGGAAATCAGGCAACACCAGGATTGGTTGTTCCGTGATCTTCCTCTTCAAAAAATTAAAACTTTTTTCAGCCTCTTTTGTCTAGTGAAAAGACTTGTGTCTCTTCTTCACTGTGTCCATCATCGCTGCACTAATTCCACTGAAATTCCTGATGAATTTTCGATAGAAACTAGCCAATCTGTGAAAACTTATCATCTCAAAGATATTCTTTGGTGATGGCCAATTCTTAATTACCTCCACCTTATCTAGATCCATCCTTAACTTATCTGCGGATATAACGAACCACAAATAAATGAGTTCCGTCTTCATGAAAGAGTTCTTCTTCATATTTATCAGCAACTTCTCCTACTATAACCTCTTCATCACTGTAGCCAAATGTTTCAAGTGTTCAGCCTCTATTCTGTTGAAAATCAATATATCATCAAGATATATGATAACAAATTTTCCGATGAAATCCTTTAGGACTTCATTCATCAACCTCATAAAAGTACTCAACGCATTTGTTAAGCCAAACGACATAACAAGCCATTCATATATCCCTTTGTTAGTCTTGAATGTTGTCTTCCATTCGTCACCTTCTCTCATATGAATCTGGTGATATCCACTTTTCAAATCAATCTTTGAAAAAAAATTTGCCCCACTCAAGCAATCCATCAAATCATCCATCCTTGGCAATGGAATCTGTACCTGATGGTAATCTTGTTGATTGCCCTCGAGTCAGTACACATCCTCCAAACTCCATCTTTCTTCGGACTGAGTACTGTCGGAACAACACATGGACTCAAGCTTTCTCTGACCAACCCTTTGTGGATCATATATTGGACTTGTCTTTTGACTTCTTCATTCTCCTATGGTGTCAATCTATACGTGGATTTGTTTGGAAAACTAGCTCCTTGTATGAGATCAATGTGATGATACACACTTCTGATCGGTGGAAACGAACGAGGTAGTTCATCCTCTACTATGTCAGTGAACTCTTTTAGCAGTTCCTGAACCTCTTCTGGTAAATCATTTACCCTTGTGCTGGTTAAAACAATCTTTGGCTTCCTGACCACAATGAATTGCGGTTCCTCCTTCTTCTTAACCTCTGTAAGAAGTTCCTTCCCACTCATGAGAAGTATAGTGTTACTTGCTTCAGGTTTCACCTCCTTATCTTTGATTGGAAGCAACATGTGAGTTCTCCCATTCTTCTCTAGGGTGTATGTGTTCATCTTCCCATCATGAATCACATTCCTGTCATATTGCCACAGTCTACCCAACAATAGATGACAAACATCCATAGGAATGACATCACACAAGATCTTATCATTATATCCTCCTATCTTAAATTCAACTAATCACTGTTTAGTGACATTTACCTGATGTCCCTTTTGTAACCACGAAACTCTGTATGGGCTTGGATGTTCAATCGTCTCTAGCTCCAACTTCTCTACCATCTCTATTGAAACAAGATTATCCATGCTACCACTGTCCACAATAACTTTGCATACCCTATCCTTGGTCTTGCAAGCAGTCCGAAAAAGTCTGTTTCTTTGGACTGGACTCTCCACCTCCCTCTCTAGTGTCAAAAGAACTTTTCGCATCATCAATGATGTTCCGCCTTCAACATCATCCGCCTCAATATTCTACCTTTGAGCTTTGACAATGTGATTCTCTCCTTCTTCTTTCTTCTTGTCTAGACATTCATAAGATTTGTGTCTAGCCTTTCGGTATGTGAAGCACTTTATCACTCCACCTCTTCCTCTTCCTCTACCTCTAGTATGAGGAAACATGTTGTTATCAGCATACTCTCCTCTCGGATCAATATATTTCCCTCTCTTTCCAGCGTATTTCCCTCACTGTGAGCTTCCACCTCTCTCAATCCGAGGTTGAGGTTTCTTCCACTCTTCCTTAGGCTTCTGTTTTCTTTCCTAGACAACTGACTTGCCGCTGGGCTGACTTCTTCCTCGACCTCTTTGACCTTGCTTTCGGCTCAGCTTCTCTTCAGCTTTTAGAGCCATTTGATAAGCATCTTCCACTGTTCGGATGGTCAATATACTCATCTCATCCTGAATTTCATATCTCAGGCCATTCATATACCTTGCTACTTTTTCATCATTGCTTTCACGATGACCTGCCTTGATATTCAACCTATAAAATTCTTTAGTATATTCCTTCACCATCATCAACTTATGTCTTAGGTTCTGCATTCTTTGAAACAGAGTAATTTGATAATCTCTAGGGATGAATTTCTCTTTCATATTTGCAATCATCCTGTCCCAGCTCTTAATTTTCTGCTTGCCTTGGCAACTCCTGTTAGCTTGTACTTCATCCCACGACAACGTTGCATGTCCTTTCAATCTTGTGACAGCATGCTTGACCTTCTTGTCCTCTTTGACATATTCATAGTCAAAGTATGTGTCCAGAGCTCTAATCCAGTCTATAAGATCTTCTACATCCAGATTTCCCTCATAAACTAGAATGTCCATCTTGGCTCTTGCACCCATTCTTGCAACAACTCTAAGAAAGCGTTCATTTGTTGCATCTTCTGCTGTGACTTCTTCTTCTCCATGTCTAGCTTCATCTTCATTTTCAGACTCACTAAGATCCCCAACACCGACTGTGCACCTCTGTTTTGTCTCCATGTCTTCAAGTCTAGTGCGCAAATCACGCATTTCTCTCTACATAATTGGATCAGGCTTCTGCCTACCCCTTCTTCTTGGCATTTCCCTTTCCTTTGCCAGATCGAGTGTTTGCCTATCTCTTCTTCTCAACGACATGGTTGAAATTCCTCCTCGACTCTCTTGTCTGAAATATACAAACAAGAATTAGACTCTGATACCAAACCTGATGCAACCCTCCTAACCCGTAGGTCAGAAGTCCACATACACAGGATCGCTCTTTCCCTTGGCCAGAAGAGCTCTTGACTGGCTCTTCTATTTCCCCTTTGGGAAATCTGCACCCATAGCAAAAAACTCACGAGATTCCTTCTTCATGCTTCGGGATATCGAACTTCACGATTTAATGAATTCGGTGGTCAAGTACCTCGTTTCTCAGACCCCCAAAACCCGAAATTCCGACACTCCAATGTTCGGTCACCCAAAAGAATCAACAACTATGATTCCCCTCTTGATCCAATGGTCAGCGGGATTTTCGTGTATCGGGAGTTCGATACTCTTGATACCAAAATCTCTTGTCAACGCAAACCCTGAAATCTCGATTCGCTAATTCCCAAAATCTCTAAATGACAACTCTGACACGATTCTCGGCGCTGGCCCACAACTAGACTTTCCACCGTTTTGGGACTTCGCACCTCGTGATTTCGTGAGTTCTGATGCAAGGCCTTCGGGACTTCAACTTATGAAACCCCGAAGTGGTCAATGCAATTGACCTCCACATCAACAGTTCATCACCTGTCCACCTTGCTGGCTTCTATGGCCCCACACACATGTTTCTTCGCCCCTTCGGGACTTCGCCTTGCGCAACCTAGAGTGCCCAACCTTTGGCCTCCCACCTCGCGAATCTCCGAATTCATGAGATCTCTAGATCTTTGCCACCTTTCCTTCTGAGTGAACGACTCTGGTCCGCTCTCCACTTCACTACTTCACCTTTCGCGACTTCGCGGACTTTGATACCAAGTCTTCAACCCTTCAACTCACGAAACCCCGAGATGCGATTTCGCGAGTGATCCAACTGTCTGGCTAGCTTGGATCCTATAGTCCTGATTTCTTCTGAGCTTACACTTGAGGAAAGCTCGTCATGACTCCCTTGATCCTATGCATGGAACTTATCCACCTGCAACTCAACGTCGTTGCACTTTCTCAAGGCTTTAAAACACTTAGCCCGGTACTCACCTTTGATAAATTCAAAGATTCCAACCTTTTTTCGAGTCCTTCCACAACTCTGAGTCATTAAAAGAAACCTTTTCATGCGCTCCTTGTGGCATCCTTCAATACTTCAAGGTGTCAAACACCTTCGACTCTGTGCACTCCCTACAACAGTAGTCCTCCAACAACTTCTCAGGTTCCGTAAACCCTAAAACTACCTTCGACCTACACACACTTTGCACAACTCCTGTGTCTAACTTCACTTCAGAGGAAAATGAGAACAATTGTTATCTCTCCTGAGATTACAGAGATGAAATCTAACTTTTGTCAATGCACTCCTTGTGGACAAACTCCTTACAGGAATTTTACTCACTCAGACAGAGAAACAATTGAAACTCATTCTCTACTCTTCCTCTCAGATTTCAAACATTCAACAAGAAATCATTCATACATAGCATAAAAGCAATTGCATGACAGAAAGAGTAAAGAATTCATGAGCATAAAATTCAATAATGCATACACAGAGAATATTTGAACACCATGAGTCTGAATCAAAGCCTTTTGTATTAATCCAAAAATTCTGTACATGGAATTCATCTACTCAACTCTCTGCTTATTCTCTTCTATGCTCTATGCTCTCACTAATCTTCCTCTATCATGTTACAATACACACTGAGGGTGTCTATATCCCATTTCCCTCTTGCTCTCTAAAACTGTCTAATCTAAAATTTTATTCTATCTACCTTCATTAACTATTATAAATGCCTTCTACCTATTATGGACGAGAGTGGATCGCTCAAGGTCCTTTACAATATTACAAGTGCGCTCCTTCTTAATTATCTCATTTAATATTGGTGCATTAAGTTCAAGATATTTTCAAAATTTGTGCTGGGTGCTTTTCCAGCTGTCTTTTATCTCCGCGCTAGCTCGCTTGAGATGCTCCTGCATCAACAAGGTATAGTCTCGTGCACATAAAGACTTAGTCGAATTACAGTGAGCAACAAAGAAGCGAGAGGCACTGGAAAAAGTATGTGAGCAGGCCAAGGTTGAAACTCAGGAGGAAAGGGCGTCAAAGAACGAATTGGAATGAAGAGTGGGAGAAATTTTTGAGAAGCTTCCAAACACCGCACGGGGGAATGAACTTGCAGTAGCAGAAAAGATTGATCAGATTGCGTAGGCAATCAATCAATATCATAAGGAGATCGAGAATCTTCGAGAACAACTCACACCATCTACTCAACCAGTAGTGAAGGAGAAAAGGAAGCAGGAAGCAATAATGCAATTGCAGGAGATAGAGCAACAGGTCATCACAACAACTGACTTGTTCGATAAAGAAGCTCAGCTTTGGACCGGGTTAGAGGAGGATCAACAAGTCTACAAATGGGACATGGAAGAATAAAGGATCAACGTAGTGATCCAAGAACTCAAGCAGAGTCAGAAAACCATACCAATCCTAGAACGTGTCAAAGGGACGTAGGATATTAAGATATTGTAGGCAGAGCTAATCACTACGCAAACCCAAAAACAAAAGCGTCAGGCTCAATTGGAACCACTGCAGGAGCGGATAACAAAAGTCTTGACACAAGAAGAGAAAGCTAAGAAACATATAGCGTAGACCCAGGTAGAATGTGCAGGATTAATCAGCGTTGAAGTTGTAGTCCAGGTAGTGGACACAATCAAGGAAAAGACTATGCAGGCATAGACACAGACAACATATCTCAACAAAAAATTCTAGGTGATCACCAAGGAGATCTTGGAAGCTCATAAGGAGTAGGTGGCTCGGGACGAACCACATGTCAGTGTTGGGGGCCTGTTGGCAGCAGACCGAGGTGGAAAACCAAGATGATTTTGGGAAAGAAATCATGCAGAAGGAAAGCGACAGCTGGAAGGAAACACAACACACGTGCATGCAAGAAAGGTAACAACTAAAAGGAAGAACATAACACACACATGAGAGGAAGACCTAATGACAATAGGGTTAGGGTTTTTTAATTGTCATGGCTGAAGAGCCCAAAATATATAAATATCAATACATAGGTATTATAGAAGGTTCACAGATTTTGTAGTTGTTCCGAATTAACTAGTATTCAAATGTTTGTACTATTCGAGTTATTGTTGTGATAGTAGTTACACATGAGTTGATGCGATATGTAAGGGTTTTGACCCATTTTTGTAAGCTGTTGAGAAGGAGGAAACAAGACAAGGTAGATCTTGGGGATTATATTGCAGGCTGAGGAGCTTGGTGCGATCTAGTTCGCCTCACATAGATCTTACCATCTGGGGAGAATTGTAAGCACGCGGCGCTATAGATGCAGAAATACCATAATAAAATATCCAAGAGCCAAATATTTGTGGATGTAGCCTAGGAGGAGGTGAACCACGGTAATATCTGTGTTGTGTGATGAATGCAGGCATCTTTTTCCTGTCTTCAACAACTATTAATATGTTGAACGAATGAGTTATTAGACTTCATGTGTAAACGTTGTTGCAATATTAAGGGAATGAGCTATCTGATTTACTACATAATCGTGAATAAAAGTAGGTTGTATTTATAAGTGATAATAGATGGTCTAGTGGTTAGCATTCATATCTCATACTCAATCCTAGACTGTGAACATCTGAGACTCACAGCCACCCATTAAATCTATCTCGGGTGAGACTGCGCAGCGCATTCTGTGCATTGTGTTGCCTTCTGGTTTACCAAGAGGGCCGATAGTTTTAGAGGCTTTGTTGGAAACCTGAAATACATGAACTCGGGGTCAATAAGCTAGGAGTAGAATATAGGCAGAGTAAAAACCAAACAATGGTCTTCTTTGAACATTCAAACGAGGTAGGCGCTTAGCCTTATCTTCTTAGAATTTCATTTATATAGCATACTTGGTATTATAGTTTATTTCTAGGTCTCATTCTGTCTGTTGTGGTTTACCCCTAGCCATAGAGAGATTTTCGTCATAACAAAGAGTGATATAGTAGGTAGAGCACTGGAAAATAATCCATAGGTCATGGAATGTGAGGTGTTCAAGGACAAGATCAAAGCATATATCTACCCAATCAGATATGAGGAGCATAAACAAATAGTGTGGCATTATTTCAGGCAAAGGCAAGGAAAATCAATGCAAGAATTCACCACCAAGTTTAGGAAGCGAGAAACCCAAATGGGAGTCTCCCTCAAAAGTCCTGAAATGTTGATCAAGGATGTGAGGGAATTGCTACCATAGATTCAACGTAAATTGATGTTGTTTAGGCCAAAGACAATTGATGAGGCTAGTGTTCATGCACAATACCTCAAAGGAGATAAGCGAAAGAAACATCTAGGCACACTCAAGAAAACATAATTGCAAGAGAGAAAGAAGAGAGGAAATACTAAAAATAAATGGAATGAGATGAAGATCATGGAATCAACATAGGAAGCAACCCACTCTACCAAGAAATGAAAAGGTTGTGACATAAAGGGACACACTAAAGAGGACTATTGGAAATTGCACCATGACAAGTGCCCCAAGCATTTACAGAAGAAGAAGAAATCGATGCTAAGTGTGGATGTCGAGGAGAGGGTGGAAAACACCTCTTACCTAGAAGGGAAGATTAATTCCATCAATGTTAAAAAGGAGGTGGTGTTATCCAGTTGCAACCACAGGGAGGAGAAGGTGATGATTGAATTGTTCTGCATTAAAATACACATGAAATAGAACACTGTGGATTGTTTGTTTGATCCTGGTTCACAGTCCAACTTAATATCTACTCAATTGGTTGAGAAGCTTGTGCTAGAGATACATGACCATCCACAACCATAGCCTTTGGGTTGTGCAAGGAAATATATGGAATTGAAGGTAAGCAAGAAATGCAAATTCAAATTCACCATCAACCAGAACTATGTTGATGAAGTGGTTGCATATGTGGTTCCTTTGGATGTATGCAGAGTCATCTTAGGAAGCCCATATTTGTACATGAGGGGTTCCATCTTCAGGAGAAGAGATAACCCATATAAACCAGTCAAAGAGGGAAGATCATAAACCATAAACACACATAAGGACAAAACCAAAATCTCTCTAATAAGCGCTCATCAAACTAGAATAATCATGGGAATTAGTATGAAGAAATTTGTCTTACTATTTTTAAGAGAAGGAAAATAGCAAGGAGAAGCCAACAAATTGGATATGAAGGCATCCTTGGAAGGATGTAGTGGCAAGAAATTCCAACAAATACAACAATTGATAGAATCCCATAGGGAAGTGTTTCAGGAGCCTCAGGGACTGCCACCCAAGTGCAAGGTTGAACACAAGATTCAGTTGTTGTTAAAGTCACCATTGTCGAACACAGGGATGTATAGGCTATCCATTATTGGACCAGACAAAGTGAAGAAGCAATTGAAGCAATTGTTGGATTAATGAGTCATTAGACCCAATACATTTCCTTATGGCTCACCCATCATCATGGTGCCAAAGAAGGATGGAAGCTGGAGAATTTGCATTGATTATCGTGCCTTGAATAAGATAACCATCAAAAATCAATATCCTTTTCCAAGGATTGATGACTTGTTGTATCAACTACAAAAAGACAAAATTTTCACCAAATTGGACCTAAAATCCGGTTATCATCAAGTAAGGATTAACTTGGAGAATGTGTGGAAGACAAATTTTGAAACAAGACAAGGTTTGTATGAGTAGTTAGTAATGCACTTTGGTTTATCCAATGCACCTGCAACTTTTATGACTCATGAATGATGTGCTACACCCCTTAATTGAATTTTTTGTAATAATATATCTAGATGACATACTAATCTTTAGCAACATGTGGCAAGAGAACTTCTCACATGTGACATAGGTACTATAGACCTTAAAGAAGACCTTAAAGAAGAATCAACTGATTTCCAACTTGCATAAATGTGAGTTTGGGAAGACATCCTTGATTTATCTTGGACACATGATCGGAGGAGAAGAGGTGAGACTAGATCTAGAGAGATTGTATCCATCACACAATTTCCTATTCCCACTAGCATGATAGAGTTCATGAGTTTCATGAGAGAAATCCAATATTTGAGGAAATTCATTATAAAATTTTCCACAACAACAACACCATTACATACCTTGACTTCCAATGGGAAGAGTTTTCATTGGGGAAAACAACACCAAAGAGCATTCAAATATTTGAAGAAGAAATTCAACAATGCTTCGACCTAGCTATGCCAAAATTGCAGCAACCTTTTGAGCTAGAAATTGATGCCAATGGATATGTATTAGGAGCGGTGCTAATTCAAGGAGGGAGCCCTATCTTCTACCATTCATAGTTGTTTCATGGAGGGGTTCCTGAATACTCCACATATGATAAATAACTCTTTGCAATTTTGTAGGAAGTGAATAAGTGGAAGCATTACCTACTGGGAAAAGAGACCATTATACACATGGATCATCAACCCTTTCAGTATCTATAGAGTCGTAAGAAGATGCAATAGGTGAGGCATTACAATTGGTTGGGTTTCTTACAACAATTTCACCTATTGATCAAGAACAATAAAGGAGTCATGAATAAGCTAGCATAGATGCTCTATTGACCACCAATGAAGAAGATCACAACGATTGGAGTGATAATGCAACTTGAACCATTCAATCATACACTTCTTAGTGAAGACTATGAGAAAGATGAATAATTCGTAGAAGTACATAAGCAGTTGAAGGAGAGGTGAAGACAACCTGAGACCTTTATGTTATTCTACAAATGGATACCTTTCCAATGATGTGAAAATCACCTCAATCATATTTCATAAGCGGAAGTTATGCCTCCCACAAGTTGACCTACCTTCTTGACCGCCATGGTATCAAGTGGATGCCACATCATCCCCCATTACTCACACATGTGAGGCTAGTCACATGTGGACTTTCAAAAAGTTTCTAAAAGGTCCAAAACCTTAACACTAATTGAGGGTTGAGAATGCAAAAACCCAAACCCTAGACAACTATCAAGCTATGTTAAATATTGGGCCACTAAGAGGAGAGGGGGTTTCATTATTTTATCATTGTACGTGTTCCATAGTTGAGCATAGAATCTAGGAGTGGAATTTGAGAGAACAATAGAGGATGAGGAAGATTCTACAGTATCCATTCAAGTTGTAGTGTCAAAGGAAACCCCATAGTGAGTGCCCCTTTCTTTGTATTTTCATTTTCATAACTAAAGAAAAGAGAGAAGAGAATAGGCCTCACCTTCTCGCTAGGTTTTCTGCCATTTTGAGTTTCCAAGGATACATATTGTGTGCATTTGTGTATATGGTGTTTCATTATCTTGTTCTTCCATTTTTTTATTTCAATTATTTTCATAAATTTGAGCATTAAACTAGTAATAATAAATCTGGGATCTAAGGAAATAAATTGAATGATAAAATATTTCAGAATATTGCAAGATTCATTGCAACAAATTGTTCTAGTGCAATATCCATGACAGTTTATAGATGAAGGAAACTTTCGTTGAAGACAATTTTTATCTCTTTTTTATATTTAATATAAAAAATCAAAATTATTCTCATGATTTAATAAAAGATTTAATGAAACAAATTGATTTTAAAAATTAATCAAAAGTGATTTAGAATCATTTCATGATTTGATATGCAAGATGTTATCACTATATAAAATTAATTGGAGGGATAATTAATTTTTTTATATTTAACTATCATAATTTTATTTTATTAATATTAATTATAACTTTAGTAAAAATACCTAAGAATAAATTCTAAAATTTTGATTTAATAAAAAAATTGATTTAAAAAATCAATCAAATCATGCAATCGTTGATTGAATCATTTAATCAATCAAGTTTGAAAACATGCTTAATCATCATATATTTTCTTCCTAAAAAACAAAGAATTCAACTTGACAAAGAGTTAAACGTTATACAACATTGAATCATTATTATAAGTTTTTGCAATCATTGTCAAAATTAAATTATTTCAAATAACTATAGTTAAACATTATATGACATCTTCAATTTAATTTAGAAGTATAGAAATCATTAATACTATTAATTATTAACATATTACACATAATACATTTTATAAATCAAACCACATCAACGTCAACATGATATGAAATGCATAATATAGATGAACGATAATATCAAAAGCATTATATATGAAAAATATTCATCTCAAGTCAAAAGTAAATGTCAAATAATATACATCATTGCAATCAATAAACATGTCAACTATTATTAGGTCCACTACTAGACTTATGAGCATTGGTACCTCCAATATATAAGAAATCATATATATATATATATATATATAATAAACTAACGGGTACAACTACTGCAACACCCAGGAAATACACCCTCCCCGCACAACCTTCCTCCTCCACTATTCCTAGGGATGTGAACAACTTGTCCACACCCCCAAGTTCACGGAGCGTCAACCTGCAAGGATTGTAAGCTTCAATCTTTGATTAATGAATAAAATAATCTCTTTTCCTTGTCCCAAATGATAATGTTTTGTGTCCTTTTTTTATTTATACATAACAATTGATATCTGACCCTAATTTATGAATAGAAATAACATGCTTGTAGCCTTGTTTTCCTAGTTTTGGATGCAGGTTATCTTTGGGAGGAGACTTGCAGCCTTTGGAAATACATATCTTGAGGAGATCATTACTAAACATTGGATAAAAGGTACGATTACTGATCTTCTCTTCCATTGCTTTCTGTTCATTTATTTTGGTATGTTTGGGGTAGTGTAGAAACCAGATTGACTTTAAGGGAGTCATTTGTGTTGTCTATACTTTAAACCCTGGTATAGTTATAGGGAGATTTTCCCGCTAGCATAATTGGTGACTCCACTAGGGAGTCTCTCTAGGGTTTTTAGCAAGGTTTTTTGGGTTGTTGATTGGCTTCTTGTTTGACTTTTGATTTTCAGTAAAGTTTACTGAGTCTTTTAAGGGTTTCCAGTCACCTGCAAAGTGCATACCAACTTTCCCCGCTCTGTTAGTCTGCCTTGTCTTTTTATTTTTGAAAAGTCTCAGAGGTGTACGCGCCATGTTTTGGGTCATCCCACGTACATACGCACTCTGCACAATAGATAGCCCATGTACATATGTAGGCTGATGATGCAACAACCCGTGTCTCTGTGTCTTGAAAGTGTTTTTTTAAAAAGAGAGAGTTTGTCTCTTTCTTGATAGAAGTTCAGATTTCTCAGGACTTTCTTGAACCAGTCAGAGTCTCTGTCTTTGGCCATTTCTTGGGTTAAAGTTTTGGTTAAATTGTTCCTTAGATTTCTTTTGTTTTCCCTAAAAGGTTCAGAGCGAGATGTCAAGTTTTAGATCCTCCTTTTAGTTTCTTGGTTGAATCCCTGTGATCTGTAGTTGGCTTAGGATCTTTATCAATCTTGTTTTTAGTTTTCTCTTTATTCCTGTTTCTTTCTTTGAAAAACGAAAAAAAAGTTTTTTACTTCAGTTTTTCTTGTTAAAGTAGTTCGAAAAACAAAAACAAAAAATAATTAATTTTCTTGCATTTAGTTTGATAAAGTAGTCAAGGTTGTTATTTGCAAAAGAAAAAGAGTCTTCATTTCAAAGTTCTTTTCAATTTCCTGAAATACAAGTAGTTTTTCTTAGTCAAATGAAAACAAGTTTTAGGATTTCTTCATTTACAAGACCTTGAAATATTGATTAGAAAAGTTGAGTTTTACAAAGATTTTATACAAGATTTGATTTAATTTCGAAGTATCTTTTTCTTTCAAATGATTTAAAGTTCTCTTCCCTATTCGTCTCTTCATAACACCATCAGTTTCACTACCACACCCTTTGTGTAAATCAAGCCTTAAAATTAACGCTTAAATTAAAATATATTAGACTTTTTGTTTGTAGGGTTCACCGACTAGTTTAGGGTTTTAGGGCCTTGAATTAGGTGTGAACAAGAAAATCTTCAAGGCCATTTTAAAACATCGGAGTCTGAGATAGGGAGTGTTTTTAAGTCCAGCGTCGTAAGAGTTAGCCGGGATCCCCCTCTAACATAGGGGATAAACACAAGGTCGCATGAGGAAAGGAAGAGGAGATAACCCCTCAAAAGCCGGACTAAACGTAGTGGGGATTATATATTGTGGGTATTTCTTGGGAACAATACCGATCGCATTTTCCTACGAATCTTCGTGGACCTCGAATCCGTTCGATATATTCAGTTGTCTTCTGGACCAATTACTTCCGAAAACCTTGAAGGGATTCAAACCTTCTATCCTGCTCATTACGATCTGGTCGACTGTCGACTGTACCCACCTGGTGACTGACTGAGCTGGAAACTTGGTTGCCCATATTTTACAGACTTACACTGGTGACTGCAGGGGTATACCGCAGTACCCGCAGTACCTAGGGTAGACATCAGATCATGCTTCATAGAGTATACCTGGAGGTTACTTTCGTGTTCGAGTTGCACTTGCACCGATTAGTTGCTCTAGTGTCGATTGGCATAACCATCCTTCCCACTAGTTAGTCAATGGCTTGATTTATCTTTAGGAAACTTTTTAGTGTGTGCTTTGTGTTCTACGCTATCAAGACTTACTGTGTCATTTGATCATTTCAAAAAGTGGAATATAAACAACTCTGTTGGTCGCGAAGGCTTTAGGGAATGTCTTCGGTTACTTTGGAGCCACCTTTTCCACCGTTGAGGTGAAGACTTGATTAAGAAGGATCGTTTGAAGTGACCGAGCCATAGGAAAATGTGCTTGAGCCTACTTCGAGAGGAGAATTTCCAGCCCTGAAGGAATATATCATTTATGACCTTGAGACTGAAGGTTTAAGGCTAGAAAATCCTTTGATTACCGACTTGTCGACACTGATCTTTATTTAGATTGCTCCCCTTGAGGTGACATCTTCTTAGCCATCTAGTTCTATGAGAAACAATGGAAGAAAATGTTGCTACTTCATTCAGGAGTCCCTGTACTCCTGTTACGACTACTACTAGAGGGGGAATCCTACCTCCTCCCCCATTTTCACCGGTCAGGACTTCAATTGTCCCGACTCGCACGACTGCTGGTAGTGGTACAATACCTTTAATGGCTTTGATCATTGTTCTATTTTCTCAGAACGTGATGGGTGCTCCCTTCTCATTTGGGATGCTCGACTTTGATAGAAATTCGTTCCTTAATTATTCTACCTTAGAGACCATGGATCTAGGGGTAGGGAGCTTAAACGATCCTTTGCAAGGGTTAACTGCGGGCACTACTGACCCTTTTAATGCCATTCCTTATGGTGGGGGTCGTATACCTCCCTTGTCCCCTTCACTCAGCGGTGCTTTTCAACAGTCAATCAGGCCTAAAGATAATTATAGCTTGTTTGGTGGAGGTAGTTTAGGACCTTCATCTTATACAATGTTGGTGGGATCTATGCCATTATCTTTGTTCAGTGCATTTGGTAACAACACTTTTTCTTCAACCTATTTCTCGACTGGGGGCAACCCTATCTTTGGTAAACAGAACCTGGTGTAATGTACCATTCCTTCATAGGGAGTGACGACTGCAGTATACTCCATAAAGGGTATTTGGAATCCTTGGCAGGGCTCATTTACCTTGCAAGGAATGTCAGTTGGGGGTAACCCCTTCCATACTCAATGGAACCCCGGGCAAGGCTCTGTACCCATGCTTGTCAAATCGGATGGGGGAATCCATTTCCAAGGTCCTTGGAACACAACATAGGGAGAAATCTTTGCGCAATCCATGTCGTCCAATTTTGGGAGTCAGCCGATGATGCCTCAATAGATGAAATTTCCTTTTGCTGGTCAAGGAAAAAGTTTCTACCAAAACCCTCGCCAACAATCCAAATTTTCCTGGCAACCTGGTGCTAGTCAAAACTAAGGGCCTTCTTTTCCTATAAATAATTCACAACCGAAACTACCCCTTCTAGAAACTCTACACTTTCCAAACTTGTCGATATTACTGAACGACCCGATCTCTCATGATCCACGTTGGCCCCCCATGCCAACTAAGTTTCCTTTGGATATTCTAAAATTTGAGGGCAATCCTGGCGAAGATCCAGGTGATCATGTGACGACCTTTCACTTATGGTGCTCGTCAAACTCGTTGAAAGACGACTCCATTCAATTGCACCTTTTTCAACGCACTCTTATAGGGGATGTTGATAAGTGGTATATTGAGCTCGATGGCTCGAGGTACTCTTACTTCAATGACTTGGTGATGGTATTCTTGAACCATTTCCAGTTACCTGTGAGATACGATGCCGACACTGAAATGATAGCCAAATTTGAGCAAACCAAAGCTAACCACATCTCTGATCATATACAAGAATGGAGATAAAGAAAGAGCTTGATTAAGTTCAATATCCCTCCTAATTTATTTCTTGAGTGGTTCTTGAAGTCTTTGGTTCCCTGTATATCCAAGGACATAGCGAATTCCAGGGTATTTTCAGAAGAGGAGGCTATTATGAGAGCCCAATAGCTAGAACTGATCTACTCTCAGTATCACATGCTCTACGAGAAATTTCCAGATGCACCATGGTCTACTCTCGATAAGGACAAACAAAGGTCTGGGCCCCACACCGATGGCCTTGTGGGCTCAACACAAAGCAAGTCCACAGATCTGTTGTCAAATCAGTTGTAACAGTTGTCAATACAACATATTGTGGCCAACCAGACCCCTAGTTCGGTTGTCCCTTCTACCCATATGTTGGATGTACACAGTGTGCAGTCGAAAAATCCCAAGGCCAACCGAAAAATCGAGGGAAAGTAGAAGCAATGAAATAATAAGGGTAAAGGGGATAAAAAGGTTTCCAATAATGATGGAGAGGGAAAGATAGATATGAAGAATTCGAAGTATCCATGTAATCTCTGCACGAAATACCACCCAAATCACCTGTGCCCTCGGCTTGCAGAATCCCAGAAGCTATTAGTGAAATAACAGCCTGCTGTGTTGACGAACCCTTTTCCACAGTGGAAAATTATGGCTCAGGATTCTGCATCCACAAGCATGGCATGGGGCAGTTAGGGACCCCCCGTGCCTACCAATAACAGCCCATCCACAAAAATTTACATGATGAACGTCGATGCTCATTTATTGACCAGGACTTGTGACTATGGAATGTCAGAATCTGTCGAGAAGGGAAAGGAGGTCGCTAACCCATCAACTCCTCTCCAAATTAAGAAGGCAGTGGGAGAAACTATGACTCTCATCCCTAAAGGTGCATTTAATAAGGCTTTCCATAATCCAAACGTGAGGTCCACTTAGAACTAATCTGTCGTGGAGGATCTGGCACAGACCCCTTGCATGATGTCTTCTCTGGAGGTCCTCGAGAGTTGCCCCTCGTAGAGAAAATATTTGTTGTTCGCCTTGGGAGTGACAGAGACTAGTAACCCAGGAGTGATCATTTCGATCCAACTGACTTAAAACCTCGTCTTCCTCACCACGTTGCCTTTCATATAGTAGTGGCCTACACCACGAAATATTTTAAGCGAAAAATTTTCCATACAGTCGTTGATGAGTGTGCCTTGACTTGCATGATGTCGTTGGCTTGCTGGAAGGTCATTGGCCAAGTTGAGTTACTTCGTCGCCTACGTTGATTATGACTTTTGATGATCGGTTGTTTATACCACATGGAATAATTCATTCATTTCATGTGTAGTTAGGGGTTAACACGGTGTGTGTCGAATTTGAAATGGTCGATGCACCTCTTGACTACAATATTTTTTTAAGACAGAGATGGACGTATGCAATGCATGTGGTGGTTGCCACAAATTTTCTCATTTTGTTCTTTCTGCATGAGGGTCGAATAGTGACCATCGAACAATTATCCTTTTCTTGTCCTGACCCTTCATTAGGGGCTTCCACAGTCCCAATGATTGTTAAACCACAACTTGGCATTGTCAAATTAGGTGTTGGTTTGTTTCCATCGTTAATGGGAACCTTTGATTACCCTCCGCCTTCCAACAATGTAAATATTATATCGATTGTTCCCGATCGGCCAAGGGCTGCAATTTTGCAAGTGTCATATTTTAGAATGAGCTACTTTCACGACCCGTGGAATTTACCTTCCCCATTGGCTTCGATGGAAGGGATATGGCACCTTGGCATGGCCATGACCTTATCCATGGCCAAGGTTGTGTACAACATTGTCCAACAAGCCTCAACCAACCCAAGTCCGGCTCCCTCACAGGAGTTAGATCCAATTCTTGAGCCTATTTGTGCTCAGGATTCTCTTGCCACTCAAGATCCTTTAGACTTGGTCTTGCCCTCTGACAAGGTGATTATCGAGGCAATGATTGGTCCTAACAGACCTTGGGATGTTCTACATCATAGATCTTATTTTCTTCCCACGATTAGGAGAGTAGAGGTGGGAGAGTTTGTTTTGACCATGAATGGAGATATCCCTTTTCCTATAAATCCTATGGCTATGCACAGAGTTTATGCCAAGGGTAACATGGAAAGAATTTCTACAAAAATCCAATATATATCTCCAAAACCCCTGGCATCGTGGAGACTATTTTCGTCGGAGCAGATTTCTCCCCCGAAGAGATTTGAACTTACACCAAGTTATTCAAAGAGTTCCATGACATTTTCCCCTGGTCTTATGAGGAGATGGTAGGCATTGACCCACAAATTATCAAACATGAAATCACGAAATATACTGATGCCAAATCGATCCGATAGAAGCTTCATCCGGTCAATCCTTGAAAAGCGACAACAATCAAGGAAGAAGTAGAGAAACTTCTTAAAGCCAGTTTTATCTACCCCATACAATTGATGGAATGGGTGTCGAACCCAGTTCCGGTCAACAAGAAATAGGGAACAATTAGTATTTGTATAAATTTCCACGATTTGAATAATGCCTGCCGAAATAAAATTTATCAACCCCGTTTATCGATCAGATTGTCGATGAATGTGCAGGTTGCAAATTCTTTTCGTTCATAAATTGTTTTTTGGGATACAATGAGATTCAAATCAAAATCAAGGACCAACATAAAATGAATTTTATTTGTCCTTGGGGTACCTTTGTGTATCAAAAGATGCCTTTTGTCTTGAAGAATGTTGAAGCTACCTTTCAGCGAGATATGCCATTCTCTTTTCACGACCTCAAACACATAGTTGAGGTGTAGCTCGATGATCTAGCATCACGTTCTTGCAAGATATTTGAACATCCCACCCATCTATGACTAATATTTGAGTGATGTCGCTATGATTGGATTCACTTGAATCCTAACAAGTGCATCTTCTGCATGACGTCAGGTCACCTTTTAGGTTTCATTGTATCAACAATAGGGATCATGGTTGATCCTCTCAAGGTTGAGGCGATAGTTCAATTGCCTCCCCCGTGCACGATACCCCGACTTCAGAGCTTACAGGGGAAAGAAAATTTTCTTCGACATTTTTTCACTAATTATATAGAGATCACTAAAGGTTTCATCCATCTGTTGAAAACAGGGTTCCCATTCTATTGGGATGAAGCTGCTCTGTGCTCTTTTTAAGCGTTTAAACATGCCCTGATGTCTGCTCCTCTACTCCAGCCTTTTGATTATAACATAAATTTCTTGTTGTATTTGGCTATTATGGAGTCGACCATTGGCATGGTATTGGTTCATGAATATGACATGCTCAAAGAGAACGTTATATATTATCTTAGCCGAGGCCTAGTTGGATCAGAACTCAACTACTCTCATGTTGAGAAACTCTCTTTGGAAGTTGTCCATGCTGTCCAACAATTCCGTCACTACATTTTTCTTTGCAAGACCACCGTCATTTTCATCGTCAACCCTTTTTAATATGTGTTAACACAATGGATCATTGGTGGAAATTTCAGTAGATGGATAGTTATCCTACATGATTTTGACTTAGATTTTGTTTCTGTGAAATCCAAAAATTCATTGGTCTTTTCTGAACTCATTTTGGAACTGTCGGTCAAGTCTAGTGGTATCATGCCTGAAGAATCACCTATCAATGGAGATATACTTGTGTATCTCTAGAATTTGAAGTGCCTCGCTTCTACTTCTCGCGATGAGCATCAACGAATTCGACATCAGGCACGAAACTATCTTATACTTGATGAAAATTTGTATCGTCGAGGTGTAGATTGCATTCTTCAGCGATGTCTCACACATGAAGAAGAAGAGATCATTTTGAAAAAATGTCACACCAGAGCATGTGGTGGTCATTTTTTTGGGTTGGAAACAACCCAAAAGATTCTACGTGTAGGTTACTTCTGGCCCTCATTAATCAAGGATTGTGTGGAGACAATCAAGAAGTGCCACTCGTGCTAGATCTTCTATCAGAACATGTGGGAACATCTTGATCCTACATTTCTAGTCATTGTTGTTGGTCGTTTAACCAAGTGGGGGATTAAATTTACTACATGTCACCCAGATTCATCCAGGGGGAATTGTTACATCATCTAGCAGTAGAATACTTCACGAAGTGGGTCGAAGCTATGCCAACATTTAACAATGATGGCGAAAAAACAACTCTTTTCATCTTTAATAAGATAGTAGCAAGGTTCGGTATCCTGAAGGAAATTTTCACTTACCATGGCAGTCACTTCCAGAATAAAATGATGAATGAATTAACATAAAATCTTGGGTTCAAACAAGAACATTCGTCACCCTAATACCCGCAAGCGAATGGTCAATTTGAAGCTGTGAATAAGTATCTCAAGACTATTCTTTAGCGAACGATCAATTCTTCCAAGTCGAATTGGAATTTGATGTTGTATTCTACGTTGTGGGCCTATCGAACGCCTGTGAAGATTTCCACCGGTTTTTCACCTTTTCAACTCGTATATGGGCTAGAAGTAGTATTACCTATTGAATTTCAAATCCCTTATTTAAACTTGGCAGTAGAGTTACTGCCAAAAAATTCATCACTTGAGTAACTCCTTTTATATCTCGAGAAACTCGATGAGCAACGTCGTGATGTAGCCTTAGCTAATGAGGCTCATAAGCAACGAGTCAAGTGTCAGTATGATCAGTTCGTTCGCCCTCGAATTTTATCCAAAGGTCATCTTGTCTTGGTCTATGATCAAGACAAAGATCCCCTTGGGGCAAGAAATCTCAAACCCATGTGGTTCGAACCGTTCATTGTGAAATAGGTCTTAGAGAAGGGCACTTACCGTATGGTTTATTTTGAGGGAAATTCTTTAGCGGAGCCTAGAAATGGGCTCTACCTTAAGAAGTACTACTCTTAGGTTGGTCACTTGAGTAGCTTCTTGTATATATGTATAGTCTCTTATACATTTTTTGTCTTTTTTGTCTTGTTGATCCGTCGGATCTCAACATATGTGCATTTAAAAGTTATGAATGCTTATGCTTAGTTTACAATTGAACAATTAAATGTTTAATGTAAAAATCAAATGCTTAGATCTGCATACTGAAAACAACTTGAAAGAGAACATGAAACATACAAAATGAGAGACAAGAACAAACGAAGTTGATAACGAAGTTCACCCCGTTCACTGAGCTACATCTCTGGGTCCCTCTCTAGTGGGTACCAATCCATTAAGTTTTTCTTTAAAAAAAGAGAGGTACAAATGGATTCAGACTTGCAACTCAACTTCTGCAGATCTAGAATAATATTCTAAACAAAAGTCCTTAAGACCTCTCCCCTTGAAAAGTACAAATTGGCCTCCAAAATGGCTTGGAAATCCAAATACACAGTGAGAACAGTCGACTATAAAATTGCCAGCATCTGGAAATATCTGCATGAAGAACTCTCCCTCATAATGGCCAAAACGTCGAGTTAAATAGGCCGAGGTCAAGATTTTGACCCTCGACCTTGGTGTGTTTCCATCTATCTCTACACGATTTGATAACAAAACGAATAATCTTCAGGCTCTAATCATAGCTGAAACTCTGAGTATTGTTGAAACTCTGAGTATTGCTGAAACTCTGCGTATTACTGAAACTATGAGTATTGTGAGTGTTCAAACTTATGCGCATCCTTTTTTAGCATGGTATTGTTAAGTTATAATTTTTAATGGTTATAACATATAACAATTTGCACATATCGCGCCAAACCTGTTAACAAAACCCCACACAACTAATTTGTTTGTTATGATATGGCGAACTATATATTACTTGACGAGCACTTCACCATTGTACCATTTGTTTTTTATTTTGGATCAGTTGAATTTTTAGCAATAAATGACCCCCTAGATCATTCCTCCCCACTGGAGAGCTTTTGGACCTCCAAAATGCCTGGATCACCCCGCAAGTAAGTGAGGGTACAACTCCCTCACTTTTTCAATCTCCATCCATCTTGCTTTGCTAGGATTCGTTCCTTTAAGCCCCACTCAAAGGTACTCGACATTCCCTCTTCGTGAAGTCCTTTTGTTTCTGTCAAGAATGACATCTTCCTACAACTCATTCATATATTCAGGTGCCATATCATCAACTGAAGGAATCTGCATGTTAGTTTCCTCATCCATGATCATAGGAGGCTCACACAATTTAAGATTCTCAATATTGACAACTGAATAGATATGCATGTATGGAGGAAAATTTAAGTGAAAAGCATTAGTATCGATCTTTTCCAAGAGCTCAAAATGACCATACCTGATAGGCTTAAGATTTTTACCTTCACCTTTCATTCGTTCTTTGGTGATATGTAACCAGACTTGGTCTCCAACCTGAAATTGATGATCAACTCGATGCTTATCATGCCTGGCTTTGTACTTTGCCTGGCTCTTCTCTAACTGTTCTTGAACTACCTGCTGCACTGCTTGGATTCTCTAAATGAACCTCAGAGCTTTATCGACATCTTGATTTCCATCTACTGCATCTTTTCCAAAAGATAAGTCCATAGGTGTTTTTGGAAGATACAAAAAACATGTTTCAAAAGGATATCTTTGAGTGGAAGAATGAACTGCATGGTTGTAAGCATGTTGTATATACTGCAACTGCTCATCCCAAAGTTTAGGATGTTTACTACAATATCCTCTGAGAAGCTGAATTACTGTCTTGTTCACTACCTATGTTTGCCCATCAATCTATGGATGAAATGCTATACTTTTCTTAAGTCTGGTATCCATAAGCTCCAATAAAGTTGACCAAAATTTCCCCAAGAACCGGGAATCCCGATCAGATATAATAGACATAGGTAGCCCAAAATGTACCCAAAATTTTTGAAAGAATAAGTGAGTTGTTTGTTCAACTGTGACTTGCTTTTTACATGGCATCAAAATACACATTTTGTTGAACCTATCCACGACAACAAACAAGTAATAATGCCCTTTTCTAGACACAGGTAGTCCCCCTACAAAGTCCATAGAAATTCTTTCCCAAGGACGAGAAGGTACTGGAAGAGGTGTGTACAATCCCAATTTCCTATTTCTAGGTTTACTTGTTGCACACATAACACATCCTCTTATATATTTAGCAACAGTTTCCTACATTTGAGGCCAGTAACAATGATTCTGTAGTAGTGAAAAAGTTTTGCTAACTCCAAAATGACCAGCAATCAATGAACTATGTGCTTCTCGAATTACATGTACCCTTTCTTTCTCTAGAATAGAAAGTTTCCCAAGATGATACAATAGTTGATTATGCACATAATAATTTTCTTCCCATTTACCATGTATTAGGGATGCATACACCTTCTTAAAATCTTTATCTTCTGCATACTGTTCAATGTAACTTTCATGTGTTAATGAACTATTTTGAAGAATGATTTATGCATTTGTAGGAGGCCTTGACAACATGTCTGCTACCTTGTTATGAATTCCCTTTTTGTACTTAATTACCAAATGAAACTGTTGTAAGAAACCCAACCATCTTAAATGCCTTCTTTGTTGTAGTTTAGTTTGGGATTGTAGATATTGAAGTGGTTGATGATCAATGTGTATTATTGTTTCTTTACCCAGGATATAATGCTTCCACTTCTTTACACTTTGCACTAAAGAATAAAACTCTTTGTCATAAGTAGGATAGTTACTTACTGTAGTAGAGAATGTATCTGAATGGTAACAAACCGACTTCCTTCCTTGCATCAAAACAACTCCCATGGAAAACCCACTTGCATCGATTTCGATCTCGAATGGCTGATGTAAATATAGCAATGTCAGAACTGGCGTTGTGCTGATCTTTTCCTTCAAAGTGTCGAAGGTTTTCTGATGCTTGCCTCCCCACTAGAAAATATGCTTCACACTTGTCAAAGCATGTAATGGTGAAACAATGGAAGAAAACCCAGATATAAATTTCCTCCAATATTGAACCGCACCCAAAAAACTTTTGACTTCAATAACTGTATTAGGACTTGGCTAGTTTACAATGACATCAACCTTGGCGGGATCCACTCGCAGGTGGCCTCCACCAATAATATGGCCTAAATATATCAAAGAAGTTTTTGCAAACTCACATTTGGACATTTTTAATATAATTTCTCCTTCCTCAGTACATCCAATACCTTTCTCACATGTACATTGTGTTCTTCCTAGGTTTTGCTAAAAATAAGGATATCATCCAGATATACAATTAAAAAATCATCAATAAAGGGTCGAAAGACATCATTCATGACCTGCATGAAGGTAGCAGGTGCATTACATAGCCCAAATGGAATTACAAGACATTCATACAACCCTTTTTTTGTTTTGAAAGTTGTTTTCCAAGCATCACCTTCAACAATCCGGATTTGATGATACCCACTACGCAAATCCAATTTAGTAAAATAAATTGCATGTTTCAACTGATCAAGAAAGTCATCAATTCGAGGAAGTGGATACCAATTCTTTATGGTGATTTGTTGAGGGACCTGTAGTCGATGCACATCCTCTAAGACCCATCTTTCTTTGGAACCAAAACTATTGGTGAGCCACAAGGAGAAGTACTCGGTTGAATGACCCCCTTCTCAATCAGCTCTTGAACCAGTTTCTTGATTTCCTCATTCTGCATTACAGAAATCCGGTACATGTCTATGTTCGGAAGTGACACATCTTGCTGCAACTGTATCTCATGTTGTATCTCTCTTTTTGGTGGTAATCCTTTCAGATCTTGAAATAAATCATCATACTCAGAAACAATTTCAATCATTTCAGATTTATGCCTAGGATCACAACCTTCAAAAGATTTAGAGATCTCATCATTTTTTACCTTAACCATCATTAATACAAAATTCTTACTAGCATTGACCAACCGCTTCATTTTCCCTGCAGAAACTATTGCCAGATTTTCTTTTATCTTATGTGCTCGTACAATGTATTACACACCATCTTTAAAAATATGATATTTGTTCTTCTCTCTATAAAATACTACTTTCCGGTCATACAAATATGGACTCCCAAGTACAATACCACAAATGTATAGTGGCACTACATCCAGTTCTACCTCATCCATAAACTTATCAGTAATTGCAAACTTTAAAACACATTTCTTTGTAACTTGCAATTGTGAATTATGAGTAACCCAACCAAGAGAATAGGGTTTTTTATGAGGAATAGTAACTAGAGTCAATTTCTTAACCACTTCTTCTAATATCAAATTTACTTGAGAACCACTATCAAATAATGTATCAATTTTTGTATGATTTGCAATGACTCGAACATGAAACAATTCACTTCTCCTTTTATCATTTTTCATAGGATTAGATGGCAGATTTGTACTTGTACATGCATTAGAACTTGATTTTGCATCAATGGGAAGGGAGATACCTTTACCCTTACCCTGGATTCCGACAGCTGTGATCTTTGTTTCATCACCTGAGTCAGATCCCAAGTCTTGAATAACTGTTGTAGTAGTTTTTTCTTTGCCTTTATCTTTGTTTCCTCTGTACTTCTTTGGCCTTAACTCCAGATGAAGTTTCCAACACTTAGAGACATCATGTCCATTCTGACAATGTGAACATGTAGGCTTGTCACCATCTTTCTTAACTGTAGCCATTTTCTTCCCCTTATCTTTGCCTTTAGTTTTGCTGTCAAATTTAGCAGATCTCTTCACAAAAGTATCATTAGCATGCTTTCCCCTAGATTCTAAATGTGTGGCTTGAACACATACATCATCCAAATTATTGGGGTCAAACATCAACAAAGTATGTCTCAAATAAGAATGCATGCCACCAATATACTTAAGAAGAGTTTCATGTGTATCTAATGAAACATTCAATGCAATAGCCCTCTTTTTGAATTCATGAGTATATTCTTGAATACTTTGTCCTTTAGCTTGTCTAAAAGTTTTCCAGTTGATAGTTGATTGCTGCATAGGACCTAAAGGATAAAATCGCTTTCTTAATACTTCAATGAATTCATTCCAAACTAAAATTATTTTACCATGCTTTCGAAGATCCTGCTGAATTTTGATCTCCGACCAAGTAAGAGCCATTCCACTCATTCTCAAAGTGGCCAACTGAATCTTGGAAGGGTCATCATTAATGCCCTGCACCCTGCAATATACTTCAAGCTGCTTGATCCAATTATCTAACTTTTTAGCATCTAAATCTCCATTATAAATTGGTAATTCAAACTTAACATCCAATTTGAAATAAGGCATATTAGAATTTGCATTATGTGAATGAGAAGTATGAGAAGACGAGGAAGATTGATTAGTTTCAGGAGGATCACTATCACCTCCTACTCCTTTACCCTTTTCTTCCTTCTTAACTTCTGCATCTTTGGATGAAGCTCCTTCTTCCTTCTTCTTTCTTTCTGCTCCCTCACTGAGAAGAATTTCCATCATGGCTTTCATGCTGATAAAATCTTCCAAAAACTCGGTTTTGGAAACAACAGGTTTTTCCCATTCAGTATGTTCTTCTTCTTCCCCTCGTGGAGAAGACATTGTTGTTCTCGAAAATTTCCTCCTCGAGCCGATCTCAGGAACACCTTCTACCAGCTCTCCTTCACCAATCTTCGACCTGGACCTGATAAGCATTCAAAAATTGCACAGGCAGTTAACCTGCTCTGATACCATAACATGATCCATCGGATCTCAACATATGTGCATTTAAAAGTTATGAATGCTTATGATTAGTTTACAATTGAACAATTAAATGTTTAATGTACAAATCAAATGCTGAGATCTGCATATTGAAAACAACTTGAAAGAGAACATGAAACATAAAAAATGAGAGACAAGAATAAATGAAGTTGATAATGGAGTTCACCCCCTTCACTGGGCTACATCTCCAGGTCCCTCTCTAGTGGGTACCGATCCATTAAGTTTTTCTTTAAAAAAAAAAGGCACAAATGGCTTCAGACCTACAAATCAACTTCTGTAGATCCAGAATAATATGCTGAACAAAAGTCCTTAAGACCTCTCCGCTTGAAAATTACAAATTGGCCTCCAAAATGGCTTGGAAATCCAAATACATAGTGAGAACAATCGACTATAAAATTGCCAGCATCTGGAAATCTCTGCATGAAGAAATCTCCCCCGTAATGGAAAAAACGCCGAGTTAAATAGGCCGAGGTCAAGAGTTTGACCCCCGACCTTGGCACGTTTCCATCTATCTCTGTGTGATTTGATAACAAAACGGATAATCTTCAAGCTCTATTCATAGCTGAAACTCTGAGTATTGTTGAAACTCTGTGTATTGCTAAAACTCCGAGTATTGTTGAAACTCCGAGCATTGTGAGTGTTCAAACTTATGCGCATCCTTTTTTAGCATGGTATTGTTATGTTATAATTTTAAATGGTTATAACATATAACAATTTTCACATATCGCGCCAAACCTGTTAACAAAACCCCGCGCAACTAATTTGTTTGTTATGATATGGAGAACTATATATTATTTGACGAGCACTTCACCATTGTACCATTTTTTTTTATTTTGGATCGGTTGAATTTTTAGCAATAAATGACCCCCTGGATCACTTGTGGACGTGTAGTTATTTATGTCTTCTTTTTCATTGTTGCATATGTCAAGTGAATCGGAGGTTTACTTTGGGTTCGCGGACGACACTAGCCGACACACTCGGAGGCTTGCTTCCGCAACTTGGGTGATTTTCACACCTGGAGGCCATTTGCTATCTTCCGGAGGTATTTGTCTAGGAAATGAAACAAATAATGTTTTCGAGTACAGTGCAGTGATATAATTAATTCGTGATTCTTTCTCACATGCTATTTCTCTCCTTTGGGTTTACCTAGATTCTCAGTTGGTTGTGTCCTAGTTAAATGGGGTTCACCACGTTTATGATCCCACTCTGCACCAACAATTCCTTAGGGTACGTCTCTTAGAAATATCTTTTGATTACATTACGTATATCCATGTTCCTAGGAGATTTAATCATTTAACAAATACTCTAGCTAATCAAGTTTTAGACTGGCATGTTTCTCACATATAAAAATAAAATCACACACATACACATGTAAATACATTTGTAAAAAATGTTATCCATAAAGCAAGAAAAATGTATATATATGTGTGTGTGTGTGTGTGTCCAAAAAATAGTGTTATGAGATCAAAAGTGGGCATGAAATCCTCAAAAATCATCGGTCTACATCACAGAGCTTACGTCATCAAAAAATATGTATAGTACAAAACGTTCCCTCGACACATCAATGGTTGACACTATCTAATTTCAAGGCCTATTTTCCCTACTATAATGAACGACGACGTTTACAAGATTCTGCAATAGCTGGAGCCAAGTCTGAGGAACCCCTACTACATGTGACTGTATAGCCAGGGGGAGATCCTAGATCTCGGGCATAGGAACGACACAAGTGAATGCAGTGAGGTTCTCGCTCCATTCGTCGTAAGACTCTGTCAACTTCTCTGGCTAGGGGTCCTCCCACAGTTGTTGGTCCTCCTACCACTACTAGTCCTGCCTCTAGTCGAGGATGACACTGATTCCTGGTGAATTTTTCCAGTAGAATAGGCCCCACATCTATACATAAAATATTCACAAGTCAGTACTCTACACACACATAAAAAGGATATATATGAAAATTAAAAATTTAATAAAATTTTAAAATATATGTTACCTATTGCACCACGCTCCTCGATAGGAGGCACATGAATGTCTAGGTCTCTGATGAAGTTGATCCCTGCATAGGGGTAATCCTCGATTACCAGGATCTGACGTTCCCACTAGTCAAAAAAATTGTCATCAAAGGCCTCTATAGTCCTCCCTCTACCCTGTCTAGGCAACCAAGCTACCCACCTGCTCACTTCTGGGAAGGAGGCTACATGCCCTCGTACCGTCTCTCTGGGACATAGACTGTGAACCCTCTCAAAGAAGAAGGAGAATATAATGGTACCAAACCCGAAGTTCGTGTTGGTACGCCACCGACACGCTATGTGTTGTCTCTTCATGCATACAAGCATGGTGGTACTCCAGTCAAAAATAGTTTCCTCCAAACACTGAATGGCACAATGCATATGTGCGTGTGAGGCCTGATGGAGTGTCGCGGATCCAATAATCCTCCTGCTCATAAGTAGGATCACTCATAAAGAGAGGCTGGTGATATTTTGGATCGACACTTGAGAACCTACTTTCTCAGTGCCAACCTCAGAGTACATGCTGATGTAATCCTCAATGTTGAACAGCCCGGAGGAAAAGTCCTCAAGTTGACTAGTTCTCCTCTTCTCGAGAGGCCAGTCAGAAAGTATATATCCACTGTGGTTGGGGTTAATGATTGACCCTCCAGCATAAATTCCTATGAATCAGGATTCCAATACTCCATAAGAGCATTGAGCAGCCTCGGTTGTGCCCTCATAAATGGACACTGGAAGAACTTCCATAATCCACATTGTTTCAGTGCAGCGATGGCCACAGGGTCCTCCTCAACCAAGACGTCAAGCTCCTATTTCTCTCTCTCCCTCCAGTGAACATACATCCTATCACATGAAAAAAGTGGGGAGGAGTTAATTCTTTCTTTTATATTTTTTCAATGTAAAGGAGGGTGTATGCGGGCTATTTATTACATAGTCGCATATGTACGCGGGTTGTTTATTGTTCTTCCTGAGTACATACGCACGCTGGCCTTGGAAAACCCATGTACACGCATGGATTCCCTTTTTACAAGAGCGCGCCCCTCCAAAAATCAAAATCAACCTACAGAGGAAGAATTAAAATGAAAGAATAGGTAGTTTGTACTTACTTGGTCCAAATAGAAGGTTGTTTCATCCAGTGTAGCTCCCAGAATCCACTCTTTTAATAGAAGGTTTTGTTTTTCCATTGTATCTCTTGGAATAGGTAGTTTGTACTTACTTGGTACAAATAGAAGGTTGTTTCATCCACTGTATCCCAATAAATCTCGAATATGCTCCAAATTTTCCTCCCAAGTTTTGCTGAAGATGAGGATGTCATCCAAATATGAAACCAAAAAGGACTTTGTGAATGGTTGTAATATATCATCCATCATCCACATGAATGTGGTTGGGGCATTATTAGATCCGAAAGGCATGAAAAACCACTCAAAGAGGCCCTTTTTAGACTTGAAGGTTGTCTTCCACACATTAGTTTTTTCAATCGACCCTTGGTGGTAGCCTGAATTCAGATCAATCTTACTAAAAAACTTGGCTCCCTTGAGTTGATTGATAAGATCGTCAATTTGGGGAATTGAGTATCGGTTCTTAACTATGATCTTGTGAAGGGATCTATAATAAATACAAATTTTCCATGTCTCAACCTTCTTCTATACCATAACAATTGGGCTCCCATAAGGCGAGGAGCTTAGTTTGGTGTGGCCCTTCAGAATTACTGGGTGTCAGATCATTAGAGTGATTTACTTGACAATGCATAGGAACTCGAGTAGGCGAGGTGAATATGTATTTGTACTCCTCTACTATTTTTTCCACCTATTGTTGCTGGGAAAAGAGACACCGTGCAAAGATTTTGGTGGTTGAAATGACCTTCTGTTCACCTTTTGATCGAACCATACAGAGGAAAAATATCTCGGTGTGAGAGACAACCTTTTTGCACTGCTTCAAAGATATCGAAAAAAATCGTAGTGTTTGGCACTGCCTCCAGTACCCTATAGAGTTGATCTCCCAAAGTAATAATGACACTATGTGATCCGGATTTATGAGTGGAATGAAAGGAATAACATAATGAATACAATAACACAGAGATACAGAGAACAACAAAATATATCCAGTGAACAATATATTCTATTGAATAAATAAAATAGGCTAAAATTGTAAAAATGCAGAACTGAAAACAACTTGCTCGAATGGTGGTAGCTATATCTGAGAAGAGATGTGGCTACTACGTACATTCCTCTAAGTAGAATGATCAAAAAGAGGCTTTAGAGGAATTTTTAACATTACTCATGAATTCCAAAACCCTAGACATCCAAAAACCTAACCCTAGGAGATGAAACGCCAAAATTTATGTGGGCCCCAATGGGTAAGTTGGTACCTCAACTTCCCGGGGTCGTAACTTTTGTATACGACCTCAATGCTAGGTGCATGATAGCCCACTAGAAAGGTATTTTCGATAACTACACATTATTCCATCAAACTCTGACTTTGTCTACAGTTTAATTGTGTCAAGCCAAAAAAACACTATTTAGGGCCCCAAAACGGCACTGGAAGTACATAAATATGTACTGACATGAAAACTTCCAAAATAAGCCAGTTAGATTAGGTGGGCGACCACCAATATCCACCTGGAAGCTGTGTAGGGCTTCAGAGAGACTCAAAAGTGTAGAACCCAAAATTTAAGAGAATTACAAAAGAACATGTTGAAATAATAACTGTAAAGAGAAGCCAGTTGGAATAGGTGGGTGGCCACCAATATCCACCTGGATCATTCCTCCTACCTTAGGAAGAAATGGTCTCCATTGCGTTGAGTTCCCTCATTAGGTGAGGATTTTTTTTTTGAATTTGGCCCCGGGTGACCCACTTGCCTTGGTGTAGGAGTTTCTCTTCCTTGACAACCCGATAAAGTTGGATCCTCTGCTGACGAGTGCCCTTGACCTGTGTGTCCACTATCTGATCAATGGATTCTTGTTCCATGTAGTTAGGGTTGATATCTATTGGTGTTAACTATTCTGTGATCTCTGAGGTGTCAAATAATGGTGGAAAATATGGCCGAAGGAGGTCCACATTGAACACTGGGTGAAAGCCAAGGAAGGGTGGAGTGTTTATCTCAAAAGAATTTCTACCCACAGCCTTGGTGATAGTGTAAGGTCCATAGAAAAGTGGGTATATATTCCGATGGGGCCCTGTAAGGCACTTTTTCTGCAAATGTAACCATGCCTAATCTCCCACTTAAAACTGGCGTGATACCCGGTGTTGATGATGACACTGCTTGTACTTAGCATTGGCTTTCTACAAAATCTCATGGACCTATTGGCGGATGTGCTGAATATGCTCAATGAATTTGGTGGATTTTTCTGCCTTAGATCAAACATGGGAAGATTATGCACGTGTGGTTGCAAGAGGTAGTGCAACATCAATGGGACCCAAGGGTTGGAATCCCAACCCCACCTGAAATGGGATATGGTCGGTGGAGCTATGGATATCCCTGTTGTAGTTGTGCTAAACATAGGGAAGAATCTCATCCCATGTACATGGATTCTTAGAGTTGTACATGCTTAGGATGTGCACAATCATCCGATTGATGAACTCTGTATGGCCATTGGTTTGGGGGTGGAAAGCAATGAATTTATTGAGCGTGGTATCAAACAGTGACCAGAGAATTGACCAAGATGTGTTGAGAAACTTGATGTCCTGATCTGAGGTGATGGTCTATGGTATTCCAAAATGGACCCACACCTATTCGAAGAAGAGCTTGGCAGTATCTGTCGTTGTGATGCTCTTCTTGCAAGCTGTGATAATGGCCATCTTCGAAAACCGATCAACCACCACAAATACACAATCATTGTTGTGCTTGGTGGATGGAAGGCCAGACATGTAATCCATCGAGATGGATTCCCAAGGCCTCTCGGGAGTAGGAAGAGAGGTGTATATGTTAGAAAAGTAGGTGTTCTCATTTAACCATAGAAAATATAGCAGTATTCTCACCCAACCATAGGTCGAAGCCACCACCGAACACCTTAACATTGACAAAGAATGTTAGGTAGCTAGTGTTGTGGTGGGAAATCCCCCTATGGATTGGCGTTAAGGGTCTTGTAATGCATGCAGAAATGACCTAAAGTTTCTTACTTCTTACCATCATCCCAAACCTAAACCCCATTATTCATATGCAAATACAAGGTTAGAAAGATTGAATTTATGTACCTTAGTTTTCGTGTTTGATGTCGATCCTTTCCACGCTTGGTTGCTCTTTGACTATAGCTCTCCTCCTAATGCTGACATGCATTCACAAATGAAAAATAAAATAACTCCACATGCATTTGATCTATAAACTAATGGGTTAGAGATTCTATTAAAATATAATCAATATTACACATTAACAATCTCATATGGCGGGACGGGAAAAGTGCTTCTTTTATTAATCTCACAAGAATACCTTACAATAGCGAGATCGACCACTACTCCTCGAGTTTGGTCCTGGACTCCTCTTCAACTATGCTCCAACTTCTCTCATATATGCTTCTCTTCACACAATCGTGGCAAAAGGTCGGGGCACAAGGAATGTGAAATCGGGTAGAGATTCTTTACTATTATTTTTCTCCCATTTGGATGGGACCCCTACCCCTTATTTTATAGGCTAGAAAGGGCTAGGTATTTGGTTGAGTGACTGGCTATTGGCAGTCAAACAATCTAGGTAACTTACCTGAAACTGTGTGTTCCATCACCAACTTTCCATTTTTCATGCTTTTGTAGGTATACGCAGGTTGTAGTGGGTCAACTAGCATATACACACGTGCAGTAGTGGAGCATGGTGCGTATGCCTTCAAAGAGGGTGTTTTTGAGAAGCTGTTTCAATAGTGGCTTGGAAAAAGATGTAACATGAGATGACCTGATGCCAGGTAAGCATATATGGTGTAAATTAGGGTTATAATAGATGTCCCCTAATGTGTGAGGTCAGAAGAGCATCTGATGGCCGAAATACATTATCAATCTTCACCAATCATATGAAACAAGTGAGCCTAGGGACCAGAGTTTGGGAGGTGCCATATGAAAAATAACAATTGTCTCACCGAGGCGGGAATACCCATGGTCGGGATGAAATAAAATCATGGCTGCCAATCAAATACACTGTAGATCCATGTCATATAACTATATAAAGTGTAGCCATGAGCAATACACAATGGATATACATCTAAAAATAAAAAATATATACATGCATAGTATCCATCTTCTAGAAGCTAATAAGGCCTGATGGCTGAAGATGAAGTCTTCAGAGCTCAAGCACCAACTTCATAATCTTCAAAACTCAGGTAGGAGTGTAATATGAGTGCACAACTTCACTACCCATAGTTCTTCAACAACTCGTTGGGAATGGGTTTAGAGGATCTTGATGATCAGGCTGAGGGCTTCATTGATTTCGAACAAAGACTTGATTGGGCTTTCGAGATGGCTAGGCAATAGGGCAAGAGACAAACTGTAGAAGGGCCGAATCAGGCTAGGTGAAAACTTCCCTTGGACAATAGCATGACAAATGATGAGACTCAGACAACATGGCATTGACATAAGTTCAAGATGCAAGAGGCAACACAAAATCTCCATATGTTTGGAAGAATAACCAAATGAAGGAGGACACATCATTATGTAGTGAGAACAACTTCCTAAGGTCATATTAAATCCTAGAGCTTGACGAACAAATGGAAGGATGTGCTTTGTCCAAGGGCGACTCATTGTGCTTCCAATAAAAAGAAAATACTTTTCCCTTCCTCTTTTTGGGGTATATTTGACTTTTTTTTGTGTTTTTCAAATAATTTTGGAAATCTTGAAAAAGAATAAAGAATTCTATGTTACAAAGGAGGAACGAGTGTTGCAAACATACTAGTGCTAGGCGTAAGGACCAGACTGATGTTCAGAGCAAGGATATACACTCGGAAAAATCCCTCCAGGGGTCAAGGTGTCAAGATGCAGAGGTAGAGTGCTACAAGGCTTGCCTTATAAGGAATGCTTCAAATGGTTCATTTGAGAGCAACATGGAGCTGACATTAGGCCAAAGATGCAGGAATGAAAATGTGTTTAACAAGACACAATGATAACGTCCTTCGATGTAATTTTAACGAGCCTAGAGAAGGTAAGCTCAGCGTTTTTTCATTTTTAGGGAGTCTGAAATTTTTTAAAAGGAGACTCCACTTGGGTACCTTTTTCGAAGGTAGTCTAGTCGGCTCAAAAAAGGGGTAAACTAAAATTGACTAGACGTCTATTCAAAACCATTTTAACGAGTGTGATAAAGACAAGATCACTCGACAATTTTTTCATTTTTAAGGAGTCTGAAAAAAGCTTAACTATGGACTTCGTCATGAATGTTCTTCTGGACCACTTTAACAAGTGTTAAGGAATAAGATCACTCGATGATATTTTCAATTTTAGGGAGTCTGAAAAGAGCTTAAATATGGACTCCGTGGGGGTTCCTTTTTCGTAAATTTAGTCCCTCAAGCCCGAAAAAGGAGTAAAATTATACCTGAGGATACTTTTCTAGAGAACTGAGGCCTCTAGAGTATACCTTTGTTTGTACAATTGACCATCCAGATCGAAAAAGGGGTAAATTACCGCCGGACATACATGCCTTCAAATTTCAGTTTAATGAGCGTGAAGGGCAACAAGATCACTCGACAATCTTTCCATGTTTAGAGGGTCTAAAAAGGGTTTAAAATAAGACCCATAAAGGTTACTTTTCTCAGTTAATCTGGACGATATCGAAAAGAATAAATGTAGTATTTTCTAATGTTGCTTTTGAATCTCAAAGCGAGCTTGAAAAACAACAAAGTTTTCTCATGATTGACACTTTGTGGTTCGATGCTCGGCGTCTCTTCGGGGGAGCATTCTGCTCTGACGAGAACATTGTCCATGACGCCAAGGATTCTGGAGATATTTTTAGGTACTGTTTCAGTGATACTTTCCATATTACCCTCGGCGAAAACTATGTGCGTAGCCAAAGGATTGATAAGACAAGACCTGTCTCCAGTCATAGTCAAAATGAATTCTCCTGCTTCAATTCTTCTTAACTCTGGGAGGAAATAAGATCTTTGATGGAGATTGTCCTAGGGTTTGTCCGGACTAGTCATTGCTTCAATGATCGCTTCGTCTGATGGCAAGACTACGTCTAAAAAATTAATATTGGCAAGGGAACCTTGAGCCCAAATAGGCTCTAGAATCAGATCTAACTCTTGTGTGGGAGTCAGATCGGGGTCGGTGGAAGCTTGTTGGACTATAGAGTACAAAAATTATGTCACGGAAAAAGGAATGGCCATACCATGGTGCCCTATCCCTTCCATCGTGGATGATGGGGAAGGAAGAATCCACGAATCGTTGAAGTAAGTCGTGAAAAACGATGAGACCTAAAAAATCTCAACCATGTGGTGGTCTGATATGAACTTAACATCGCCTTGAGGAGGTGGGAAATCGAAAGTACCCATCAAATGTTGGCACAAACCAACCCCTATGTTGACGATGTCGGGTTGAGGGTTATCAATCATCGGGACTGCAGATGCCCCCAATGAAGGGTCAGGACGGGAGAAAGACAACTGATCAAGAATCACGATCCTTTCCTCGTGTGGAAACAACAAGACCTAGAAAACTGTAGCAACCTCTACTTGCATGGAATAGGTCCAACTCCTTCCTAACAAGAGATTGTAGTCGAGAGACACATCAACTACTTCAACTTCGATACACACAGTTTTCCCTCCTAACTGCATGGGGAAAGAGGGGATGATGCCATTTAGTCAGAACGAACGACCGTCGAAAGTGGTAAGAAGAGTAGGTGATAGAGACAAAGCGGGATAGCCAATGGCCTTCTAACATGCCAAAGACATTATGCATGTTGAGGCGCCCTCATGAACCACCGTGCGGAAAATGTTCCGAGTAAAAGTTTTTGTGGTGTAATAGACTACTATCTGGAACACTACGTGGTAAGGGAGACGAGGTTTTAAGTCTGTCGTATCAAGCATGATCGTACTTGGGTTACAAGTCTCAGCAGATCCTAAAGCAGCTAACAGAGCCTTTCTCTGGGAAGGGCATCTATGGAGGACCTCCAAAGCAGACATTGCACAAGGGGTTTAAGACAAATCCTCCACCACAGAGTAGTTATGGGCCGCCCTTGCATTTGGGTTGTGAGAATATTTCTTGAACGCACCGTTTGGGATGTGAGTCATTGTTTCTCCCAATGTATTCTCAATCGGGAGAGGAAGAGATGGGATTTCACCTTCTTTACCTTTTTCAGAGGTGCTTGGATTGTTGTAGTCATTTTCTCTAGTCGATATATAGGCATCACCTTTCATCATATACACATTTGTGGATGAAGGATTTCTCAAAGACGAAGGGGGTCCTTGACTGCCCCCTTCCGTGCCTGTATAGGCTTGGGTTAGATTTTTCCCATATTGAAATGGGTTCGTTAACACATCAGGCTGCTACTGTGACAATAAATTTTGGGCCTCTGCAAGCCGAGGGCACTGGTGAGTCGGGTGGTCTTCTGCGCACAAGTTACACAGATACTTCACCTTCCTTTTTTTGGTGTTTCCCCCGCCAGCATTATTAGTGGGTTTCTTATCCCCTTTACCCTTCTTACATTATTTCTTCTTTCCATCAAGCTGCTGGGTGGCCTTTGGATTTGTCGATTGCACACTGTGTACATCCGACGTTTGGGTAGGGGGAGCAACTGGAACAGTAGTCTAGCTGGTCACTGTGTGATGAATAAACAATTGCTGCAATTGTTTTTCCAATTGTTCAGTGGGCTTTGCTTGTGTAGAACCAAGAATACCATCGGCATGTGGTCCAGCTCTCTGTCTGGTTTTATCAAGTATGGATTGTGGCACATCCGACAAAATTTCATATAGTAAACCAGACTGGGAGTAAATCAGCTCAAGCTGTTGAGCTCTCATGATTGCATCTTCTTCAGAAAACACTCCCGACGTTGCGATGTCTTTGGATAACCGTGGGACCAAAGACTTAAGGAACCACTCAAGCAAAAATGCCGATGGGACTGGCACTTTAATCAAACTCTTTCTGCATCTCCATTCTCGGATGTGATTAGAGATATGGTTCACTTTTGTCTGTTCGAAATTGGCCAACAATTATGTTTCGACATCGTATCTCAAAGGTAATTGGAAATTGTTTAGGAAAGCCATTGCCAATTCGCCGAAGGAAGAGTATCTTGCGTGGTCGAGCTCAATGTACCATTTCACAACACTCCCAATGAGAGCATGTTGAAACAATTGCAACTGTACATAGTCGTCTTTCAACGAATTAGATGAGCACCAAAGGTGGAAGGTAGTCACATGATCTCTTGGATCTTCTTTAGGCTTGGCTTCGAACTTTGGTATGTCTGAAGGCAACTTCGTCGGCATAGGGGGCCAACGCAGATCATGACAGATAGGGTCATTAAACAACCTTGTTAATTGTGGAAAATGCAAGGTTTCCAGGAAATGTAGTTTGGGTTGTTAGTGATAACCATGGAAAAAGGGGCATGGAGTTTGACTAGCACCGGGTTGCCAGGAAAAATTGGGTTGTTGGCCAAGGTTTTGGTAAAAACCATGGCCATGACTAGCGTATAGATTCTGTGTTTGAGGAGACATCATCGAATGATTCCTGAAATAGGACGTAGATGGTTGGGCATGCATTACATTCGGAGGACTTTGGGAAGGGTTGCCCCATGTTGATCCTATGGGCATAGTTCCTGTGCCTTCCCTGGGGTTCCATTGGTTGTGAAAGGAGTTGCCTCCGATCATCATTCCTAATGAGGGAACTGATCCCTGCCAATAATTCTAAGGTCCTGGTGTGGAAGAAGTTCCTAGGTTCCCCCCCTGTGGAAGAATAGTACCCTACATAGGATTAGGTTGTCTGTAACCATGGTTGCCCCCGGTTGGGAAAGAAACTAACGAGAAAGCGTTGTTACCAAATGCACCGAACAAAGAAAACAGTGTCAAACCTACCGACATATTATGAGAAGGTGGTGCTTGACTTCCTGCTCCAAATGAACTATGGTTTTCATTCAGCCCGACATAATGCTGGTGGGCACCGCCGAGTGAAGGGGATGAAGGAGGTATATTAACTCCTCCGTAGGGGAAAGCATTAAAGGGAGTTGAAGTGCCCCCCATGGGTCCTTGCAGAGGAGCGTTAGATCTCTCTTCCCCCAGACCTAAAGTCTGTAATGTGGAGTAGGATAGTACAGGGCTTGTACCTGATCTAGGCATCCTATATGAGAACGGAGGGTCTGTTGCACTCTGTGTGAAAGGAGTATTGGCCATGGCCAAAGATGGGATCAGACCACTACTCGAGGTAGAGGAAGTCAAGACCATGGTGTATTGGATTAGCGACGGTGGGTTAGGAGGTGGAACGCCCCCTGTGGTGACAACCGTAACATGAATATGAGGATTCCCAGAAGAAGTGACAGCGTTTGTTTCCATTGTTGTTTGTGACACTGTCTAGCGCTTGTAAGGATAAACTTGTACTATGACGGGCACCGAAAGATCAGTCGTTCAAAGTTCATGTGGCCCAAGAGCTTTCACTTTAAGGTCTAAAAAGGTAGATTCCTCTGGAATCAAGTGTTCTCTTCTTGGGGGAGAGTTGGGCACAGTCTCCTATGCCCTGGTCGTCTTGAAAGACCCTTGTTGGTCTAGTTTTCGCCTTAACGGCGGCATGGGTGGCTCTAGTGTAATCGATGGCAGGCCAAGAAGCCTTCGTGACTGAAAGAGCTCCTGATCCTCCACTATGTGAGAATATCAAAGACACACTAGGGCCTTTTATTCATTCAGGAACAACACAGACGAGAAGAATTCCCTAGGAGATAAGACAAGAAATCACTTAACTAGTTGGAAGAACAATTACAACAACCAACACTAGAGCAACTTACCGGTGCAAGTGCAACTCGAAAACGGAATCACCTTCCGGGAATAATCTGCAATGTGTGGCCTGATGTCTATCCTAGGTATTGCGGTATACCCCCATAGTCACCTATGTAATTCGCTAAAATATATTGGCAACTAGGTTGCCAGCGCGTGAACAGTCACTAAGCAGGTAGAATCGACAGTCTGGTGGACCACAATGAGCAGGGTATGAAGCCCAAAACCTATCAAGGGTATCGAAAGAAAGTGGTTCGGAAGACAATTGAGGACCTCGAACGGATTTGAGACCCACGAAGCTCCGTGGAAAATGCAATCGATGGAATCCCAAGACAAGCCCTCTATATGTGTTCCCCACTACGCTTGGTCCGACTTTGGAGGGTTTATCTCCACTATCTTTCTGCATGCGACCTCATGTTTATCCCCTGTGTTACAGGGGGGTCTCGGATAACTTTCACGATACTGGACTTTTAACACTCCCTATCACAGACTCCTATGTTTGTTTTGCATCCTTAAAGAGTTTCCTCTCCAAACTAAATCAAGGCTCTAGCCTAGACTAGTTTATGGACCCTACAAAATAACAAGTCTAGTTGATTTTAATTAATCGTTAATTTTTTCGTGGCTTGTTTTAAGTCAAAGGTTATGAGAGTAAAACTAGCGATGTTTTGAGAGACGAAAAAGAGATAAACAAAAGATGGAAACAAAGTAAAACTTCTTCTTGACCAATTCAGATTTTAACTTTTAAATTCCTTAACCAACTTTTCACACTATTCTTTATAAGATATTTAAACAACAAACTCAAAACAAAATTTCTCTCGACTATGAGCTACTTATTTCTCTAATAAAACAACCAAGAACTTATGAAAGAAAACTTTTTCCTGATTATTCAATGCAAACTACCAACTACTGAATCAAATGAAGAAATGACAAGATTTTTTTTTTTGTGCTTGCAAACAAGAAATCTGAACATGCATTCTTTTATTTTTATGAAACAAGCAAAACAAAAGAGAAAGTGAAGACAATAGAAACCAAAAAATAAGTTCTGGCCCTTCTGCGGATCGCAGGGAGTCACTGATCAAACTCAAAATGCTGATTAGAAAAGACACAAATTTTTCTAGAACTCTAAAAAAAAAATTCAAGCAATCTTTTGATGAAAAGCAAACTACACTAAAACCAAACCTAGGCTATGGACTGTGATCATAGAGACCAAGGAAGAGACTACAAATACTCCTAAGAAGACTGGCTTCTGACAAGTAAGAGGATGACTGCCTCTCTTTGTAAAAAAACCTCCCAGATACAGACACATGATTGTCACTTCAGTAGAACGCGTATATACACGTTTTGTCTAAAGTCAGAGCATGTATGCATGCATGCAGGTCTACTTCAGGGGCTGTAGGGCTCTGTAAATACTCAAAAAATGAGAAAACTACAACCCAACATAGGCAGGGAGTTCTGGTATTGAAAACTAGAATCCCCAGAGACAGAGAAAAATATTTTGATAAATAAAATGCAAGGGAAATCTATTAAAAACAAAGTTCAACTGAGGTTATTCTTATGCTATAGACTGCAACACAGAAACCAACACCAAATCCAGGAAACCCCTGAGAAGGATCTCTCCTAACAGGGAAGAGGATGACTGCCTCTCCTTTTTTATAAAAAATAAATAAATAAATGGATTGAAGAACACAACTAACACTTCAACAGCCTAACGGATATACGTGGGTTGTCCAATGGTAGGGCGCATGTATACGCGGGCATGTCTTCTGTAGACCGCATATACCTCTGTAAATTCCCGAAAATAAATATAAACAGTCAAGCAATCATGCAGAGAGTTTTGGTATGGAAGACTAGAATCTCTACAAGCTCAGACTCTTGCAAAAACTCAGAAGAAAGGTAATAAAACCAAATTAAACTATCCAAAAACATATCCTGAGAAAACCCTAGATATTCCCCAGTACAGTCGCCATTTATTTTGTGGTGGGAAATCCCCCTATGGTCTAGTGTTAAGGGTCTTGTAATGCATGCATAAATGACCTAAAGTTTCCTACTTCTTACCATCATCCCAAACCTAAACCCCATTATTTATATGCAAATACAAGGTTAGAAAGATCGAATTTATGTACCTTAGTTTCCGTGTTTGATGTCAATCCTTTCCACGCTTGGTTGATTTTTGACTACAACTCTCCTACCAATGCTGACCTGCATTCACAAAAGACAAAAAAAGAACTCCACATGCATTTTATCTATAAACTAATGGGTTAGATATTCTATCAAAATATAATCAATATTACACATTAACAATCTCATATGGCGGGACGGGAAAAGTGCTTCTTTTATTAATCTCACAAGAATACCTTACAATAGAGAGATCGACCACTGATCCTCGAGTCTGGTCCTGGGCTCCTCTTCAACTGTGCTCCAACTAATCTCATATATGCTTCTCTTCACAGAATCGTGGCAAAAGGTCGGGGCACGGGGAATGTGAAATCGGGTAGAGTTTCTTTACTATTATTTTTCTCCCTTTTGGATGGGACCCCTACCCCTTCTTTTATAGGCTAGAAAGGAATAGGTATTTGGTCGAGTGAATGGCTATTGGAAGTCAAACAATCTAGGTAACTTACCTGAAACTGTGTGTTCCGTCACCAACTTTCCATTTTTCATGCTTTTGTAGGTATACGAGGGTTGTAGTGGGTCAACTAGCGTATACACACGTGCAATAGTGGAGCAAGATGCGTATGCCTTCAAAGAGGGTGTTTTTGAGAAGTTGTTTCAATAGTGGCTTGGCAAAAGATGTAGCATGAGATGGCCTGATGCTAGGTAAGCATATATGGTGTAAATTAGGTTTATAATAGATGTCCCCTAATGTGTGAGGTCAGAAGAGCATCTGATGGCCGAAATACATTATCAATCTTCACCAATCATATGAAACAAGTGAGCCCAAGGACCAGAGTTCAAGAGGTTCCATCTGCAAAATAACAATTGTCTCACTGAGGTGGGCATACCCATGATCAGGATGAAATAAAATCATGGCTGCCAATTAAATACACTGCAGATCCATGTCATATAACTATATAAAGTGTAGCTGCGAGAAATACACAACGAATCTACATCTCGAAATCAAAAATATATACATGCATAGTATCCATCTTCTAGAAGCTGATAAGGCATGATGGTTGGAGATGAAGTCTTCAGAGCTCAGGAAAAAACTTCATAATCTTTAAAGCTCGGCTAGGAGTGTAATATGAGTGCACGACTTCACTACCCAAAGGTCTTCGACGACTCGTCGAGAATGGGTTTAGAGGATCTTGATGATCAGGCTGAGGGCTTCATTGATTTTGAACAAATACTTGATTGGGATTTCGGGATGGTCAGGCATGAGGGAAAGAGACAAATTGCAGAAGGGATGACTCACGCTAGGTGAAAAATTCCCTTGGATAATAGCACGACAAATGATGAGACTGAGGCAACATGGCATTGACATAAGTTCACGATGTAGGAGGCAACACAAACTCTCCATATGTTTGGAAGAATAACCAAATGGAGGAGGAAACAACGTTATGTAGTGAGAACCACTTCCTAAGGTCATATTAAATCCTGGAGCTTGAAGAACAAATGGAAGGATGTTCTTTGTCCAAGGGAAACTCATTGTGCTGCCAATAAAAAGAAAATAATTTTCCCTTCCTCTTTTTGGGGTATATTTGATTTTTTTTTGTCTTTTTCAAATAATTTTGGAAATCTTGAAAAAGAATAAATAATTCTACGTTACAAAGGAGGAACGAGTGTCGCAAACATACTAGTGCTAGGCGCAAGAACCAGACTAATGTTTAGAGCAAGGATATACACTCAAACAAATCCTTCCAGGGGTCAAGGTGTCAAGACGCAGAGGCAGAGTGCTACAAGGCTTGCCTTATAAGGCATGCTTCAGATGGTTCAGTTGATAGCAACATGGAGCCGACATTAGGCCAAATACGCAGGAATGAAAATGTGGTTAACAAGACACAATGATAACGTCCTTTGATGTAATTTTAACGAGCCCAGAGAAGGTAAGCTCAGTGTTTTTTAATTTTTAGAGAGTCTGAAAAAATGTAAAAGGAGACTCCACTAGGGTACCTTTTTCGAAGGTAGTCTAGTCGGCTCAAAAAAGGGGTAAAATAACACCGAACAGGCGTCTATTCAAAACCATTTTAACGATTGTGATAAAGACAAGATCGCTCAGACATTTTTTCATTTTTAAGGAGTCTGAAAAAATATTCACTATGGACTTCGTCATGAATGTTCTTCTGGACCATTTTAACGAGTGTGAAGGAATCAAATCACTTGATGGTCTTTTCAATTTTAGGGAGTCTGAAAAGAGCTTAAGTATGGACTCCGTGGGGGTTCCTTTTTCGTAAATTTAGTCTCTCAAGCCCGAAAAAGGGGTAAAACTATACCTGAGGATGCTCTTCTAGAGAACCGCGGCCTCTAGAGTATACCTTTGTTCGTACGGTTGACCATCTAAACCGAAAAAGGGGTAAACTACCGTTGGACAGACATGCCTTCAAATTTTAGTTTAACGAGCATGAAGGGAAACAAGATCGCTCGACAATCTTTTCATGTTTAGAGGGTCTGAAAAGGGCTTAAAAGAAGACCTGTAAAGGTTACTTTTCTCAGTTAATCCAGACGAGATTGAAAAGAATAAATGCAGTCTCGTCAGATGTTGCTTTTGAATCTCAAAGTGAGCTTGAAAAACAACAAAGTTTTCTCATGATCGACACTTTGTGGGTCGATGCTCGGCGTCTCCTCGGGGGAGCATTCTTCTCTGACAAGAACATTGTCCATGATGCCAAGCATTTTGGAGAGATTTATAGGTATCGTTTCAGTGATACTTTCCATATTACCCTCGGTGAAAACTGCACACATACCCAAAGGATTGATAAGACAAGACCTATCTCCAGTCATAGTCAAAGTGAATTCTCCTGCTTCAATTCTTCTTAACTCTAGGAGGAAATAATATATGTGATGGAGATCGTCCCATGGTTTTTCTAGACTAGTCATTGATTCAATGATCACTTCGTTTGATGGCAAGACTAAGTCTAAAGAATTAGTATCGGCAAGGGAACCTTGAGCCCAAATAGGCTCTAGAATCAAATCTAACTCTTGTGCGGGAGTTAGATCGGTGTTGACAGAAGCTTGCTGGACTATAGAGTATGCAAATTATGTCATAGACAAGGGAATGGCCATACCATGGTGCCCTATCCCTTCCATTGTGGCTGATAGGGAAGGACGAATCCACGAATCATTGAAGTAAGTCATGCAGAACGACGAGACCTGAAAAATATTAACCTTGTGGTGGTCTGATATGAAATTAACATCGCCTTGAGGAAGCGGGTAATCGAAAGTACCCATAAAAGGTGGGCACAAACCAACCCCTATGTTGACGATGTCAGGTTGAGGGTTATCAATCATCAGGATTGCGGATGCCCCCAATGAAGAGTCAGGACGAGAGAAAGACAACTGATCAACGGTCACGATCCGGCCCTCATGTGGAAACAACAAGACTGTTAAGAACTTGAATAGATCTACAAATATAATCATAAATAACCGATAATAAACCATAAACCATTCACCATAACATGAACACAAGAAATCGAGAAAACCCTTGAGGTAGGGTAACACCATATATTAATCCTTATGGAAGGATAAAACTCCTCAAGCAATCATTGCTTGTACAATCACAATATTCTTCATTATGTTTCATTACATT
>JZKD02S1674977.1:202279-220983 GCA_000966675.3 Picea glauca
GGGGGGGGGGGTCCGAAATTTCATATGTGCTGTTGATTTGGGCGCGTAGATGCACGCCGTCCAGATCCGTTCACTGTTTACCACGGGCAAATTTACATTTGAAACTTAGGAAAAGGGGGTTTTAACCCATTCTTTCACATTCTAACCCCCCTACAAGAAATATCGTTAACATTTGGCTCCATGGGGGATAGAGTCATCCCTGTGATGCTCTAAGAACTCTTTTGCAGATTCAGTGCCTTTGCTGTTGGGATATGGAGTCATTTATTAGTCTGTAAAACAAAAACATAAACAATATGTACAAAACAAAACAACAAGAGCCAACTGTAGCTCACAGATTTTTTTTTTTCAAGAAGTGCCCATTTACTAGGCTGCTGAAAACTTCTTCGCCTTCCAGATCCTACAAACTGTAAGTGTTGCTCGAAAATACTTTGAGGATCTCGAAAGGCCTGAACTAGAGGGCATCAAATTTACTGTGTTTGCCCTTTTCCTGCCTGGGTGCGTCCCACTTGAGTACCAGGTCACCTTGCCTGAATTCTTTCTTTCTGTTCTTCCTGTCAAAAGCCTGTTTGATCTTCTGCTGATGATTGCAGGCTCTATCCATAACCTGTTCTTTGATCTGCTGCACTTCTACCATTTGATGAATTCTCTTGATCACATGATTAGGTTCTCCTTCAAAGTCTTGGATGATATTTGCCACAGGTAAGGCAAGCTGAGTGGGGAAAACGACCTCTATTCCATAAACAAGTTGGAAAGGAGAGATACCCAGGGATTTCTTAGTTGTCACCTGATCAGCCCAAAGAGAAAATTTGAGCTTCGAGTCCCAGGCCCTTTTATTGTCCTCCAGTAGCTTCTTAATAAGCTTGATCAAACTTTTATTGGAGGACACTGCCAGCCCATTTCCTTGAGGATAATAGGGAGTGGAGTGAATCAGTGAAATCTCAAAATGTTCACAAAACTTGATCAGAGGCTCAGACCGAAAAGGGGAGGAATTGTCAGTGACAATTTTTCTAGGGCAGCCAAATCTAGCTATGATATCTTCCAGGAAGCTGATAATAACTTTGTGAGAAGTGCTTCTGGTAGGGACAACTTATATCCATTTGGTGAAGTAGTCGGTCGCAGTCAAAATCCATCGGTGCTGGCCACTTGAGGGAGGATGAATTTCCCCGATGAAGTCCAATCCCCACTGCTGAAAGGGTGCAGAGACCACCACAGGATTTAATGGCAGGGATTTGAGCTGTTGCTTTTCTGAGAATATCTGGCATTTAATGCAAGCTCTGATTTCCCTGCAGACATCGTGAAATAAGGTGGGCCAGTAATATCCAGCCCGAAGGATCTTGTGAGCTGTGGTCTTCCAAAAACGGTGACCTCCACAGAGACCGATGTGAAAGTCGAACGTAACCTTCTGGGCTTGCTGCAGGTTAAGACATATTAGTAATACCCCCAGAGGGTATTTCCAGTATAAATCTTGGTCGATGAAGCAGTATCTGACCACTTTGAGCTTTAAGCTCTTGCCTTGCTTTTTTCCATCCCATCAAGATGCCTCATCTCTTGTAGAAAGTACAAGATATCCTTGTACCAGGCGTATGATGCTAGTGGTAAGGCATCCTGGGACTATGCGTGGGATGACTCAGCTTGCTCATTGATGAAATTGATTCCCAAGGCCCTGTAATTTGATTCAGCCAGAAACTTGGCTAAACCCTGCCCCTTTATCAGCTTGGTGGGCTTAATTTCCAGATCAAACTCTATAATTTTGGCCATCCACTTACCTCTTCTTCCGTCTATGTAGGCTGTATAAGAATGTCCTTCACAGAGGCTGAAGGGACATATGCAGTGATCTTTGAATGCAATATATAAACTCTGAATGCTTTGAGAGCTTTCACCAGGGCATAAGCCTGCTTCTCCATGATCTCGTACCAGAGCTCTGCATCTCTCAGAGCCTTGCTAAAAAGGCAATAGGCTGTTCTTGTCCTTGATTGTTTTTCTGCAATAAGACTGTTGCCACTGTATCACAAGAAGCAAAGGAGAATATCATAAAATCTTTGGAATAATTGGGACTGATTAGCACAGGTGCCTCAGTCAACGCCTTCTTTATTTGATCAAAAGATTCCCTGGGTGCAGAGGTCCATCTTACTTCACTCCCCTTCTTGAGCATGGCTGTGATGTGTTTCACCAACTCAGCAAAATTTAGAACAAATCTTCTCAGAAAATTAATCCTTCCCCAAAATGCCTGAACCTCTTTCTTAGATCTAGGAAGGGACAGGGCCTGAATTGCTTCTACCCTGTCGGGATCAATCCTCACTCCCTCTGCTGATACTATATGGCCTAACAGTTTTCCCTCTTTCATAGCAAACAATGATTTCTTAGGGTTTAAAGATAGGCCATACCTCCGACACTTCTGGAAAACCTTCTTCAAGTGGCAGCGGTGCTCTTTATCAGTCTTGGAAAAAACTGTTATGTCATCTAGGTAAATCACCACAAACTTATCTTTTTCCCCGATGAAGGCTATGTCCATGGCTCGCTGAAATGTGGCTCCTGCATTCATCATTCCGAAAGGCATCTTGGCATACATGAATGTGCCCCAAGGAGTGGTGAAGGTTGTCTTTTCCCTGTCCTAAGGCATGACTGATATCTGATTGTAACCAGAAAAACGATCAATCATGGATATTCTAGATGCGCCGATTACCCTCTGCAGTATATGTTCCATGTTGGGCAGGGGATAGTTGTCGTTCCTAGAACTTCTGTTAAGGTTCCTGAAATCGACACAGAGTCTGATTTCTCCATTATTTTTCCTCACTGGGACCAACTTGGCCACCCAGTCAGAGTATCTCAAGGGGATAATGATTTAGGCATCTAGCAGTTTCTTCACTTCCTTCTCCATGACAGGTAGCAGCATGGGATTTATCTGTCTCAGCTTCTGCTTGAATGGCTTAGCCTCTTCTTTTAGTGGGATCTTTTGCTCAATGACTGATGTGTCATATGTCTTGAGGTCTTCGTAGGTCCATGCAAACACATCAACAAACTCTGTTAGCAACTCAGTATATTCAGCCCTCTACTCCTTGGTCAAACTCCTTGACAACCTGACAAACTTGGGCTCCTCTGGTGTGCCTATGTTGCATTCAGTTGTTTCAGCATCATCACATGAAACTCTACCCTTCACTACCACATCGTTCTCGTCAAACAACCTTTCTAATGGGATTAGTCCTTTCGGAATGTGGTTGCTTGGTAGCTGAATGATCTGGTGATCATAAATTTTATTCAAAAACTCCCCAGGGTAACGGTCAGGTTTTCCTTCAATGTCAAGATCCTCATCTATGTGCAATGCAGAAAAGTTATCAACGGATTGAAGAAACTTTTTGATCTCTAGATCATCCTCAAATACCTTCCAATGCTTGACATTGTCTGGTACAGAGGGCCTATACTTTATTTCAACATCGAACCCAATAGGGGGCAGCGCAGGAACTTCGAGCACACTAGCTGTGAAAGCTAAAAAGTCGGCTAGAGTATTTTCTCCCCTTGGAATGTAGGAAATGTTAAAATCCAGGAAGAAATTATCAACCAGGTCCCATACCTCGTTCCTGTAATTCTTGAGCCGAGGATTCTTAGCTTGATAAACGTTTTTGACCTGCTGAACGATCAACTATGCATCTCCAAACACAACCATCTCTCTTATTTCCATCTGTTGCGCAGCCCTTAATCCCAGAACCAGAGCTTCATACTCTGCCACATTGTTGGTGACTTCGAATTCCAGCCTGTATGACAGAGAAATGGTCTCTTGACAAGGGGACACGAACACTATCCCGACACCTGCACCCATACTGGAGGAAGCTCCATCAAATAACATCTTCCAAACAGAGGTGGTTGGAGGGGGTGTCTCTTGATTAAGAATGTTCTTCTTTCTGATCTGTAAAGGAGCCTCAGGGGTGTGGGTGAGCTGTAGTAAACTGGAACCTAAATCAGTGTCTAAGGCATAGATGGGGTGATTGGTAGGGTTGGCTTCATCACTGATTATATAGGCCAACTGGGCTTCTCTGTACAGTATCCTATGTTCCCCTCCAAACACTGGAATGGTGGCGTATGTAAGGTCCATCTGCAAGGTTCCCCCCAGTCTCTTTATCCAAGATATTGACAACAACATGCCAAACTTAGGGGGGATGTCAGCTACCACAACACCCATGACCATACTCTTCATGGGCAGCTGAAACAGGGAAACTACCAGGTCCTTGATGACTCCCAAACACTGAACCCTCCTGGAGTCGAAAGAATAGAGGTCATGATAGGCTCGGGTGTCTTCTAGTCCCAACTCTTCCATGAAAGTTTTGGGCATGAGGTTGTGAGAGGCCCCTGAATCCATAAGGCAATTATGCAACACTTTGTCATGTATGTTCAGGGATGTGTAGAAGGGAGGGGATGAATCATCTTTGTCTTCTACCATGGGACCTAGGACAACTGCAGGCCTTTCATCTTGGAGGTTTATGGAGTCTGTGAGAGGGTACGAGGCTTCGGATTTCAACAGCTCAGAGAAGCGCTTTTTGAATTCCCCATGTTTAATTAACTCAGTGAGTGGCACAGGAATTCTGATTTTTTGAATCTCATGTTCGAAATTGAAAGAAGACATAGGCTTTGTGATTTGTCTAATTTCAGGAACATGATTATGGACAATGGGAGAGAGAGGTTGTTCTTTCTTACCTCTTTGAGCATATTCTACTTCATTAGCAGGTTTCTCTGTTCTAGTGGATTTCTCAGGAACATCAGGTGTTGCTTCTCTTTTGTCGGACCTCAGGTTGTACCTACCTCGACCGTCGCTAGCTTTATCTCCCTTGCTCAATTCATTTAGCTAACCATCCATGAGGGATTATTCATAAGTATTCTGAGTGAGATGAGGAAAAGGAGGAGTGTCTTCTAAGCAGTCGATTTTAGGCTCAGGCTCGTCTGTTTCCTCTTGTTCTTCATCAGCCACAAAATTTTTCTGAAAGGGAGCCTAAATTCTCTGGTCGTCTCTGTCTCTTCCTTTCTCTCTGTGTATGGTTGGGGGAGCAATATAATTTGGCCTTCTGAAACCCCCTTTGTTCTCAACGCTCTGAGGGCCCTTTTTCACTTGCCTCCTTTCCACCTTCAATCTCTCCATCTCTTCTTTTAGGAATTTCATCACTTGGGTTAGCTCATTTGCTTGAGGGTGGGGCAGTGATGGGCCAAAAGTTGAGGCTTCCGATTTTTTCTTTCTTCTGTCTGTGTCGGCCTGGTTTCTCAGTCTATCAGCTGCCAATATGTTGGATTCCACTTCTATAGCTACATCTTTCATCCGAGCTAAAGAGGTGGCTCTTCTTTCTCTTAATAAGAGACATAAATCAGGGTCAAATGCGTCAGCATAGGGAATTTGAGCAGAGGCCTCTGAGGGTTTAATCTCTGCAGGAATCTTGTTATACATTTTATTGAATCTTTTGGAGAAGTCAGAGACAGACTCTCCATCCATTTTCTTCAGGGCCCCAAACTCTGTCATGTAATACATATAATCCTTCCTGTCTCCCCACTGTCTCAGGAAAACACTATCCAGAGCCTCAATTCCAGCAATAGCTCTGGGGGCTAGTCCTCTAAACCGTTTCCTCACCTCACCCTCCAGGCTCTGGACAAAGACTCTCATCCAGACATATTCATTTTCAATGTTTAGGTTATCTGCATAACTGTAAAAAGCATACAAGTTCTCCTCAGCAGTTATGTCTCCTTCCCCACTGAACTTGGGCATGTACTTCAAGTAGTCTCCAGCAGGGAGAGGATTCATAGGATGAGGTAGGATTAAAGGAGCATATCTAGCAGCTACTATGGCATCCATTCTATTCAGAGGGGGATTAGAACCAACCATAGGAATATTAGGAAGCAGAGAACTCAGAGGAGAAGGAGTATGGATGGGAGATGTCGGAAAAGAGGTTCTTGAAGGAGACAACGGAGAAAACAGAGAGAGAGCAAAGGGACTTGAGTGTGCAGATGCTTCTCTCTGTGCAGTAGTAGCAACAAAAGGAGGGGTGGTGAAACCTTCAGAAGCTTGAGTTCTGTGTTGAGGCACAACTTCCAGGGAGGGGGGAGTGACAAGGATCTCTCTTTTTGATACCAGACCAGGAGGAGAAAACTCAGCAGGAACACTCCTGAAGTTCAGAAAATGGGAAACCTCAGAGGAAGGACGACTAGGAAGCTGAGAATAAGAAAATGGAGTTCTCATAGAAGGGGAAGGCGTGTTACCTGTTTCAGCGATGGAAACTCCTTTCGTAGATCTCTTTCCCTTTCTGCGCACTGCTTTCGAGTCAGCTCCTGGTGTAGCTAAAGGCAAGTGTGGATTAGACCTCGTGTGTTTGCCTCTCGAAGACACAGTTGATAGAGCAGGTTCTCCCCAGTGGAGTCGTCACAATGGAGTCGCCAGGTGCACAGTAGCAATCTTCAAGTTTTGATATCTAATGCACCTTCAGAATCAACTGATCTTTGTCATTCAATCCTGGGGAAGATATTCAACTTCGTCCCTGGAAACGGTGCCAGAAATGTTAGCGTCAGAAGTCACTCCTGGATTGCTTGCAGGAGCAGAGCCTGACACCCATCAGTTTAATGTCACGATTTGTTTATAAGAGATGATCAAATGGAAGCAAACTTAGAACAGTATCGTCTCAACTCAGGAGCTGGGCCAGGCATGCATGAATGAGTGAGGTCTTGATAAACTTCAAACAGTGAGTTGTAATAAGGGTGAGTAGGGGGAAGATTTCATAAGAAAGGTGCAAAGGTCTGCTATAAGAATCAAGCTTCTAACAGACGATGAGAGAAGGCATCTGAAGACAAGATCTTCTTACTTCCAAACGCGGGAAACCAGAGAAACAACAATGAAACAATAAATCATTTACCATAACATAACTGTGTTAATTCATACGAAACATTCGATCATGAGCTCTCCAGCATAAGACGAAAACAGAGATGAAAAAGGGAAATTGTTTGTCATAAAACAAGAAATCTCAAACACAACTACATAACTAGGAAACCAGAATGGTTGTGAAAACTTTATAGTCGGGAGCCTAGCTCTACCATCGATAGATACAAAAATGGAGAAAACACCTTCATATACTCAGAACTACAATAGAAGCAAAATCAAGACACTGCATTGAAGGCTTTGCGTCTGCATGGCTTTCTGACAGTCAACCTCTGAAAAGGTCGTGCATCCTATGTCTGACACAATCTGACTCTTTGACAGTTCCAACGGCGAATCGACGTGCCTTTAATTCATGGCCATTCTTTCCCATTATGGCGGAGGCGATATCTAACCACCACCAACCGCTTCAATAACTTCTTCATCGGGATTGAGGATGGCCCGGCCAACTCGGCACCTTCGGGACGTGGAGGACCTCACACGCCGCCACCTGGAAAAACTGACTGGCTCAAAGAATATGCGTGGGGGAAAGCGTGGAAGGTGGGGCATGGAAATGGAGTGATGGGGTCAAAACAGTGGGGAGTGGAGTAAGAAGTGATGAGGGAGCGAGAGAGGTTACAGAGGAGACACATGGGAAAAGATGATAAGCGGAGGAGGCAGGAGAGCAGATGTGATGGACGCATTTAGTGGGAGGCCGACGTGGAGGGGAGGCGACACGTGGGAGGTGGTGTGCAGATGATGAGGAGGAAGGAAGACCACACGGACCATAGGGGGGAGGTGAATGGATGACACACGGCAGTAGGAGAAAGGTGGTTCTGGAGGGTGACATGACGGGGGAAGGGCCCACACAGGCTAAACACAGAGCAGCTGAGAATGATGGGAGCGCGCGAGCATTGTTGATCCGGGCGCTAAGATCTCAGCTGTCAGAAAGCTGCGCGCCCGATTCTAGACCCCCCCCCTCCTCTTAAAGGTAGAAAGGCGGGGGGGTCCAGAATTGCCTTTATCGCCGTTGATCCGGGCGTGCTGATCTGAACCGTTGAAGAGCTGCGCCCCCGATTCCGGACCCCCCCCCTCCGCTTAAAGGTAGAAAGGCGGGGGGGGGGTCCGGAATTTCATATGTGCCGTTGATTTGGGCGCGTGGATGCACGTCGTCCAGATCCGTTCACTGTTTACCATGGGTACATTTACATTTGAAACTTAGGACAAGTGGGTTTTAACCCATTCTTTTGCATTCTAACCCCCCTACAAGAAATATCATTAACACCCTCACAACAAAATTCAGGAAAGGGCGGCCCCAACCCACAAAAAAAAGGACAGAGAAAAGATGGACTACCTCAAGACAACTAGTCCAGGACACAAGCAAAGAAGGACACTTGAAATATAAAGAAAGATATCAAGAATTCGTGTGACTTCCATAAGAGCCCCTGGCATAACACTATTGATTTCCGCTCAAAGCAGTCGCTTGTGGCTGAGGTGAAAGCCTTTGAATCGGATGCGGGTTTCGAATCTGAGTCAGAACCAAAAAGGGGGAGATAGATCATTGATATAGAACACAATGCTACTGTTTCTACCACCAAGCTCTAGCACAATGAACCAGAGGAGCTAGAGGAAGGAAATCACATTTTTAATTCACATATGTGGGTGAAGGGTACCCCGTTGCACTTCATCATTGATAGCGGTAGCTAGAAGAACCTCATATCAGTAGAGTTTGTCAAGTGACTCTCCCTACCGACAATGCCGCACTCATATCGCTACACCATCGGATGCTTCCACCAAGGAAGCAACATTCGCGTCATCCAACAATGTCGCCTGTCATACGACATCAATCCCTTCAAAGACAAGGTTTTATGTGATGTTTCCCCTCTCGAAGTTTGTAATGTTATTTTGGGCCAACCATATTTATGGAAACACCATTATGAATACAAGTCTATGCCTCGCAATGTTATTATTACTTTGAACAAGAGATTGTACAGGATACTGGAGGCAGTCCCACCTAGTGCTATTTCCTTGATCTCTGCCAAGTAATTCTAGAAGTCATCTCTCAGATGGGGAAGTTTTTCTTCTTCATGATTCACTCTCAGAATGAGCAAAAGATCGCAACCACATCCAGGGTCTCTGTGATCGACCTCTCCACACAACAGAAGAAAGTTGATAAGGTCGTGGAAGCATACTCGAATATCTTCTCCTCACCTACCAGGGTACCTCTACACTATCAGGTCAAACACCCCATCGATCTGACCCCCGACACACCACTACCCAATGGGCTAGTATACCACCTCTCTCTGTTATAGAATGGGGAGATCAAGTGACATATCCAATAAATTCTTTACAAGGGGCACATCTGTCCCATCTCTTCACCTTGTAGGAGCCCAATCGTGATGGTACAGAAGAAATATAGAACTTGGCGACTCTGCATTGATTACCGGGCCCTGAATAAAATCATAGTCAGGAACCGATACCTAATTCCCCGAAATTATGACCTCCTTGATCAGCTCATGGGGTCCAAATACTTCGGTAAGATTGATATGAAATCTAGCTACCACCAGATCCTGATAGAACAGACAGATGTATGGAATACTGCCTTCAAGTCAAAGGAAGGTATTTTCGAATGGTTGGTCATGCCCATTGGCTTGACAAATTCTCCAACCACTTTCATGAGGACGATGGAAAATATCCTATGAACATTCACCAATACCTTTGTAGTGGTGTATCTGGATGGATTTTTCATTTACAACAAGACTTGGTTAGAACAATTGCAGCATATTCAGCATGTTCTGCACACCCTGCGGAAACACAAGATATAAACCAACTTGGAAAAATTCTCCTTCGACATGGATGTGTCCATTACCTGGGCTACATCATTGATCATCATGGTGTACATGTGGATATAACCAAGATCCAAGTCATCCGTGACTGGCCATCCCCAACCACACTCACTGAGCTTCAGAACTTCTTGGGCCTTGCCAATTTCTACTGCTGGTTCATGTTGGGATTCTCCCATATTTCATGGGCCCTCAGCCAAGTAAACGAGGGTGTTGGTAAGGAAAAATTTGTGTGGGGTCGGTCCCAACAACAAACGTTTGATGATTTGAAGTAGCGCTTGTGCGCAGCCCCGGTAATTTCACTACCAGACCTGCATCAACCCTTTGAGATCGAGACAGATGCTTCAAACTATGTTGTGGGCATCGTTCTCACTCATCATGGCCACCCTGTGGCCTATCATAGTGAGACACTATCATATGTTGTTTGTAAGTACACTACCTACAACAAAGAGCTGTACTCCATTATGACAGCCTGTTGCCAATGGAGACATTACATTCTTGGGAAGGAGGCAGTCATACACACTGATCATAAGCCACTGCAGTTCATGCAGACCTAAGGAAAATTTCAGAATGATCACCATTAGAAGTGGTCCATATACTTGTAGCAATTTCACCTCAACATCAATTATAAAATAGGAAGCACGAGCTGTGTCGTTGATTGCCTCAACAAACCTCTAGTCGTGGCACTCACCACAGTGCTATAATCTTGTGGCCATGAGATCTATGGATGGCCCCAACTCTATGAGACAGACCCAGACTTCACCACCACCTACCAAATGTTGGGCACAAACGTAATTGTCGCTAATTTCCATATTCATTATGGGTTGTTGTGTCGTCTGGGCCATATCTCCGTTCCATAAAGCAAGTGAGAAAAGATGATCTGGGAACCCCACTATAGTTGGGTGGCAGGACACTTCGACGTTAAAAAGATAGTGGAAATGCTACAAAAACATTTATTTTGGCTGAAACTTCGACAGGAGGTCAGCAAGTATGTCAGATCCTGCACTACTGCCAAACCGACTGCTAAGAAACAGGGCTTATACACCCCTCTTCCTACTCTTGCAAGCCCTGGGAATCCATCTCCATCGTCTACATGTTGGGCCTGCCATCCACCAAGTGGGGAAATGACTGTGTTTTTTTGGTTTTTGATCTCTTTTCTAAGATGGTGATTCTGGTTGCCTGGAAGAAGAGCATCACAACATAGACCATTGCCAAGCTCTTCTTTGAACTATTTTGGGTACATTTTGGAATCCCACGAACCATTGTCTTAGATAGAGACAATCAATTTCTCAGCACATTCTAATCGAGCCTCTAGTCACTGGTGGACACCAAGCTCAACAAATCCACGACCTTCCACCCCCAGAAAGATGGCCAAAATGAGGTTGTAAATTGAATGATCGTGCATATCCTGCGCATGTATAATTCCAAGCACCCTCGAACATGGGATGAGAGTCTTCCTTATGTCCAACATAGATACAACCAAGCCTTGCATATCTCAATTGGCCATAACCCCTTTCAAGTGGGGTTGGTATTCCAACCATTGGGTCCCATAGATGTTGCACTACCCCTTACGGTCACCTCGACCAACTCATCTTCTGCTCCAACTGAGGCTAACAAAGCCACCTGGTTCATTGAGTGGATCCAACACACTCATCAACAGGTTCAAGATATCCTACAGAATTCCAATGACAAGTACAAGCAGTGCCATGATCAACATCGGGTGCCACAAGAGACCCCATTGGAAGCTTCGCCCACTTTGTATGTGCAGACAGAACACCTTAAGAGACCCCATCGAAAGCTTCGCCCACTCTGTTATGGGTCGTGTTATCACTGGAAGTCACCTTCAGATTGCATAGAAGGTAAGCCCAATACCCATCAGTTTATGTGAGTGTAATTGAGTTTTAAGAGGTCAAATGGAGAAGACTCAATGAAAATAACATTCTAACTCAGAAATTTGGACTAGCATGCACAAGCAATTGAGGTCTTGGATTAACTTCAGTCAGTAAGTTGGACTAAATGTGAGTATAAGGAAGACTTTGGTGAGAAATATGTAGAGATATACTATGGACATCAGGTCTTCAAGCAGCCTAATGAGGAAAACTCAAACACAAGATTCTCTTGGATTCAAATTTAACAGAAAATGAAAGAAATCATAATAGTACTATAATCAAACATTCACCATAATACAATTACAACAATTCATGTGAATCAGTCATTCATGAACTCTCTCAATATTAGAGGAAAATAATATGGAGTAAGAAAGATGAGTTAGATTAATCAAGAAGTCTGAAATCAAGTACATAGCTAGAGAACCAGAGTTCTTCATCAAAATATTACAATAGAAGGGAGCCTAGCTCAACCATTCGACCTTAACAAAATATCAAAACTTCCTATATATACTAGAAATGCTACAACCACCAGGAATGTAATCAGACCCCCGCATTCAAAGTTTCTAGTCGACGCCTACTCTAACATCCTGTGCATTCCTTCTTATGTTAGATGCCAGCTTGACTTAGTTATGTGCTTTGCAGGAAAATCCATCCCTTAGGAAACTTCAAATTGAAAATATCCCCCCACGACAATTCTCAATATGATTATCATTTATGGGGTGAGACGAGGTCTCAACTACCACCCCCATTTCCATTAACTACCTTCATTAGGATCGGGAAGAGGCCTGACACCCATGAATGTTCCAGGCAGTGCCCACGACTTCTTCGAGTCAATCATGGTGCCTTGAGGCCATGCATATCTTCTTATGTGACCAATACAGGCACTTTTGGCCTTTGGCGCAACTCCTCTCCATCGCTCCTTCTTCAATGTGACCTAGGGCCATGACCCTACGCAATTTCATGATTGCAGGCGTGACCACGGGTGGTTTGAAAGAAAACCTCTTTTGTCCCTGTAATTCACCATGAACCACCATGCGTCCCTTTCTAAAAACCATGGTTCTGATTGTGCCCCCCCCTTGAAAATTTAAAAACGTGCACACCTTCCGACCGCGAAATGGAGCGCGACCATTGATCTTGTGATCTAAGATTAAGCTTCCTGATCAATGGCCCAACTCTGGCACCTTTTATATTGATGGATCGAATCTTCCTTTTTCAAATCGACGACCGATATCTGCTTCGCGATTTGGGCTTCGCGCCTTTGAAACTTCAAACTATATTTTCCCCAAGAAAAACCTTCAGAGCTAAGTATCTGATGACGCATGGATCCCGGATTTGGATGACCGAGATCCACTTTGGGCCTCCAGGCTCCAAGAAAATCCAAATTCAAACCTCACCTTCCTTTATGCGCCTTTACTTGGAGCTATGGATCTGAAAAGATGTGGCTCTTCCAGATCAACGACGCATATTCACTTCGGGCCCTTGGGATTTTTGGCACTTCGGGACTTTGCAATGTTTAAATCCCACAATTCTCTGGAGCACCAAACTCCGAAGTAAGGGATATTCCTCCACGTGTCCTCAAATTTTGATGGCTCAGATTATTTTAGGAGTTTGGGCTTCGACACTTCGGGAATTCCACACACTGTTCACTTCGAAACTCCCTAAGCTTATTTCCCCGAACACTTGGATCAACTGCCACCTGTCCCTTTAAAAATCAACGATTCATTATCTCTTCGGGCCTTTTCTCTGGTGCTATAATTCACGCAATTTTTAAGATTTTGAATGTCCACGAGCCGCTAATTTGAACTTCACATGGAATTTCTGCCGTTGAAAGTTTAACCTGCCTTTTTTCTTGATTCGGGTCTAGAACGGACTGCTCTGAGTGTTGCACTTTGAGCCGTCGATTGTGGCATGTGTAAACAAAGACTTGGACGAATAGATAGGGGCTGGGAAAACAGGGAGACCAGGGAACTTTAGACACAGAGGGGGGCAAATGAAAACAATTTTACAAGTGGAAGGGGGAAAAAATTAAGACTTGGTCTGCGAAAGGAGAGAGATAGGGAAAAACACAGACTTAGGTAGAAACCACAAACCCACAGGACTCTGAGAAGTTTATGTGATAACATTTGGCTCCATAGGGGATGGTATGCTCGTTGCAAGATGCCAAGAACAAGTAGTTCCAGTGCTTTAGTTGTTGGGTTATGGAGTCACTTATAAAAACCAAAAAAAAAGGAAAATGATACTTACAATGACATGGGAAGCCACTCATGGCTTAATTAAAAAACTTCTTCAGAAAATGGCCATTTACAGGGCTACCAAAAACTTCAGCATCCTCCAAATCCTGCAATTTTTAAGTGTTATTTGAAAAAACCTCAGAAACTTTGAAGGGGCCAATCCATAAGGCCTCAAATTTACCATGCTTGCCTTTATCTTGTTTAGGTGCATCCCACTTGAGTACTAGATCTCCCAGCTGAAAATTCGCTTTCCTTACTTTTATGTCAAAATCCTGCTTGATATTCTGTTGTTGGTCATGGGCTTTATTCAATAGTTTCTCCCTCGTCTATTGCACTTCTACCAATTGATGTATTCTTCTGATCATATCATCTGGTTCTCCTTGATAGTCTTGGAAGAATTTTGCGACAGGTAAGGTGAGTTGAGAGGGAAAGATGGCCTCAACTCCATACACCAACTGGAAAGGAGAGACACCAAGAGAGATTTTTGTTGTCAGTCTGTCAGCCCATAAAGAAAATCTAAGCTTTGAATCCCATGCCTTCTTTTTGTCCTCTAACATTATTTTGATTATCTTAATAAGGCTCTTGTTAGAGGACTCTGGCAGTCCATTCTTTTGGGGGTAGTAAAGAGTAGAGTGAATAAATGTGATTCCAAACTATTCACAAAACTTAATTAATGGTTCAGCCTTGAAAGATGCAGCATTATCAGTGACAATTCTGTTTGGACAACCAAATCTTGCTATAATATCCTCAAGAAAACCAATGATTACCCAATGGGAAGCATTTCTTCTAGGGATGACTTCTATCCATTTAGTAAATTAGTCTATGGCATTCAAGATCCATCTATGATGACCACTTGAAGCCCTATGAATTTCCCCAACAAAATCTAGGCCCCATTGAAAGGGACCTAAATCTACCATAGGTTTCAATGGAAAAGACTTGAGTTGTTTCTTTCCAGAGAATTTATGACACTTGAAACAAGACCTGATATTTGCACATACATCAATGAAGAGACTAGGACAAAAATACCTAGCCCTGAGAATCTTGTAGGATGTGGTTCTACAGAAGTGATGCCCCCCACATAAACTGTTATGAAAATCATACATAATCCTTTGGGCTTCTTGTGGGTCTAGACATCTCAAAAGCACTCCCAAAGTGTCTTTCCAATATAAAACTTGATCAATAAGACAATATTTAATTGATTTGATCTTCAAATCTCTCACCTTGTTCTTTTCCATACCATTAGGAGGCTGCAACTTCTGTAGGAAAAATCTAATGTCCTTGTACCAAGTGCATCTTGCCAATGGAGGGCTAACTTGAGAACCTTCATCATACAACTCAACTTGCTGATTTTCTGAACAACTATTGAAGAAATGGACCCCCAAAGATTTGGAATTAGATTCAGACAACTACCTATCTAAAACTTGGCCTTTAACCAATTTAGTGGGCTTTATATCAAGATCAAATTCAAGGATCTTGGCAATCCACTTGCTCCTTCTTCCATCTATGTCAGGCTGAATGAGGATCTCCTTCACAGAAGCTGAAGGGACATATGCAATGAATTTTGAATGCAACACATAAAATATGAAATCTTTGAGAGCTTTGACCAAAGCATATGCCTCCTTTTCCATGATGTCATACTTTATTTCAGCGTCTCTCAGTGCCCTATTGAAAAAGGAAATGGGTTGCTCTAACCCTTCAACATTATTCTGCAACAAAATAGTTGCTACTATGTAAAATGAAGCAAAGGAGAAAATCAGAAAATATTTGGAGTAATCAGGATTGATGAGCACATATGCTTCAGTAAAGGCCTTCTTTATTTGATCAAAAGAGTTGTGATATTCAACATTCCATTTGATCTCATTCCCTTTCCTCAACATGGTTGTGATAAACTTTACCAACTCAACAAAATTTGAAACAAACCTTCTCAAAAAATTAATTTTTCCCAGGAAATACTGGACTTCTTTCTTGGATCTAGGGAATGAAAAAGTTTGGATAGATTCTACCCTTCTTGGATCAATCTTTACTCCCTCATCTAACACAATGTGTCCTAACAATTTCCCCTCTTTCATGGTAAATAATGGCTTTTTGGGATTTAAAGAGAGACCAGATTTTTTTCATTTCAAGAAGACCCTTTTTAAATGACCATAATGTTCTTTATCAGATTGTGAGAACACTTTTATGTCATCCAAATAAATGACACAAACTTGTCCTTCTCTCCAATAAAGGCTATGTCCATGGCTCATTGAAAGGTCGCTCCTGCGTTCATCAACCCAAAGGGCATCTTAGCATACATGAATGTACCCCAAGGAGTGGTGAAGGTTGTCTTCTCTCTATCTTCAGGCAAGACAAAGACCTGATTGTAGCCAGAAAAACTGTCAATCATGGACATCCTAGATGCACCTGTCACCCTCTATAATATGTGTTCCATCTTTGGTAAGGGGTAGTTGTCCTTTTTATAACTTTTGTTCAAATTTCAGAATTCGACACATAGTCTGATTTCTCCATTCTTCTTTCTCACTGGGACCAAGTTGGCCACCCATTCAAAATACCTCAAAGGAATGATAATCTGGGCATCCAAAATATTTTTTACCTCTTTATCCATAATGGGCAGCAACATAGGATTTATTTGTCTCAACTTCTGCCTAAATGGCTTGGACTCTTCCTTCAATGGGATCTTGTGCTCAATGATACTTGTGTCATATGTTCTGAGATATTCATATGTCCAGGAAAACACATCAACAAACTCTTTTAACAATTCAACATATTCATCCCTTTTCTCTCTTGAAAAGCTGCTTGACAACTTGAAAAAATTGGGATCATCTTCTGTACCAATATTGTACTCAGGTACATTGGCATCATTAGTTTAACCTTTAAAATTTACTGCCACATCATCCCATCAAAAAACCTTTCTAAAGGAATTAGTCCCTTTGGGATATGGTTTCTAGGCAACCGAACAATATGGTGATTGGTAATTTTATTTAAAAATACATCAGCATGAGGGTTACTTTCATAATCATGATCCTGATCAATATGTAAAGAAGATAACTCATCAACAGACTCAAGAAAATTTTTGATCTCATTATCATCCTCAAACACCTTCCAATGTTGGACATTGTTAGGTATAGAGGGTCTATATTTCACCTCTACATCATATTTGAGTTTGGGTGGTAATGGGACTCTAAAATGGCTTGCTGAGACATCCAAAGAATCATCCATGGTATTCTCCTCTCTTCGAATAAATGAAATGTTGAAATCTAGGAAGAAACTATCAACTAGGTCCCATACTTCATTTCTGTAAGTCTTAAGCCTAGGGTGCTTGGATTGATATATATTTTTGATTTGATGAAAAATTAGTTATGCATTCCAAAATACTGATATCTCTTCAATCCCCATGTCTTTTGCAGCCCTTAAACCCAAAACAAGAGCTTCATACTCTGCCACATTGTTGGTAATTTCAAATTTTAGTTTGTAGGAAAAAGGTATAGTTTCTTGACAAGGTGAAACAAAGACCACTCCAACACCAACACCTTCTTTAGAAGAGGCTCCATCAAAGAACATCTTACAAACAGAGGTAGTTGGAGGAGGGATTTCACAAAAAGTAATGGGTTTCTTTCTGATTTCAAGAGGAGTTTCAGGAGAATTAGTGAGTTGCAATATGATGGATCCCAAATCAGTGTCAAAAGAAAAAATAGGATGGTTGGTGGGATTTTCTTCATCATTGATGATGTACACAATCTGCACTCCCCTCTAAATTCTCCTTTTTTCACCCCTGAACACAGGAATGGTGGCATATGAAAGGTCCATATGCAAGGTTCCCCCCAGTCTCGTTATCCAATATCTAGACAGGAGCATCCCGAACTTAGGGGGAATATCAACCACTATGATATCCATGACCTTTCTCTTCATTGGCAGTTGGAACAAAGAAACGACTAGGTCTTTGATGACCCCAAGTTGCTACACCTTCCTGGATTTGAAAGAATACAGGTCATGGTAGGCTTTTGTAACCTCCAACCCGAGCTCTTCCATGACAATCTTAAGCATAAGATTGTGAGATGCCCCTGAATCCATCAAGCAATTATGCAACACCTTATCATGGATGTTCAATGAAGTGTAGAAGGGAGGGGAGGAGTCATATATATCCTCTACCAAAGGCCCTAATATGAAATCTTGCCTTTCATATTGGAGTTTAACTGAGTCTGTGGAGTGAGACACAGGTTCAGGCTGATTTTTTTTTGATAGGCACCCTTTGAAATCCTCATGCTTGACTAACTCTGAGAGAGGTACAAGGATTCTAATATTTTGAATCTAATGCTCAAAGCTATAAGGGGAGGGAGGCTTCAGAATCTCCTTCACCACTAGGATAGGAATTTTGACCACTAGTGGGGGGCTTTGTGCCTTTCTTTCTTTACTGGTGTATGCTATATCTTTAGCAGGTTTCTCATATCTAGAAGGCCACTCAGGAATGTCAGAATTTCCTTCTTTCTTCTTGGATCCGAGGTCATATCTATTTAGATCGTTGTTGGTATTTTCTCCTTTACTCAACTCATTCAGTTGATTACTCATGAGGGCCTCTTCATATGCAGACTGAATTAAATGAGGGGACGAAGAGGTATCTCCAAGGAAATGGATCTTAGGATCAATATCTTCTTCATCTTCATCTTCATCAGTAACCAGGTTATTTTGGAGAGGAGTTTGGATTTTCTGATCATCTTTGTCCCTGTTTCTTTGATCTCTTTGGATGGTTTGAGGGGCATTAGTTGGTCTTTTGAAACTACCCCTATTATCATCATTTGCAGGATTCCTATAGCTTTGTTTTGCTTCCAATTCCAACCTTTACACTTTAGCAAAAAGTGATTTTAGTATC
>JZKD02S1674977.1:228429-240730 GCA_000966675.3 Picea glauca
CTCACTATTGGATTACCAGTATGGTTGTTTTCCACTCAGGTAATCCCGAATGCAGTTAGTGCTTCAGTCACAAGCACTTCCCCCCAAGAGCATCAACCTCATGTTGATCCTTCACTATCTTCACCAGTAAGGTCTTCTTCGCCTTCTTCGCTTGCAAGGTCGCCTTCTGTTTCATCTTCTTCGTTGAGCGAAAGTTCTGAACCTAGTAATTCGGTGAATGAGAAGAAGAAGAAATGAAAGAATAAGAAGAAGGAAGATAAACAAGGGTCAAAACCTCCAACCACTGTCAAACATGTTGGAAAACAACCAGTTACTGTTAATCGTGTTGGGAGTGTTGATGATGTCAAGATCACCCAAACAACTCGTAATCCCAAGTACCCTTGCAGGCTTTGTAAGGATAGCCATATTCTTAAGGATTTCCCTGGTCTACCCAAGGTTATCGAAGTTTGGTCTACACATCCTCACCAACCCATGTCGTCAACCTCTGAACAACATGTTGATGACTTCCCGTCGACTAGTCATGATACAGTTGGTAAGAATAAAAGTAGAGTCAAGTTCCCATGTATGTTATGCAAAGGGAGTCATCTAAATCATCTTTTCCCTCATATGGACAAAGCCTCGAAATTACTGGAAGACATGACTGTTTAACAGCCTCAACTTCCAGCCGCTTATCGCAATCTTTCTCTCAACCCACCTGTAGTTGATGGAATGATCACTCCGGTCCCTTCACTGGTCAATCCGGTTGATCATGTCGTCAATCTGGTCACGTCCTTAGTTGAACCAGTTGACATAGTGGTTGATCCAATACCATCCTCAGTCAATCTCACTCTCCCCTCAGAGAGTGAAACTAAATAGGTCAATCTGATCCCATCCTTGGTCGATCCCACTCTCCCGTTAGAGAGTGTCACCCAAGTGGTCGATCCATTTACACCTGTCGACCCCATTCTCCCCTTGGAGAATGAAACCCAAGTGGTCAATCTGATTTCATCATCGCTCGATCCTACTCTCCTTCTAGAGAGTAAACCTGATACTGCCCATGTTTTTCTCATTGATACAGACTCTGCCGTGTCAGGGGGTATTCCTCCTTCTCCTATGAAACTCCCTCTAGGTAACGAGGCCATCTATTCTGATTGGGGTGTGATAAATGGACCTCGTCTTCCCTCTTACATTCCTTTCCAGATTACAATACAGGTTTGTGGTTGGGACGTTCCCCAAACGTTGATAGATGAAGGTTCGTCTGTTAGTATTTTGTCCTCTATTGCTTGGCAAGCTTTGGGTTATCCTCCACTTGCATCGGTTACACATAATCTGTTAGCTTTTAACAGAAGAAATAGTCAACCTTTAGGGGCCCTTCCTTAGTTTCCTATAACTTTGGGAGGGAAAACTATCGTCATTGATGCCATGGTAGTCCAAGACCCCTTGGATTTTTCTTTACTCCTTGGGCGAGATTATGTCTATGCCATGAAAGCTATTGTGTCTACTCTTTTTCGTTTGATATCTTTCCCTCAAGATGGACGGGTTGTGACTGTTGATCAACTTTCATTCAGTGAACCCGCCTCGATTGCCTCCCTGAATGGTTCTTATATGCAGATGGTATAACCCCCGCCACAGGTCAATTATGTGGCGTTGTCACCCATGGTTTCAACTTCTGATGACTTAGATCCAGTCATTGACATGGTGATCCCTTCGATAGGGTTGTTAGAGAATGATCTCTTTACTCCTGTCATGACTCTCGACATGGTGTCCTTCCAGAGTGCGTTTCTTCCTTCCAGTGCAGACCTCTTGGAATCCATGACCAAGTTTTGTCCCTTGACATGGTGTCATTCCAAAGAATTGTCCTCTTGGAATGCATGATAAAAAATAGAGGTTACGAGAATAATTTTTGTTTCTCTGAAGCAACCTCATTAAAAAATGAAACAAAGGTCTTTGAGCATGGTTTTTTGATTTCAAGCTCGTTAAAAAGTGAAACCACTTCTGAGGATAGTTTTTCGTCTTTGTGGCAACCTCGTTAAAAAATGAAATAGTTTTCCCCCTCTCTATTTGAGTCAATTCCTTCATCTAGTATTTGAAGCTTCATTTCATTCTCCTTTGCAGTTGGATGAAATGAAGCTTGGGGGGGGATTTACTTCCAGCCTCTAGACTTCATGCTGAAGTTTGAGCTGGTAGCTTCTTAAACTGGGGGCTAAGTACCAACCATCCCTGTGTTATGCGTTGGGAAGTTTCAAGCATAGTTTCCTGTGGTTCAAGCTTGCGTAAAAATGAAACCAGGTCCAAGCATAGTTTTGTTTAGTTTTTAAGCTTGTGTAAAAATAAAATCTATCCCAGGCATAGTTTTGTTTTGTTTTAAAGCTTGCGTAAAAATGAAAACAATCTCGAGCATGGTTTTTGTCCGTTATTGCACTCGCAAATACATGAGAACGTGATCGAGCATATTTTTATCACTTTTTTGGGCTCAACAAGGTTATCCGAAAAAGGAACCCCCCTGGAGTCCTCTTTAAGCTCTTTTCAGACTCTCTAAACATGAAAAGATAGTCGAGAGACCTTGCTACTTTCACGCTCGATAAAGTATGTGAAGTAAGCGTTTGGTGAGTGATAATTTATCTCTTTTTCGGTCTCATCCGGACTATTTTTATGAAAAAGGAACTGAGAGAGTTCTCTTTTAAGTGTTTTTCTAGACTCTATAATCATGAAAAACCTTCAATTTTTCTATCTCTGGACTCATTAAACAAACATTGACAGACCCGTAATGGGATCGAACCACTCCTTCTTAGGGTTTGTTAAACATACTCCAAGGGACTCATCCGAAGGATGAGCTTACATCAACAAGCATATGTTATCCTCCTCAAGCTTGCGTAAAAATAAAGAGGTACTCGCCAGAAATGGTGGGGGAAAATTTGGGAAAGGGATATGTTTTCATTTTTGTATTAATTGGTAGTAAGTGTTGCTCTTGAACATGACACCCCCTATTCATCATTTGAAGCCGGTTTGGGAAATCCATTTGCCTCTCATTCGATTTGCTACAAGGTCATTCCCTGTGTCGTATTTGAGTCAATGCTGCCAAATCATTGGTCATGTCGTTCATATGTTCAAGAGAAGTCCATTTGAACACTATATTGAGTCGGCCATATGCAGTTGTCCATTCTTTCCGTGTCGGACTTCCCTATGTCTGATCCAATTTGCAAACTACTCTGTGTCACCTTCAAAATTTGTTACTCATTTCATATCACTGATGGGGGATACATCAAGGCCCTCCTGTAACGAGTTTTGTTCTGTCGACTTCATCTCATTATCCGGGATCAAGACTTAGAAATTATTTGGTACCTTGGAGATTTCATGCCTCAATGGTAGGTTTCCTCACTTTCGACAGTGGGTTACATCATTGACCCCTGATCGAAAGATTCCGTTGGATGTTCGACTTCAACTCATTCATTCACACTCGATGGATTGCACTTGAGTACCTTGGGAGTCATTTACATCAATGGTGATTTCCCTCGCACTTGTTAACGGTTTCATCATTGATCGGTAATCAAGTGGTTTCTACCATGTTTGACTTCAACACATGTAATCACATGGTTAGATTCGTACTTTAGGCGACGAGATTGAAGACCCTGGATATCATCTTTGTGATCTAGGTTGCGATGGAGTATGTATAATTTGCGACACATAGATCCACTGTGTATGTCTCGTGGCTATGTCGTCTTGATTTGAAATTTCTCGCATAGATCCACAGTGTATTCCGGTGGCTATGTTATATTTTGACGGCATGGATCCATAATGTATGATTGGTGGCCATGACCCATGTCTATAATGTCATCAGTCTGTGATTTGAGTATGGGAATGCCTACCTCAGAATTGATATATATGATATTCTGCAAATGCTTGGTTGTTCGCAGGTTTCCGATTCGGTGTGTTCCTGGCTCCCGACATACACATGAAGCTTACAAAGTCTATCGGTTGTCACTAGTTCCAACCTCATACTTTGGGGGGCATTCTATTACCCATGATTTTGGTCATCATGATGATGTATTGATGATTGTGTACTCAGGCTCTTCATAAGAACTTTCTCCCGAGAAAAAGTTATTTTCATCTCTTCCAGAAAACTCATTTTTGGAGACTGTTCGCATGCTTCTAGTATATTTGCCTGCAAGAATATATGATTCTCGCAGGCTGCCTTAAGCCAGGGTGAGAGAAGTTCACACTGTTTTGAACTGCTAGGGTGTAACTCTTTCTAAAGTAATGAAAAAGATGAATTCTCGAAGCTTCTAGAAGGGAATCTTCTAGAAGAATGGGTTGGCATTCGAATGGTTATCCTAGTATTGGATTCCCTGATATTTTGGGATCATTCTTCTCCAAGTAACTAATTCATTCTCTTCTATATATTGAGTGAATTATCATGGAAAAGGTTAAGCAAGATTCATTGGAGAATTGGTGAAAGAATTGTGTGAAGTACTGAAGCTACGGTAGCTTGGAGACTCCAACAAGTTTATCCAAAGGAGTTGATCTTCTTCATGCAAGTGAGCAAGTGTGTGTGTCAGAGCCAAGGGCCATCGAAAGGAAGTTTGCAACATCAAGGCTCGGGTTGTAATCTTTACTTTCCATTAATATGATATAGTAGCACGTCCCTTTCCTATTAATCTATTTTCACTTTATTGTATAATTCCTTGATCATATACATAGATTGACTATTGAATAGATTGTGCTTTCTTCACTTTGGTTGGTTTGTGTTGTCTTGGTCTTGACTGCATGAGAACACTGGAGAAAAGCAAGAGCAACAAAGACCATAGGAAGCGATAATAAGGTATTTTATTTGTTCTTGCCTCCTATTTAATTCAATGGTCAAAATCTAGGGAAAGAGTCATGTTCTGTCTTGCTTTGTTCTAGATCCAGGTGGATCTAGGGAGATCGGTTAGTGTCTGCACCTACGGATATATCATGGTCAAATTCAACACTTTTGTTTCTTGCTTTCTCATGATACCATCAAAAGACTCAAACTGAAACATATCCAAGTGGCACTTCTTTGTCATCAAGAGAGTTTTCCATGGATTAGCAATACATCATCCCAGACTTCTGAGTAACGATTCTGATACACTATCTCTGTCATAGAAAGTTTTCACCACGCTTCTATTGTATATGAGATACTCTGCATCAAGTTGTTTGAATCCATACAAGGTCTTCTTATATCTACATATATGGGTCTCTTTCTAGTCTATGTTTCTTTCTCACTTGCTTTATTGGGAAGAATATTCTTTTACATGTAAATTCCAATCCATGGATACTACAAGAGGTATATCTGGTTTATTGGAACAATTTGTTGTCATAGTCTTCTCCCTCCTTTTGGAAGAACCTATGAATCTTGAAATGATTCCATTCATAAGATACATTGTTCTTTATCATAATTTCCTTTTCTTCTGCTCGATTGCTTCTTAGTGGGTTCAACCAAACTAGTAGTCTTGTGATTCTCGGTTTAATAATTGGTTGTTCTTTCTTTTCTTTCTTTGTTGGAATCTTCATGTTCTTCCTCATGTCTCTCTTTAGCTCTTGGTTCCATGGGTTTCTCTATATTCCCTAAAGATTACAATTTCTTCCTTTCATCATAGAATCATGGAGACAACCAAGAATACTTTAAAGCTTCTTTTTGAAGAAGACTTCTTCTAGAGTCAAACTGAACACGTGTTGTTTATCATGGCTACTAATTTCAATTGCAACATGGACAGATACTTCATAATCCTCAATGGATCATATCATTTAGGATTAGATCCCTCCTAATTCTTGCTTCATGCATGAATGCATGCTCTTCTTTTGGAATTTTGTAATCATGTCCCTCCATCTAAGAGAGTCCACATTTTCGTCTGCATCCTTATTTCCTTCTGCAAAGTGTCATAAGTATTTTTCTAATTTCCTCTTGATTGATGACTTCTTTATGTTTTAATTTCTTCTAAGTCTATTTCAAGTTTGATTATGATTTCGGCTTATCTAGCAGTTGTTACTTATATAATATATTCCATAGGAGTTGTTACCAAGGGTTTTCAACATACTTCATATTTTCATGTGTATTTATTGACTTGTAGTCATCGTGATAACAATCCTTATCTTGTTATTGTTCCATAGTTATTGTTTCACTTGAACATCTTATCTTCTAAGAAATAGATATGCAAGATTTGTACAAAAACTATGTAAACATGGTATGTACAAGAAATTTTGAAGAATATTGTTACCTTGACTTAGAAGAAGAAGTTTGTTTTATCCTGCTTGGCCTTCTTTGAGGGTTCCCTTTCTTCGACAACTAATGATTCGTTTGTTTCCTTCATTAAGTCAAACTTCCTCTTATCCTGAAATTCTTGAATTTTGCTGTGAAGGCTTGATCATCATATTTCTTTTGGAATTTATCTTTTGTGCTAATCCTTGATTATTCTTGTGCACAACAAGTCCAAAGTTCTTCAAATGTGAGATACTCCTTTCTTGTGTTCATGCTTGCAGAAAATGCATCCCATGTATTGGGAAGTCTGTTGAGTACTATATTTACTAGTTCCTTGAAATGATTTCTTCAATAGCTTGTAGTTGATCTCTTAACTGAGAGATTCTCACAAAGTATGATATTATTCTTTCATCACCATTCATTTTCATGTCACGAAGCTCATTCTTCAGACTCATTACTTGTCCAATTTTTTTTACTGAGAAGAGATTAGTTAGGGCATAGCACCTTAACCCTAACCTTGATAGAGAATAATTCTGGAAGAAAACCCTAGGCCTAATAGCTAATCAATGTAGCGTACCTCTCTCCAGAGCTAGTGCACAAGGTAGAAATTCCAAACCATAACCAAGAGAAATTCCAAGCCTAAAACCGAAAATACTAGTTGCAGTAGCTTCAGTTGCAGCTACTCTCCAAAATTGTACACTTACTAAATTTATGGAGTGCGCACTAGATTTCTATAGTTGCGAGTTGTGTGTGTCCAAATAAGATTTGGAATCTTGTATTTATACTGCTCTTCCTTAGCTTTCTGGGCTGAATTCTCTTTCTAGAGGCTAAAAACTCAATATTAATTATTTTCTTTAGCTGACTTGTCTTCTAGGGTTATGTTCAATGCTTTAGGGTTTCTTCTTGCTTCCCAGAATATTCTATTCTTGTCAAGGTTAAACGTGGATGTTTAATACCTCCCGTAGCTACCATAATATCAATAGTATAATCCTTGCTTATTTATGTATGTCTTGGCAATGGCACAAGCAGTGTAAGAACTGATATACTTGATGACGTCTTGTTGAAGTTTTGGCCAATACAAATGTTTATGTAGAATGACCATAATTTTATCCACACCAATGTCCTACCAGTCGACTGTAGTGAGCCTCCCAAATCATCTTTGCATGCTCACATGTGGGATAACAAAGGTGGCCCAAATGGCATAACAGTCCATCCTGAATATGAAAATTGGTTACATTTTCCCCTGTACCCAAGAGTTGATAGGTGGTGGCGAAGTGAGGGTCATGTTGATAAAGTTGGTTCCACTCAGATGCTTCATGCCCATAGGAATGGAGCAAGGTGAATGCAAAAATGAGAGGGTGACTGAGACAGTCGGTGACACGGTTTATGCTCATTGTTTTATACTTGATGTCGAGATGGAACTGTTGTAGGTATGTGGACCTCTTTTGATGTCATTCGTTATGCAACTTCCCCTATGTCTGTATGAACTGCAGAGGCTTGTGATCAGTGTGGATGATTGTCTCCTTTCCCAGAATGTAATGTTTCCATTCATGGAAGGCTTGCACAATGGAATACATTTATTTGTCATAGGTGGGGTATTTCTAGACAATATCTGAGAGTGTCTAAAATGGTATGCTACTGGATGATCATGTTGAGTGAGAATTGCGCCTACAACATAGCCAGAGGCATCAATCTCAATCTTGAACAATTGTTTCAAATCAGGTAAGGAGAGTATTGAAGCTGAGAAAAAGTGGTACTTCAGATAATCAAATTCTTGTTGTCGTGCCTGCCCCCATGAAAAATTTTCCTTGCCACCGCCCTTGGTTACTTGGCTGAGGGCTCGTGCAATATGGGAGAATCCCAACACGAACCTTCGGTAGAAGTTGGAAATTCCCAAGAACCTCCAAAGCTCAGTTAGTGTGGTTAGGGCTAGCCAATCTGGAATGACTTGGATCTTAGATGGATCCACATGTGCCCCATGCTCATCAACAATGTAGCCCAAGTATTGGACCCTGTTCATGCCAAAGGATAATTTTCCCAGGTTGGCATATAGCTTTTGTTGTCACAGAGTGCCCAAAACTTGTTGAATATGTTGCATGTGCTCCTCCCAAGTTCTTCTGAAGATTAGTATATCATCTAGATATAACACCACAAAAGAGTTGGTGAAGGGTCTCAATACATCATCCATCAATCTCATGAAATTTGTTGGTGCATTTGTTAAGCCAAAGGGCATGACCAACCATTCGAATAGACCTTCTTTAGATTTGAAAGTTGTCTTCCATACATTAGTTGGTTCAATGGGAACCTGGTGGTAGCCAGACTTTAGTTAAATCTTGTTGAATAACTTTTCCCCCTTGAGTTGGTCAAGAAGTTCATCAATTCGGGGAATTGGATACTGGTTCCAGACTGTGATTTTTTTTAATTCTATGTAATCAATGCAGAGCCACCAAGTCCCGTACTTCTTCTGCACTAGCACAATTGTGATTTCGCAAAGGGGGGAGTTGGGTCAGATGTGCCCCTTTTGAAGAAACTCTTGTATTTGGTGCTTGATTTCGTCATTTTACATCAACAAGCGATGATAGATTGGTCCATTAGGCAACATTGCACCCAGGGTTAGATCGATTGGATTCTTGACTTGGCAGTGCATTGGTACCTCGGTGGGTGAGGAGAAGATGTCTATGTACTCTTCAATGATCCCATCCACTTTCTTCTGTTGCAAAGAGAGGCTCTATGTAGAGGTCACAGATGTGGCGATGACCTTTTGCTTACTATGAGCATGGATAAAAAAGAAGACAAAATTATCAGTCTGTGAAATGACCTTACTGCATTGCTTAGCACAGATTAAAGAAATACTATTCGGCGACGCTACCTTTGGTATCCTGTAAAATTTTCTACCCAAAGTAATAATAACACTGTGGGGTCTAGACTCATACACAACATGTTGCTTCCACAAACATTGTTGGCCTAAAATAAAATCACAAACTTCAAGGGGATAAATATCACACAATACCTCGTCTTTTAAGGGCTTGATGTTGTAGGGAATATGACACTGTTAGCTGACGCATAGATCTCATCCTTGGAGAAGCTAGCCAATGGTGTAAGGTTGTGGGTGCGGTGTTATCTATAGGTCTAGATGCTTGACGAACTCTATTGAAATCAGGTTCTTATTAGTACCACTATCGAAAATGAAATTCAACGGAGTCCCATTTACCCACATATGTGAGTGAAAGAGGTGATCCCCTTCCTCTGGTTCTTTGGGTTCCCTTGGTTGGAATTTGGTGGTAATGACAGTGGCACTGGGTTGGACATCGATGTTCCGCTTCCCACTTTATGGATTTTATTTGGAGTCAGAATCTACCTCTGACTCGAAAGCTTTCAACTCGACCACTAATGACTTCTTGGGCAACCATTCTTCAGTGTTGTGCCAAGGGATTTTCTGGTATTCACACCATTTTCTTGTGTCCTTCTTCAACTTCTCATTACCCTTCTTGGGTTGTGGCTTGGACTAGTTGTCTTGAGAGAGACCATATTTTCTTTGTCTCTTGTTTTGTGGGTTGGGGCCACCTTTTCACTGCTTCAGCTGTGAGGAGCTTGCATATCCAAACTCTCGCCTCTTCTGTGTAAATTTATGCTCGATCTTGACAACATATCTATAAGACGCACCTAATGATGCGATGTATAGAAAATCCATTTTTGTTTGAATGTATCTATGCATACATCTGCGGTATTTGAGAACCAGATGTTGTTCATAGTATTTGATACCCAAATTGGTGCGTAGAGTATGGAAAATATTGGTGAAATCTGGTATTTTCTGGTCCTTTTCTTGATGCAGTGTGGTCCATGTTGTGTACTGGTCCTCGTAGCTTCCAATAGGGTAGTAATGTTATTTAATGGCATACCTAAAGGAATCCCATGTGGGGGAGACTGCAAATATTGCATAGTATTCTATGTCCCTTTTCTCATAGTAAGTATCCCACCAGTCCTTAACATGGGGGACGACCTTGAGGAGTGAAAACGTAATCTTTTCCCTGTCGGAAAAATTGTGGACCAAAAAATACCCTTCGAGTAGATTCAACCAATTATCTACAACATATGAATGTATCAGTCTTTCAAATAATGGGATATAAAAATTTACTTGTACCTTGAAGGGGGTTTCATGGCCACTTGATGAATATGTGTCTCCTATGTGAAACCGCCGAAGGATCTATGCAATGTTGTCCATCATTTAGTTCCTTTGTTGCGCAAGGGATTCCTCGAGAAACATTTTAAAAGGATCTCATACTCCATCATATTTCTTATAGTGTTGTATGGGTTGTTTTCGGGCTCGGCGTGGTTGATCTTGCAAAGGCTCGACTGGTTTGAGTCCTCACTTCTTGTACCCAGATCTTGTCGGGGACATGCACGAAGAAAAATAAATGAAGAGAAGACTTCTCTGATACAAATGATTCATATTTATGAGTGGAATGAAAGGACAATAGACTAGATACAATAACACAGAGACACAGAGAAAAACAAAATATATCCAGTGAACAATAACTTCTATTGAATAAATAAAATAGGCTGAAATTGTAAAATTGCAGAACTGAAAACAACTTGCTCAAATGGTGGTATCTATCTCTGAGAAGAGATGTGACTGTTATGCACATCTGTCTGAGAAGAATGATTACAATGAGACTCCAGAGGATTTTTTTTAACATTACTCATGAATTCAAAAACCCTAGACATCCAAAAACCTTACCCTAGGAGATGAAATGACAAAAGTTATGTGGGCTTTGATGGGTAAGTTGGTACCTCAACTTCCTGGGGTCATAAATTTTGCATACAGCCTCCTTTTTAGGCACGTGATAGCTCATTGGAAAGGTATTTCAAGAAATACACATTATTCCATAAAAATCTAACTCTGTATACATTTTGACTGTGGCAAGACAAAAACAAATTGTTTGGGGCCCCAAAACAGCCCTAGAAGTACAGAAAGATGTACTGACATGAAAAATTCCAAAATAATCTAGTTGGATTAGGTGGGAGGCCACCAATATCCACCTAGAAGCTGTGTAGGGATTTAAAAAGACCTGAAAGTGTAGAATCCACAATTACAAAGAATTACAGAAGAAAGTGCCGAGCTAAAATTTTTCAAGAGGATCCATTTGGAATAGGTGGGTGGCCACCAATATCCACATGGATCAGTACGGGGTCTAGATTCATAAAAAACATGACGCTTCCACATATATAGTTTTCCTATAAAAACATTAAAAACTTGAATGGGAGAAACATCACACAATACCTTGTTTTTGAAGGGTTTGTTCTCATAGTGCAGGAGAAATTGTTGGATGACACGTATATCTCATCCCTGGCTGAGCCAACCGATAGTGTATGGTTGAGGATGTGGCATTATTGTTAGGTTCAACCTCTTGACAACCTTTATTGAGATAAATTTATTTTGGATACCACTGTCAAAAATGAAGTTAAGTGGGGTTCCCTTCACCCATGTCTATGAGTGAAAAAGGCGCTCCTCGTATTCAGGCTCCTTAGGTTCCTCTGGATGGACTTTTGTGGTTGCGATGGTGACACTGGGTTCTATAATAATGATCCATATTCCTTTTTTTGGATCTAAATTAGAGTCTGAGTCAACATCTAACCCTTGGGATTGTTTCTCAGCCAATAACAACTTTTTGGAGTGGCATTCATCAGTATTTTGCCAAGCGATTTTTTGGAACTCACACAATTTTCCAATGTCCTTCTTTGAATTCCCATTACCCTTATTTGCTGGTGGCTTGGGATGGTTATCCTGGGGTTGGCCATCCTTTATCTATCCTTTGGTATGGGAGTTAGGGCCACCCTTACCATACTTTGGTTGTTGCAGATTTTCAAACCTAAACTCCTGCTTGTTCTGTTACTAGAACTTTTTCTCAATTTTTACAGCATATCTATACGAAACTCCCAACAATGATATGTCCATAAAATCCATTTCTATTTTGATGTACCTGTGCAGCGCCCCATGTATGTTAGGACTAGATGTCTCTCAAAGTATTTGATACCCAACTAGGTGTGCAAGGTATGGAAAGTATTGGTGAAATCTGACACTATTTGGCCCCTCTCTTGGCATAG
>JZKD02S1674977.1:255556-273046 GCA_000966675.3 Picea glauca
GATAAGATGCCACCATTCTAGCGAGTCTTTCACTCTGTATTTTTACAGTCTCTGTACATTTATTTCATTAATAGAAATCATGTATTACTATATCTCTATGTTTATGGTTGCATCTTTGATACATTTCTGTTATATTATTGGATATTCGAGATATTTCTATACATTTCTTTATTATATCTCCGCTCTCATCTCATGCTAAAAATAATCCAGATCAGTGGTATCAGTGCAGGCTGCTCTTGATCGTTTTTCAGTGCATGCCCCTGATGAGGTCCGAGTATAGAAAGTTGGGCCTCGAGATTGTCTCTCTTGAGGAAAATCGCTCTCACACGCCCAAGAAACCCTCCATGGCAGAAGAAAAGAAAAATGACGGAGTAGAAGATTCTATTAATATGTTGCTTGAGCAAGCTCTCACACGACAGAGGGACAAAATGATGGAGAATTTTGCCCACATCCTTCAATACCTATCGATAAGAACATGCTTGTCTTAATCAAGAAGCCACTTTGGATGCACCTCTCCTTTCAAGGTACAAGTTAATTTTGATATTCCCATATTTGAAGGTCAGATAGATGCAGATGCCCTAGACAAATGGTTAAATTTGCTAGAAGGTTATTTCTTTTTTCACCATTTCTCTGACAAGGAAAAGATCACCTTCTCACTCCTTACGGCTCTCCCCCATGTAAAACATTGGTGGGAAAATTACTGGGATCAAATTTCCACAGAGGATTCTGGAATATATGGGGCCGAACCCACTTGGGATTTTTTTGTGGATGCGGTAAGGAACAATATTACCCTGTTGGAAATTATGAAGACCAATACATGAGATGGATCACACTACGACAAGAGAGGGGCCAAGTAGTGTCAGATTTCACCAATACCTTCCATACCTTGGGAACCAAGCTAGGTACCAAAGACTTCAAATGACATTTGGTTGTGAAATACCGTGGGGCTCTACACAGATACATCCAAACTGAAATGGATTTTTTGGACATCTCATCACTCGGTGTTGCTTATCGATATGTTGTTAAAATCAAGCAGAAATTTAGGCACCGGAACAAACGAGAGTTCGGATATGAAAATCCACAACAACCAAAGTATGAGAAAGATGACCCTAACAAACAACTTTCTGAAAATAATTCTAAGCCATAGGAAAAGAAGGGTCACAGAAAGACGAAGAAGGACACCGAAAAATGGTGTGATTTCCACAAAATCCCCTGTCACAACACTGATGAATGTTTCTCAAAATAGTCATTGGTGGCTGAGATCAAAGACAAGGAGCTGAACCCTGATTCAGAATATGATTCCAAAAATACTAGTAAAAGATAGATCATTGACGCAGACCCCACTGCTATTTTCACGACCACATCAATTCAACCAGAAGAACCAATAGATCTTGAAGAGGGGGAGAAACTTTTTCTTTCACATATGTGGGTGAAGGGGACCCCGCTGCATTTTATTGTTGATAGCATAAGCCAGAAGAACCTCATCTTAGCAGAGGTCGTCAAACAGTTGGGATTGTCGACAACACCGCACAAGCAGCCATACAACATCGGGTGGCTTTGCCAGGGATGAAATCTTTGTGTCATCCAATAGTGTCGATTGTCATATCATCCACCCCTTCAAGGATGAGGTATTATGTGATGTTGCCCCACTGAATGTCTGTGATTCTCTTGGGCCAACCATATATGTGGAAGCTCCATGTTGTTTATGAGTCTCGACCTCGTAGTGTCATTGTTACTCTGGGGGGTCATCTCTACCGAATACCAGAGGTAGTTTTGAATACTATCACACCTAAACAGTACCGCAAGGTAGTATATCATACTACAAAATTCAGCTTCTTCACAATCTGTTCAAAAGGTGAACAAAAGGACACTGCAACCACTATAGCATCGCCACAAGCACCTTCTATCCAACAAAAGTGGGTTTACAAGACTACATCAAATCGAAAATATTCCTTCTACACACAAACATCTCAAGTAGCCCAATCGGTTGAACATATTCAACCCCGCCAACAACAGGTTCGTGACAACCTTCCACAAACCAAGAAGCGCAACGTCTCCAGCAAGGAAAGCAGATCACCAAGATTCAGATTCAACAAATGCTTCCCTCTCTCCCTCAGGAACTCAACACAATGGATACCATTTCTTCCTAAGGAGGGAGGATTTATCCAAGTGGATATCAGTGGCCACCCACCTATTCCACAGGCTCGAAAAACAGTTTTCCATCTTGGCAGTTTTTCGACAGTTTTTCGGGTCCCAAACTTCCGGGGTCATTTTGAGGCCCTAAACGATGTTTTTTGGGGATTTGGGGCCAAGGTGACTACAAAAGGAACTTACCTAGGCTAGTAAAAAAAAATTATTCTCGGTTAGACCTTTCCAACGGTGTATTGAATGCCCTAAACGAAGATCGTATGCAAATGTTACGCCCCCGAGAAGTTGACATATCAACTACCTCCATCGGGGCCTGCAAACCTTTTGGCTTTTCATATTCCGGGGTTAGGTTTTTGGATTTTACTTATGTTAAAAAGGCCTTTGGAGCCTCATTGTAACAATCATATTCTTTCGAATGCGAGTAGCCTTCAAATCTCTTCTCAGAGATAAGCTGCCACCATTCTAGCGAGTCTTTCACTCTGTGTTTTTACAATCTCTGTACATTTATTTCTTCAATAGAAATCATGTATTATTGTATCTTTGTGTTTATGGTTTCATCTCTGATACATTTCTGTTATATTATTGGATATCTGAGATATTTTTGTACATTTCTGTTATATTATTGGATATCTGAGATATTTTTGTACATTTCTTTATTATATCTCCACTCTCATTTCGTGTCGAAAATAATTCGGATCAATTTTTTGAATCAGATTATGAATCAGGGTTCGACTCCTTTTAATTGATCTTGGCCACTAATGATTTTTTTGAGTGAAATTCATCAATGTTGTGTCAGGGGATTTTGTGGAAACTGCACCACTTTCCAGTGTCCTTCATCTTTTTGTTACCCTTCTTTTTTTGTGGCTTGGACTGGTTTTCTGGAGGCTGGTTGTTAGGGTCGTCTTTACCATACTTTGGTTGTTGTGGATTTACATACCCGAACTCTCATTTTTTCCGGTGCCTAAATTTCTGCTTGATTTTGACAGCATATTGATAGGCATCTTCCAGTGATGAGATGTCCATAATACCATTTCAGTTTGAATGTACCTATGCAGATCCCCACGGTATTTCAGAACCAGATGTTGCTCGGAGTCTTTGATACCCAACTTGGTGTGAAAGGTATGGAAAGTATCTGTGAACTCTAACACTGTTTTTCCCCTCTCTTGCTACAGTGTGGTCAATCTCATGTATTGGTCTTCATAATTGCCAATAGGGTAATATTGTTCCTTTACCGCATCCACAAAAAAATCCCAAGTGGGATCAGGCCCATATATTCCAGACTCCTCTATGGAACTTTTCTCTCAGTAAGTTTCCCACCAATGTTTGACACGGAGGAGAGCCTTGAGTGTGAAGGTGATATTTTCCCCTTCAGAAAAATTGTGATTAGAGAAATGACCTTCTAGTAGATTTAACCAATTTTTAGGGCATACACATCTATCTAACCTTCAAATATGGGAATATCAAAATTAACTTGTACCTTGAAAATATAAGTTCCTTGAAAGTGGCCACTTGATGAAGACGGTCTTGTTGTTATCGGCAAGCGTTGAAGGACGTGGGAAAAATTCTCCATCATTTTGTCCCTCTGTCACGTGAGAGATTGCTCAAGAAATAGAATAATACGATCTTTTTCTCCGTTGTTTTTCTTTTCTTCTGCCATGGAGGGTTTCTTGGGTGTGCAGTAGTGATTTTCCTCAAGAGAGACAAGCTCGAGACCCAACTTTCTATACTTGAACCTCGTCGGGGGCTTGCACTGAAAAACGATCAAGAGCAGCCTGCTCTGATACCACTGATTCAGATTATTTTCGGTGTGAAATGAGAGTGAAGATATAATAAAGAAATGTACAGAGATATATCAGATATCCAATAATATAATAGATATATAACAATAAACACAGATATATGGTAATACACAATTTCTATTAATGAGTGAAATGTTCAAAACCGTAAAATACTGAGTGAATGAACTCGCTAGAATGGTGGAAACTTATCTCTGAGAAGAAATGTGATGAATACACTCATTCACCAGAAGATTGTTGTTACAATGAGGCTCCAAAGGCCTTTTTAACATAGATAAAATCCAAAACCCTAACCTCGGAAGATGAAAAGCCAATAGTTTTGTGGACCTCGTTTTGGGTAGTTTGGTGTATCAACTTCATGGGGGCGTAACTTTGGCATATGATCTCCGTTTGGGACGCATGATAGCTCGTTGGAAAGGTATTGACATGGAGCTTCATTTTGGGGACTCAATCAAAGCCTTTGGTTGTCATTTATGTGCCCGATCGCGAAAAAATAATCATTTAGGCCCTCAAATGGCCCCAGAAGTTTAGGACCCGAAAAACTGCTAAGAAATAGTAAATTGCCAACAAATTGTTTTGAGCTAGTTGGAATAGGTGGGTGGCCACCAATATCCACCTGGATCAGGGAAGGCCAACACCCATGGCTCTTCACTTCCCATTCCTTATCCTTCTCTCCTATCAGTTTCCTTGTCCCTTTAATTATTTTCTTCAACTTTTCAGTTACTTGCTCATTTGGATTATTCCACATTAACTTGCATTGTTTAAAGTGGATTTCATAATGTTGATTAATTTTCAATTTGTTTTGCAGGTATCGAGTCTATCCATCCTTTAGTCTATATTTATTTCGGATTAGTGAGAAAGACCAACTTGCAACAAAACAAAAAAGGGAAAATTGTAGGTCGCATTCCCAAAGGTGAAGAAAAAAATGATCCAAAATGGATCATTATATAATTTCTCATATATATTGGTACTTTATGGGTGGAAAATTGGAGGAATTGGCCTGTAAGGGCCATTTTATGGGTAGATCCAAGTTTGGTGATTTAGGGTCTAGAACCTTCTAGAGACAATTTGAGGCATCAAATGACACTTTTTGGGGTCAAAACTTTGCAAGAATATCTCCCAACCCATCATTGTTGGTCTACACAATGAAATATTTTTAATGGTGTGAAAATCACCTCAATCAAATTTTGTATGTAGAAGTTATGCTTCCTACAAGTTGACCACCATGGTATCGAGTGGATGTCATGTTAGACCCCATTAATCACACATGTGGGGCTAGTCACATGTGGACTTTCAAGAAGATTCTAGAGTGTCCAAAATGCTAACACTAATTGAGTGTTGAGGCATGCAAAAACCCTAACCCTAACCCTAGACAACTATCTTATTATGTTAAATACTTGGTCGTTGGGAAGAGAAGGGGTTCCATTCTTTTGGTATTTTATTGTTCCATATATGCACAGAACATCTAGGAGTGGATATTGAAGCATAATAGAGGACACTAGGAGATTTTGTAGCATCCATTCAAGCCACAATGTTCATGACAACTCCATAGTGAGTGTCCCTTTCTTTGTACTTGAATTTGATAACTAAAAAGAAGAGAGTGGAGCATAGGCCTCACCTTCTAGTTGGATTTCCCGTGATGCACATTGTGTTCATTTGTGTGGATGGTGTGCTCGTTTGCTTGTTCTTTCATTTTAGTTTCAATTATTTCCATAAATTTGAGCACTAATCTAGTAATAATAAATCTGACATATAAGGTAATAAACTACATAATAAAATATTTTAGAATATTGTAAGATATGTTGTGACAAACTATTCCATTGGAATATCCATGACAATTTATAGATCAAACAAGGAAACTCACATCGACAACAATGAGTGTCTCATTGCATGTTAAACCATGAATATATGGAATTGTAGTAGAAGTAGTGAAAGGTCTATTTATGTTTAAGGGAGGGGGGGATGAGAAGCTTGTAGTTAAGGAAAAAAAGGATCATCACACCTAAAATAATGAAGGCAATTTGCAACATAAAAGGGGAAATAAAAGTTTCCCCTTCCTTTTTTCCTTTTTACCTTTTTTATTCCACGATGTTTGAGAGTAGTTTCAACTTCATAGAACTTCAAACGAAGAAAGAAGAATCTCATATTCACCAAAAATCATTAAACTTAGCAATTTTGAAGGTTTCATCCTTCAAGATAGGATTCTATTATGACACGTTCTTTGTTACTTCTTCCTGAAATGCATTGGCTCCAAGGTTAGAAAATAAGTGTATCACTTGGTAACAAGGCACACTCCATATATTAAGCTATGAAATTTTTTCCTCTTACGGTTTTCCCAAATAGAAATTGCTTGACAAACTCCCAGGTGGCACCCTTCTAAATGACTAGATTCACAAGCATAATTTATTCTTCACTACTATAACCTAGTTAGATGAGGGAGTAATGTGAATTTTGCTTATTTGAATATGATGTAGGACACATCTGTCTAATTCAAATACCAATGAGTTAATTAGCCACAAGTGCAACCCTACTTCAGATCAAGGAATGAATGTGCCACCTTTTATACGCGAGAGTTATATAGTACATTTCAAATAGTAGGAGCATAAGTGGGCCCCACTAACTTTATTTCCAGCACTAAATTGAAGGGAAACACAAGAGGAATATTTGAAATAAGTGTTGTGAGTGTGAGTACCTAAGGCACTCAACACTCACCCTCACTAAGGTAAAAACAAAAGGATATGTTATCATATCTCAAGTGAAACGTTAGGTCTCCCCATTTAAATTAAAGGGATGAGATAAGCATATGGTCACAATATTCCATGTGAACCTTATCCCACTTGGAGTCACAAAAGTTCTTTTGAATGGAAGTGATAAGGATGATTGTGTGTAGATAGGTAACTCAGTTTAGGAAGTGCAAGTTCAACACCCATTCTTGCAAGAGTGAAAGAAAATGAGGCATCCTCACAGTTAACCAAGCAAACCATTTATGTCAGGATTCCTCTAGAGAAAGGTAAATGATACAACAAATTTGTAGTTGATGATACTGGCATGCCAACAAACTCAATTGCAATAACTCATGTGAGGGCATAATTACTTGCAAATTGCTTGGCAAATCAAGGATGAAAACCTAGGTTGCAACTATCCACACAAAAGATACAAATTGTTGTTCGTTCAACAAAATAGACATGATACCATATGTTATAATGAATCAAGTGGGTATAAAGTTTCCTACAACTTGTTTGACAAAAATAGGGGTAAGAAGGATAATAATCATGACTATTTAAGAAAATAAATGGATATAAATCCAATCACAAATAGTTTGACACAGTTTGGGTGAATGAACAAATCCAAGTTTGGGTTTAACTTTACCTTGCATGGGTGATAGTTTTAGATAACAACCCATGGGCTTGATACCTCGTCTACATAGGGGAGACCACATTACTTAAAGGAATTAATAAAGAACATATGGTATCCAACACTCATGTGAAGCTCTAGGTCATGTTCTATTTCATGAAAACCAACTATAAGACAAAGATTTAGGCTCTATGGTGCAATGGCCTAATTGAAGCAATAGGATTAGAATGCTACTAGATCTAACAATAATGAGCTAGAATCTTTTTAGCCTTCAGTTTATGTACTGCATGTTGGAGTTACTTCACACACACCTAGGATTTCTTTTTTCTAAGGATTTTCCTTGTTTATTAGTCATAATTAGTAATTATCTAGTCTCCTATATTTTAGGGGAGAATATTCCACGTGGAGAATATTCTCTTTCAGTTGACACTTCAGTTTGACTAGTTGAGTTGAGTTTAGATGCTGCATTGGTTTTATCGCCATGTAACATTGGGATAATCACCATTCTAATTCGACCTTGCCTTGTTATCATAACCATACTGGCACATTACCATTGATTCCCTAAGTTAACTCCTCACGACTCTATGTTCAGTCAGTTAACTGAAGACTAGTTGACTAGTTAACTCAACTAGGTGGCAGTTCACTCTCGTAACTGCTTGAGAGACTAGACTAGGTGGAAGTTCACTCCCGTAACTACTGGTGTGTGTCCAGATCACTCTAGAACACCACTATGGTGCATTGGTTCACCTCCAGTGCACACTCATTGAGCTATACAGAGTATATCATGTGTAAACTATTCATTATTCATAATGGTTAATGAGAATTCTTTCATTCTTTCGCTCCTTCTTCTTTCTCCAATTCTCTCTGAAAATGTGTGTATTATTTTTTATCTAGATATATTTTTCATAATTTCAAAACATTTACATTGTATCAGAGTTGACAGACTGCTAAGAAAAATCTACACCAAAAGATTTTGTAGGTACAAAAGATTGAAGACAATGGAAAGATGGATTCATTCTTACACCTTACAACTATTTTGCATGGAAGGAGAAAACAACCATACATCTATGAAACAAAGGGTTGTACAGGTTAACCTTGAATACAGATACATAATCGACATCATACATAGAAAAATCCAAGTATTTAAATCGCATGGATGAGGCACAATTTTCAGAACAATTTGCAGTCTTATTTCTCATGATCTCCTTTTTCACATATCTTCCTGTAAGAATCCCAATGAAGCCTAGACCATATTGGAAGGGATCTTTGGAAAATAGGATGAGATGAGGGGACACATGCTGGAGGTGGAGTTTCTCACATTGGATCCAAAAATCTTCAACAATATCCAAGATTTCTTTACAAAATTCAAGGATTTACTGTCGCAACTCAAAGCTTGCGGGGTTGATAAATCAAAAGAGGAGAAACAAATGGTTCTCACCATTATTTCCAAGCTTGGTCCTGAATTCTCTGTATTCGTATCCACATTCCATTATGTCATATTCGCCTCTGGAGCCACCTCAAATATGCCTTCTCTTGAGGACTTTATCGAAGCACTGACACAAGAGAAAACCAAGCTCGTCAACATGGGCACAATCAAAGGCCCAAAGGTGCATGCACTCACTGTTCAATATGGCAGCCACAAATATCTGAAATATAAAGATAAATATAAACAGAAAGATCATGCACATCCAAAGAAGGAAGGGTACACAAAACCCTTCACTGATGCCCCTGGATCCAAAGGGGAAAAGGGACTAAAAGGAGAGAAATGTACGTACTGTCACAAGGGATTCCATTCAGAATCTGCATGCATGAAAAAAAAAATAGATCTGATGTCTCAAATACTTCAGAAAAACAACCTTGGAAATCGCATCCTGAGGGTGCAAAGAAGAAACCATAATATCCGAATTTCAAGAAAGGCTATTCTAGCCATGCCTTGATTTCCATCAACTCCTCTCTCGATGCTTAGATCGCAGATTCAAGAGAATCACACCACATGGATACCTCAAAAGAAGTATATTCTTCTTTGGATGCATGAAAAGGTCCTCCTATTCTGATGGGGGACAACTATTATGTCGAAGTCACCGGAAAAGGAAGGATTGAACTCACCAACGGAAGCTTCGAGAATGTGTTGCACGTTCCAAAACTTTTTGTCAACCTTCTCTCCATGTATGAGATAACGAATTTCGGCACCATAAATAAATTCATATTCACACCAAATTCTGTGGACATATACAACATGCAAACCAACTCCAGGGTTGCCAATGGTGAGGTAAATCATCAGTCTAGATTGTATACATTTTCTAAATTCATTGAACCTAATTCTGCTTTACCGCTTACTCACGCTGATGAAAGTAGTAGGATATGGCATGAAAGGTTTGGACATTTGAATTTCAGATACATGCAACAACTTAACAAGAAAATATTGGTTGATGGTCTTCGAGACATCCATTTCTCCAAGGGAGTGTGTGAGGGATGTGTTCTCAGAAAACACCCTCAAGAGAAATTCGACAAAGGAAAGTCTTAGCAAGCTTCCACACATTTGGATCTGATCCACAATGACCTTATGGGTCCTTTTCCCCATCCATTCATCAGAAAATCAACGTTTGTTCTCATGTTTGTGGATGATTTCTCACGTTTTACTTGGATCTACTTTCTCTGGCAAAAATCTGAGGTCTTTCAACACCTCAAAGATTTCAAAGCCCTGATTTAGACACAGTCTGGAAAGAAGATCAAAGTCCTCTGAACTGATAGTGGGGGAGAGTATGTAAATCATGAGAGCCATAATATTTTCCATGAGGCGGGGATTCAATTGCATCACACAATTCCCTATACTCCATAGCAAAATGGAGTTGTTGAGCGGAAAAACCGATCTCTAAAGGAGATGGCATCTTGCATGTTGCATGCAAAGTCACTACCACATATAATATGGGAAGAATCACTTAATTGTGCAATATACATCTAAAACATATCTCCCCATAGATTTGTTAAGGATAATACCCCCTACGATGCTTGGAGCAGCCTCAAAACGGAAGTGACCCACTTTCACATTTTCAGTTCACGTGCATGGGCCTGGATTCCCTCTTAAAAGAGGAAGGAACTTGATCCACAGAGCACTGAGTGCATTTTTGTTGGATACCCTAATGATGTGAAGGGATATTGGCTTATTGATCTTTCCTTGGACTGACTCATCATTGATTGTAGTGTCCAATTCGAGGAAAGTGCCTCACATGTACCTCAACAGCTACATGCATACACCTTCACTCTTCCACCTGTCCGAGATGATGAGCATGCACATGCTGAATCTTCTTCATATGAGAGTTCCTATTCAGAGGACTTAGATGATTCAAATTCAGAGTTAGTACAATCAGATGCAGAGGCAGAGTAGAGGCCCAAGTGGGCACAGACTACTCTTCAGGATGTAGGGGATCTCACTGGTGATCCAACCGAAACTAGGAGGACTCGATCTGATTTAAAGGAGCCTCATGTTGCACTCACTGCCACTGAACCATTACCTTCCAGGCATATTTTCTTGGTTTAGTCTTCATATCCCCAGTCTTATGGAGAGGCTGTTGGAAATCCCTTTTGGGAATTTGCCATACAGGAGGAGTACAAATCTCTCCTCACGAACCAGACTTGGGATCTAGTTCCCCTTCCTTATGGGAGGAAACTTGTCAGATACAGATGGGTCTACAGGATGAAGAGAGAAGTGGATGGAGAGATTAGAAGATACAAATCCAGGCTTTTTTCTAAAGGCTTTCAGCAGGTTCATGGTATTGACTATGATGAGACCTTCGCTCTAGTAGCGAAGATGGATTCCATACGATTGGAACTTTCCATTGCGATAGCCAAGGGATGGGAAGTTCATCATATGGACATGAAGAATACATTTCTTCATGGTGATCTCTCTAAGGAGATCTATATGGAGTAGCCCCAAGGATTTATGTAGGACTCATCTTTGGTTTGTCGACTGAAGAAGTCCCTTTATGGCCTCAAGTAGGCTCCGAGGGCATGGTATTCCAAGATGGACTCATACCTATTGTCACAGAACTTTGTATGTTGTAAATCAGACTCGAATATCTACATGCTCAGGACGACTAATTCACTTATACTTTTAGTTTTGTACGTTGATGATTTGCTGATCACTGGTTGCTCAACTTCAGCGATTGATGCAGTCAAGAGAATTCTACATGAAAGGTTGTTTATGATGGATATGGGTCCACTACACTTCTTCCTTGGACTTGAGATCAGTCAAAATGCATTAGGCATCAAACTGTCTCAGGCCAAGTATGCACGAGATCTTCTTGAGATATTTCACATGAAATACTGCAAGTCTTCTCTGACTCCTTTCCTATCAGGAGTCAAACTTGAGGATGGCGGGGAGACTCCACTAGTTGAAAACACACTGTATAGACAACTAGTGGGGAACTTGTTGTATCTCACACACTCCAAACCAGACCTCTCATATGCAGTTGGCGCAGTTTCCAGGTTCATGCAAGAGTCGCATGAGCTACATTGGAAAGCCTTAAATCGTATCATTCGATGCGTACAGGGCACCATCACCTTTGGGATTCATTATGCAACACACTCTACATTAGATCTCATTGCATTTACTGATTCTGTCTGGGCTGGCGATAACACTGATTAAAAGTCCACATCTTGTTACTCACTCAGTCTTGGTTTTGGGCCTATCTGTTGGTCGAGCAAGAAGCAAGTTTCCATTTCTCTATCTTCAGTCGAGGCAGAGTACATAGGGGTAGTTAATATAACCATTCAAGCTATGTGGCTACAACATTTTCTCACTAAGTTGGGCATTCAATTTCATCGATCGATCGTCATCTAGTGTGACAACCAAAGCACTCTGAAGTTTTGCAAAGATCTTGTTCAGAGGCAATGAATGAAGCACATCGAGATCCACATGCACTACATCCGAGACTTGGTACACAAGGGGATCATCAAATTATAGTTATGTCCTTTAGCATAATAGACGACATACATCTTCACCAAGACCTTCACTGAGTAGAAGTTTCATTCTCTGCGAAGTCATCTTGGAGTGAAGGACACAGTTGCCTAGCAATTGTAGTTCTTATTTTTACATACATTGTACCTTGAGGGGGGGGGGGTTTCCCATGAGGTTTTTCCTCTTTCCTCACTTTATTTTCAGTGTATCTTTTGTATTTGGGTACCTAACATGGCCTCGTTGCCGGGACCCATTCTTTATTTTCACCATAGTGATGTTCCGGGGGGGTGTTGGAGTTACTTCACACACACCTAGGATTTCTTTCTCCTAAGGTTTTTCCTTGTTTATTATTCATAATTATTCATTATCCAATCCCTATATTTTAGGGGAGAATACTCCACCTAGATAATATTCTCTTTCAGTTGACACTTCAGTTTGACTAGTTGAGTTGAGTTTAGATGCTGCATTGGTTTTATCACCATGCAAAATTGGGATCATCACCATGCTAATTCGACCTTTCCTTGGTATCATCACCAGAATGGAGCATTACCATTGATTCCCTGAGTTAACTCCTCACTACTCTTTCTTCAGTCAGTTAACTGAAGACTAGTTGACTAGTTAACTCAACTAGGTGGTAGTTCACTACTGTAACTGCCTGAGAGACTAGACTAGGTGGCATTTCACTCCCGTAACTGCCTGAGAGACTAGACTAGGTGGCAGTTCACTCCCTAACTGTTGGTGTGTGTCCAGATCGCTCTATACCACCACTATGGCACATTGGTTCACCTCCAGTGTGCACTCGTTGAGCTATACAGAGTATATCATGCGTAAACTATTCAGTATTCATAACAGTTAATGAGAATTATGTCATTCTTTCTCTCCTTCTTCTTCTTTCTCCAATTCTCTCTACAAATGTGTGTATTATTGTTTAGCTAGATCTATTCTGTGCAGGTTCAACACATTTACAATGCAATGTAGAATATGGATAGGGTTGAGGACTTGATTATCAAGTTTGAACTAGAAACCAATAGCGTAAGTGTTTTATTACTCACTGCAAGTGACTTGGAAGACGATTAGGGTTCCTAAAATGGGAGAAATACCTTGTGACAATAGAGAGATATTTTGTAATTCTAAAAGGGGGGGCCTCATATATGCATAGGGGCATGTTGCGGGGTCAACACATGTTGACTCACTTGTAGGAACTAAAGTCTCTGAAACTTTAAAGGCAATAAGGCAATCTGAAAGGTGCAACCATGTCTTTCTTACTAAACTGATGATGAGTTCATGCAAAGTAGGTTGCATGTAGGGAGCCTTCAAGGTTTCTTGATTCAGGGATATAAACTATGATCTATTTCCATTTCCAACTTTTCCCATAAGATAACATTTTCTTTTAGACTGAAGAATTTTATTGCCTTTTCTTCAACTTTGACCTTGATCCAATGGGTTTATATAATGGGGTATAATATTTCTTAAGTATGAATGAAATATCCATGCAAGTGTTTCTCTACTAAACAAAGCATCCATATCCCTAACAGAGTCATAAAAGTAATGCAAACAATGCTCTATTATCATTCAAATGACCACATACATGTCATAGGTTGTTTACATTTCTCTTATCACCTTTCTCCCTTTACCTTCTTGGGTAATCCATTCTTATCTGAATTAATGAACTTGAGTTTGGAACATTGCACATAGGTCAAAATTAAACATTTTCTTATTCATTACAAGATTCAAACATTCAACATATTGCATTTCAAACCTGTTTAATTTTGAGTTTGGGTAGTATAGATTTCTTGTCTTTGGTCGAATAGCATGATTATCGCGTGTTTCCATTTTAGGACTTGTTTAAACTAATGAATGTATTTTTAGTCTAAGGAATATTTCCCTACTTTTAGAAAATTTTCTTGCATAATCCCAAGAGCATGTAATTTATCCCATTTCTTTTACATATACATTTTATTTCAAAAACAATCCTAAAATTGATCTCTGGATATCCACCCCAAGAAGCATCTAATACCTTAGACATTTTAAAGCTTATCTTAATTTGAATTGTGGTTTCATTTCAAAAGTACAATTTTTCATTAAACATATATTTAAGATCCATGACCAATTTGACAGAATATAGATCAAATCAGGGTTGACACTTCTCAACCTTCAAAAATCATTTTTTTGAACTATTGAAGTAAAATTTGGCATGATTATGGTATTATTTGTCAAAGTTAACTTTTTCATACCCTATTGTGTGTTTGACTAACATATAAGAATTTCTACATGGCCCCAAAATCATCTTTAATATAGATCATAATGTATCAGAGAAGTTGCATTCTTGATCATGACACATCTACCAAAACTTCGAAGAGAACATTGCAGACCTCAACATGGGTAAAGCAAGCAGAGAAAAGTTGGAAGACCTAAAGGCTAACAATGCTCATTTTTTAGAAGAGAATGAACACTTGAAGGTGCATGTCCAGATGTTCAACAAGAGGATGGTAGAGATGGAGAAGAACCCTAAGATCTCTGCCAAACTACTACCATTGCTAAAGAATAAGTTTTAAGAACTCTAAGACTCCCTCATTGTGGTCATGACATATTAGGACAGTCACATAGTGTAACTTGTACAATTGGGAGAGAAGGTCATTCAATTAGATAGCTAGCAAGAAGATAGGCTCACATATATGATGGAACAACAAGAGTTGGTAGAGAAGGAGGAGGCCTTAGAAAATCTCCAAGTAGTTGTCCAAGAGAATTAGGAAGCAAGGCTACTCTCAATTTCTACCGCCCAAGCTAGCATCATGAGGGATACCAGTTTGGTAATCTCACCTTCCTTGGATTTCTCTCAAGATAATTTTGGTAATTTCAAAAAGCATACTAGAGGCATTGGTTCAAACTATTAAGGAAAATGGGCTATGATGGACAAGGGCTAGGCAAGAGAAGACAAGGTATCTTGAGCCCCATTGTATCTACATCGTGGGTAGGCTTCGATGGAATATTGGAAAAGCACATGACCATGAAGACCATTTTTTTGAAGGAAAAACATGTGCCAAAGTTGGCATGATCATCAGGAGAAAGAGAAACAGTAAGTGAAAGAGGAAACCCATAACCACCTTAGCCTTCTTGTGGTGGATTAAAGAAGGGTAGGGATGAGAAGAGCTTGAAGGATTAGCATGCACCATCACTTAAAATAATCAACAAACCAATAATCCTAGGCTGATTTCTCATTCCTTGAATCATCCTCTCACTCACTGGGCCAATTGCTCATGAGGGAATTTTCATAGCAATCGACCCTTTGTCTCAAGTAATCATCCATGAGATAAGTTCGTTGTTGAGTATCATTGTTGGTGTTTTATTCTTAATTATGTTTTTCTAGAAAGAACCTCTTGGCCTCACTTGATTAACTAAGGGTGCATATTAAGCTTTCAAAACATTTTCCCAATATTTTTTCCTTTTATGTCAATATTATTCCCCACAATCTTCCATTGCTACATAGAAGTGAGTAATAAATGGATTTATTCCCGTATTCAAGTCTTCCATATCTTTTAGTGTTTTGAATGGTGATCATGTAAGTTCCCCCTTAGAAAAGTATGGCCTTCCATTATCCTTTTTTCCCATATATTTGTGTAATGAGATCAATGCTCATCCCTAATAGTATTCTTATATTGTAGGGCACATATGTCATAAACCATAATGAAATTAAATTATTGAGAGGATTTGATGCCCACTATATTTTGACTTACATCCAATAAGTGTTTCCCCACAAAAGCCTTAGAGTTATAAACCTCCTCAATCAAGTATGGAGTGAAGTTTCTTTAATCTTGAGCCATTCTATATTTTTCCATGATATGTGATAGGGATAATATATCTTGTTTTTTTAGCTAACTTGATAATATCCTATATTTTCCATCTATATTTTCATGGGTGTGATCAATTGCGAGAATCTTACATATACAGTGGTAAAAATATTCTCTGTTATGAGAATGGATTAAAAATAAAATGGGTAATGGTTATTATTACCACCTCTAGCATTGTCAGGTTGCAAGAATAAAACTAGCGGTAGTTTGTTTAAGGAAAATCTTCGTGTTGATAAACCCTAGGTGGTTTCTCTTTTATATTCTTGACACTTTTCATAGGATTCATGTTGTCATATTGCATCATGTAGTGAAAGTATTAAGGACCCTTTATCATATGACAAAAGCCAAATTTAATTGACCACTAGGTCCTCTAATATGTTCAAGCATAAAGTTAAGGAGGATACAATGAATTTTTAACCTATATCTAGAAAAGGGCAGCAAAGGTGACAAAAACCCCTAGTCTTTTTCTCATGTTTAATCATGCTATTTAAATGAACTATGAGATTACATGTAGAGCTAATTGAATTTTGATTCCTTCCCAATGTGTGTATGGAATTCTTCATCTTGTCCATATTGTCATGCACAATGCTTAAACATTTTGTAGGATTCCACTATAATTCCAATCTATAGTCATAGTAAGTTGAGTGACTATTATCACTGAAATTTCGTCCGCACATGGTTACAAGAACTCAACATCGTCAAACAGTGATGAATTCATCCATGGACCTAAATTAATACCACATCATTCAAAAAAGGACAAAAAACTATACAAAGTAGTGAAAAATTGAAGAGCGCTATGCAGACATTGGGCACGCGCACATGTGTGAAACAGGAACACAAAAATTGTGCATAGGCGCACAATGCACGACTGTTATCGCAAAAACCCGTGCACATGCTAAACGACGCATTTATGAGAGTGGTCGGCCTCCCACCCACTTATGGTTCAGCTCCCAAGCCGATTTGACCCTCAAATCTGGACTGGATCTGACTGGTGGGCTGGTCAAAGACCTAGGAATGCCCTAATTGGCCTCTTTTCACACTACAAAGCAGTTAAACAATAACCCAAATGAATGCTATAAAAAGCCATGGATGCACCTCATTTTTTCAAGGAATTCAAAGTAATGTTATGCTGCCTCTATTCTCTTGAGGACTCCATCCTTGTCAAGAGCATATTGCCACCATTTCATTGGACAATCCATCTCACCCATTGAGTGGATTTGTAAAGAGTTCTTTCATCATCATTTTCCATTTTTCTTTTGTTGTAAGAAGAGATAGCTAGTGGGGGTCCAAGAGCCCTCCCTTGGAGGAAGAAGGGACTCATAGTCCCCTTTCTTCTTGGTGCTTTGTTTCACTAATAGATCAGCCTCAACATTGGTGACATGGGTCT